>OX578142.1:85939533-86539533 GCA_951213105.1 Amaurobius ferox | reverse complement strand
GTGAACTTCTGTGCACTGGCAATCTACACTCTGACGCTACACATCAGGGAGCTACTGACGAATGGACTACTCGGACGGAACGAGGACCAAGTCTCCAGGATTCTGGGTTCGTTTCTTTCTGTAAATTCTTTTTTGTTGGTCCAGAATTTGGATAGGTTTTATGCTAGTAATTTAAATGGGATTTATAACTGTGAAGGAAGTAATTCTAGTGATGTAATTAAATGTAAAATGATAGAACTAGGCTTAATTAAAGAAATTAAAGATGAAGATAAACTTAAACCTGTTGAAAATCTAAATAAAAAGAGGAAGATAGAGGGGCAATCTACTATGGATGCTCCTACTAAAAACCAGAATGGAGAATTAAACTTAAAATCTAATGACCAGGATAACATGGATTGTAGTGAAAAAATTGATAATGATGTAAATGATAATGTTAAAACTAAGAGTTATGTTGAAATTGTCGCGCAACCTGTAGTGTTCAAAAGTGCACCAAAACCAAAACCGGTTCAAAATAGTGTAGGGGTAAAGACCCAAAAGCGGAATGTTTTTTCATCAAGTTTAATGACAATTACCAGGCTCTCCTTAAAAAATTAAATGAAATCTCAGGTAATAAAGTATCTGGCAAGCTCACAGGAGACATGCTAAAATTGATTCCAAATGCGCTGACGCCTATAGGGTTGTACAACGCCATTTATCTAGTGAGAAAATCCCCTTCCACAGTTTAAACTTAAAGACGGAAAGGCCCAAAAAGGTAGTTTTGAAGGGGCTACCAACAAACTATAACATTGAGGAAATAAAAATCACTCTAACATCCGAAGGATTAGAAGTAGTCCGGGTTTCTCAACTGAGAAACACAAAAACGAGGTTGCACCTGCCGATCTTCTTAGTCAGCATTAGGCCTACGGAAGACTGGCAGAGGGTATACCGACTGACAAGATTAGGATACTTGGCTGTGAAGGTAGAGGCCTTCAGAGCACGGGGCTTCAAAATCTGCTACCGGTGCCAGCAATTCAACCATTCCTCTGAGAATTGCAGCATGCCACCAATGTGCCTTAAGTGTGCTGAAGAACACTTCACACGGGACTGCTAAAGACCAAGGACGGAGAAGGCAACGTGTGCTAACTGCAATGGAGATCACCCGGCGAACTTCAGGCAATGCCCGAAGAACCCCTGGAACAGAGGAAAGGCACCGGGGTATGCCCCCCTCCCCCCAAAAATCAGATACCCCCTTGGAGGCAAAAGGCCCTCGGTCTAAACCCTCAGACACCCCATCAGGGCTCCTCACACTCTGTGCCACAGGTTAAAAGAACTCAAACTTCAGCACCTACCAGATCGGTGCAAGAGCAGGCCCCTAAACCGTCGACCTCCAGAGAAATGACTGTGGAGGAAGTGAGAATAGCTCATGAAGACATAAAACAGAGGATAGCAATTGATAACGTCGCCAAAGAGACAAGAGAAGCAAAACAAAGATTAGAAAAAAGGTTCAGGAATGGCAGAAAACTAAACGCGCCCGAGAAGAGCTCGCGCAAACACAGCAGTTAGACAAATCGGCTGACAAAAAACAAAAGACTACCGAGGTCCAAAAGGATACTCACAAAACAGATCAAACCGCGGTTGAGGCTGAGGAAATTGTAGCTGAGACTGAGGAAATGGAAGCTGAGACTGAACTTGCTGACAAATCCAATGATGAAAAGATGGATGAAATCCTCAACCTCGTCAGAAGATTTATCAGTATGTTCAACCTAGACGATATAAAACATCTGTTGATGCAGCTCGCTGAGTTAATTAAAAAAAAAGAGCGATCCAATGCAAATGGTCTTTGAGGCTTTTAAATTAATCGCGGAATTTAATAAAAACAGTGAGAAACAAACCCGCCATGAATAGGTCCCAAACAGAAAGTTTTAAAATAATATTTTGGAATGCGAACGGCATATCTCCAAGAATAAATGAACTTAGGAGCTACGTAAATGAAAATGATGTAGATGCCCTGCTAATCCAGGAAACTAAAGTTACAGGAAAAAAAAACTAAATATAGCTATCATACCCTTAGCTCAAATATAACTGCTAGAAATCCCCATGGAGGAACAGCAATATATATTAAAAGTAATATTCCCCACGAGGAAATAAACAACATAAATCTTCAAAGGTATAGAAAATACTAGTATAAAATTAAAATAAACAATGTAAACCCATTTATCCTAACTTCAATATATGTCAAAAACATGAGTGGTATAAATGTAGCTGCACAGCTAGAACTGCTTTTCTCGCGATATCCAGATACAATACTCGCGGGCGACTTCAATGCACACCACCGAGCGTGGGGCAGCAGAAGAGCCAACACACGCGGCACACAGATACATAGATTGCTAAACACAACAAACACTGACATCATTGCACCGTCGAGACCAACCTGCTTCTCAGGTGCCAATGGCTCATTCATAGACTTTGTCCTAACGGGAAACATAGAATACGCTCACACAATTGATACCCTGGATGAATTCGACTCGGATCATCTACCGGTATTGGTGACATTCGATTTGAACACTCCCCTTCCAGCCTCTCTGTGACAAGAGAGGGTGAACTGGAACATATTCAAAAGAGCACTCTTCGAGCCGCACTTAGCAGTACCCAACATTATGAGCACGGCGGATATTGACTCTGCCACGCACACACTCACAACAGAAATCAGGAGAGCTATTGCATCTGCAACAACACATCGTGAGTCATGAAAAATACCAACACTTTCCCACCATGTCAAACAGTTAGTTAAACAGAGAAATAGAATACGTAAGACATGGCAGGCTAACAGAGACCCTACCCTTAAAAGGGAGCTTAAAAGACTCACGTGTAAAGTCAGTGAAAAAATTGTCGCAGAAAAGCAGCAACAGTATAAAGAATTAATCGAATCCCTTAGCCAGGAAGACGTATCGCTCTGGCAATTCGCTAAAAGACTCAAAAAACCTCAAATTAAACTCCCGCCACTAATAGATGGCGCTAATATCGCGTACTCAGACGAAGAAAAGGCAGAGGCGCTTGCCAGGCATTACGAAAAGCAATTTGAACCAAACCACGATCTAATGTGTCAGGACACCCTAAGAATGGTTAGGCAAACTCTAAACAATTTCAGGAATTCCCCGGTCACGGCTGAGATTAACCCAGCCACCCCACAAGAGATAGTAGAGATTATCAAAAACCGTAAAAGCCCAGGGCTCGACAAAATCAGGAATATCGCAGTAAAAAACCTACCCTTAAATATAATATTTTACTTGACCATCTTAATAAATAAAATACTAGAACTAAATTATTTCCCCAAAGAATGGAAGGAAGCGATAATTATAGCGAGCCATAAACCTGGTGAGGATGCCGCAATTCCAGCCAACTACAGACCAATCAGTTTGTTACCGACACTTAGTAAAATTACTGAGAAAATAATTATTAAGAGACTGAACACGCACCTTAGTGAAAATGACATTATCATTCAGGAGCAGTTTGGATTTCGGCCAAAACACTCCACCACTCATCAATTGCTGAGAGTGGTAGAGTACATTTCTTCTAGTTTTAATAATAAGACATCCACAGCTGCGATTTTTCTTGACATCCAAAAAGCCTTTGATAAAGTGTGGTACTGTGGATTAGCTTACAAATTGATCACTCTAAAAGTCCCTGACGCACTTGTCAAACTTTTAATTTCATACCTAAATAACAGACACTTTCAAGTCAGAGTAAAAAATAACTTATCTACACAAGCTCATTAAAAGTAGTGTACCGCAAGGATCCTTCCTGGGCCCGACACTCTTTAACATATATGTAAATGACATTCCCAGGACCCCAGACACGGAGCTGGCACTCTATGCAGACGACAGCGCGATACTTGCAAAACACCCTTACGTCTCAGTAATGCACAGACAGCTACAACAACACTTAGACATACTCCAAACATGGCTGGAAAAATGGCGAATAAAATTAAATCCCAATAAATGTCATTGGATTTATTTCTCAAGAAAACGTAAACCCCCGCCTCCTCTGTACATAAACAACCATGCCCTAAAAGCGGAAAAATCTACTAAATACCTAGGTGTAACGATAGACTCCCACCTAACTTGGAAACTGCACGTAACGAACATAATCAAAAAAGCGTATATAACCATATGAGCCTTATACCCAATGATAGGAAACGGAAATCTAAGTTATCAAAATAAACTCCTAATTTATAAATCGGTCATCCACCCGGGAATGCTGTATGCAGAACCCGTATGGGGATATGCCTGTAAAACTACCATACACTTATTAGAGACAAGACAAAACAAAACCCTAAGGATTATAAGGAAAGCCCCTAGATACTTAAGAAACTCGGTAATTAGGAAAGACTTCAAAATCAAAACTGTTAGAGCCCAAATCAAAAAGCTAGCGCTTAATTATCGGTATTATTAATATCGGTTAATATTAATATTCGGTACTAGGAACGCCCCACCTTAATCAGTTGATATTAAAGAAAACTCGCGATCTTTGCTTTTCTACAAAATGTTTAAAATCCTAAAATGCTAGGTTACCCTCAAATCTGCATCAACCCCCCAAACTGCTTAAACTTTTAATGTGCAACAAACTGCCACAATAGGATCTAGGACAAATAATAAAAACAGTAAATCCAAAACCTCGAACCTCCAACTATGGACCAATGAAATAATGTCACAGTATGAAGATAAGAACCACACCTAGAGATTGGAGATTAAAGGCGCTTCGCGCTGGTGCTCTGTTCTGGACGAAACTCTATGAGAGGCTATCTAAAACAAGGCTCGGACATCTAGGAACCATGGGATACGTGACGTCAGCCGCGGAGGGATATGCAATCACTCCGAGTGTACGAAAGTGTATTGAAGTTACAGGAGTGATTTTCAAAAATTCATGCTTTTAAATAAAAAAAATAATTCAAATACGTGCCCACTTGGATTATAGTGTCAACTGAAAACAGCACTTCATAAATGGTGAGTTATTTTTTATTTTGTCTTATTTTATGCATGCAATTTTAACATTTTTGTAACACATAGCACGTGTAGCGCCGAATGTTGCTATATCTGTACGAATAGTCTTATATCTTGAGAAAAGTACTCTTAATTCATGTTTAATATTGCCTGAATGACTTGTTATTCATCACTGAACCTTGCATTTTAAGCATAATTTTATTACAGACTTTTGTGAAGTAAATATTTGCCTTTTTTGTTGAGATCGTGAATCGTACATTTTTTAGACTTTATAAAGACAAAATCTGTTACAAATTACTCCTTACATCATGATATGTTATTTTAAGTTAATCTAAAGTATCAATGAATCAAATTGCAGCCTTGCTAAATCATAGAATTATCGAAATAGCCTTGATAAATCATAGAATTATCGAAATAGCCTTGATAAATCATAGAACATAGAAACTGTATTACAAATGAAATATACGCAATATGCCTTTGTATAATTGTTTAAGAAATAAAGCATGGGAGGGGGGGTATCTGTGATCATTGCATAATGCATTCACACTTAAATTTTCATATTGATGTTTGTATTTATTGTTGAATTGTCAGGCTTTTGTTAAAAATAATTACTTTTGTGCTATGTTTATTAGTTATAACATAATATTAATTGAATTTGACTGAATTGTTAGATGGGTTGAAATAATGCATGTCAAAAGTGTAAATAAGATTTTGAACTTTTATATTAGATAATCCGCGTAAGTTCAAATATATTCATTTCTATTATAAGTTTTGCGGGAAAATATTGAACGAAAGAATTTATCACTGATACAACTTGTATGATTTCGATTATAAAATGAAATTTGTCCATGTTGAAAAAATTACCCAATTTACTTGTTTTGTTTTTTGTTTTAAAGATTTTAGTAATTTGGATCTTTCTGACTTAAAATATATATTGCAAAACAGCGATATTCATTTTTCTGGAAAGCATAATCATTGAGATTTGTAATAAATATATTTTGAAAACAAAAAATCGAGAAAGTTAATAATGTTTATTTTTTATCAAAAGTTATTGATTGATGCTTTTGATTTAATTACAATCAAAGTATTTAATGTGTCATTTAGATTTAACTGATTAAATGGTTTGTGTATCTAATAAAAATGTCCTAATCCGTAGAGTAAAATTGTTTTTCAGAACTCATTTGGGGGGGGGGGGGAATGCAAATGTCAAATTTTTTTGGATTTAATATAAATGCTTTTACTGTAAAATCAGTAGTATTTATTTATCATCCATACTTTATGTACATCATTTAATATATATCAGGTTGGTATTCAGTAGATATAAATGGGGGGGATAACTTTTGTTTGAATGTGACATATGATATGCAAGTACTTTTCAGACAAAATATGGATCTAGCTTTTGCGGCAGATACATTTTATTTTTATGTAACTTTGTTAACTCCAACTACTTGGATTTATAAATTTGTTGTAATAAAGTTTTTATATGCTCATAAAAAGCTCTTCTGTTTTATATTTTATTTACTTGCTTCAAGAAAAACTTAATAACTTCACATTTCAACAAGAATAATAAATAATTTCACATTTCAACACAATAGTAATGGTGTGTACTAGTTAAAACATATACACATACATGGTACTTAGATACCCAGCAAATTTGAGTTAATTTTGAATATACTTTTTTCAGACAAAATACAAATCTAGCTATTTATTGCTACATATACAGTATGATACATTTTAATATAAATTTGATGTCACTTAATTAGATTTGTAAGATAAAATGTTTTTACAACTCATAAAAGTCCTGTTTTTGTATTTTACTTCCTTATTTGAAGAAATGCTGTTACATTTTTTGATGGATTTAATAATTTAAATAGTTTCATTGCATGTAGAAAGACAGCGATTTTCTACTTAGTGTGGTAACCTAACTTATGGATAATTAAAATTTGTACATATACTACATGTCACTACAAGTTAAGGTAATTTACATTTCAAGAAGGAAATATGATTTAAATTTCATGAAGATATAAATCAATAAATGGTGTGTACTAGCATATAGCATGCATACTGAGGTGTAACTATTGTGGTAATTGTCATTACTAAATTAAAAAGCTTTACATTTAGTTAGAAAGTTAAAATGATTAATAAATTTCTATTAAGTTATTTTCCTATCTAAAGTCCGACAGATAATTATGCACAAATTTGCTTGAATTTTAAATGACGAATTTTCAGATTTTTTTTAACAGGCATGTTTCTTCGCATTTTTTATGAATTCTAGATTTACAGTATAAAATGTTGTTCAAGTTAAATAGGTAGGTATCAAGAGTTTTTGAAATATAGTATTAGTGTAAAAATAATAATGTTGCAAAAGTTACTGTCATAAAATAGAAAAGTTAAATTTAGAAATTTATATTCATAACTATTTCACTGCGTTTTATGTTGCTTATATTTAAAAACTAAATGCTAAATCTGGATATATATATATGAATGTTAGCTAATAAAATATGTATTTTAAAGTCATAGGTAAGAGTGTCAGCAGTTTCTCCCACTATAGTGAATAATATGTAATTACTTTTTTTCTAATATATTGTTATAAAATATTATTTGAATTTCTAAGGTTTATAAGTTTTGTTTTTTGATATATTTTAAATATTATATAAATATTAATATAGTTGTTTATTATATTAATAGAACTTTAACATAGATGTTTACAGAAGAGAGTGAAAAAATATTTGTTCTCAATGTAGATAATTTTTTATTTTAGAATCACAGTTTGAAGTTTATTCTAATTTACTTGTTAATTTGGAGATATATTTTTTCATATTAGTCTTATTTATTACTGTAGAAATTCATCTGTGTCAGATCCCGTACGTGTTACGCACGGGAGATGCGTTCCCTCCGTTGCTGCGGTTGAGTTGTTAATGTCCGGGCCTCTTATTCTAGGTGGCCTTGCTCCAGTGCGAGGAAGCACGTGAAAGAGCTCATCTGCTTGCAGGTGATGTGGGAAGTAAGCATAGAAGAAACTTCTCTGCTAGCCGGCCAAAAACTAATTTAAGAAACTAATTTTGGGGGGTTTGATATTTGCTGATTTTTGCTAACAGCTCAAAGATGTGGAAGGTTTTAGTCATCGGATCATCATTTGCTCTCAAAATTTGCATGAGGTGCCTAAGTATATTGCCTAGGTTACTGATGTCGAAACATTTTTCTAACTCTTTTAAAAAGCTGAGAATTTCTAAGAATGCATTAGGGGTTTGTGGGGTTTTGTCTGTAACAGGTTGTGCGTGGGTAAGGTGCTCTCCGGTAATTCCTGTTATCGTCTCGGCACTTGCCAGCATTTCCTGTACAGGGGAGATGTTGTTTGAAGGGAGGGGAGGAACGTTTTCCTCACCAAGGTTAGGGAGGGAAGTGGTTTTAACAGTTTGCTGTTGGACTTTTTTGACCTCCTGGAACTTTTTACGGTTCCAGGGGTTTTGTGGACAGTGCCTGAAGTTGGTAGGGTGTGATCCGAAACAGTTGGCGCATTTCGCCGGGGTATCACGCGTATTTAAACAATCTCTCGTGGGATGTCCCTCGCCACATTTTAGGCAGCGGGGGGGGGGGGGGGGTACATTTATCGGAACGATGATTCCACAGCTGACAATTGTAGCACATTTTATGACCACGCGCTTTGAATAGCTGAACCTTAATTTGCATGGATAGCAGGGATTTTACATCATAAATCTTTGCCCATCCCTCCGCCGGCTCAAGACCGACCAAGAAGATGGGAAGGGGAGTTCTGTCACGCCTGTTTCTAAGCTGGGTTATTCTGATTAATTTGAAGCCTTCAGCAGCAAAAGCGGTTTTAATATCCTCAACGTTAGTATTAATGGACAAGCCCTTTAGTATAATTTTCCTCGGCCTATCAGTTTTGAGGTTGATGGAACTGAAAGGAATCTTCTCACGGATTAAGTGAGCTTGCACACTCCTGAAATCCTCAGCGGACCCAGAAGTGATTCTGATCACTCTCCCCATGAGAAGACCCTGAATTTTGCATTTAAGAGTTTCGTTTAAGTCCTCTATGAGGGCACCCCAATTGCTTGCGGAGTCCACATAGAAAGACGAGACTTTTTCCTTAGGGGGGAGGGGCGCATCAGTCGTTTCGACTTCCTCGACGTTTAGGTTATTGAATTTATTTTTGGTTGGGATTTCCTCAACGGGTTTAGGGGTGTTTGAAGTTTTGAACTTCTTACTTTTGGGATGGCTTGTAAAGCCCTCTAGTTTGCCAAACATCTCGTGTTTGTAGTTTAAATAGAGAACATCTACTGGTTTGGTCATCCTATCCTTGTACATATCGTACACCAAATTATAAGTAGTCCTATTGACAAGGGTTGTTGTTGTTGAAACCCAGACCGTCCGACCTACCAGAAAGGTGTAAGGTAACTGTTTTGGACGGTCGGGAGGTGCCACCCAATTTAGAACGGAACCCAGTGGGGGAGGCATCCACAGGGACCGTACCCTCCTTCCCCTACCACCAACCTCTCGGAAGGACTTTCGGACCAACATGTTTAACGTGATCGTACTCCGCATGAACACGGCGGCAGTTTTGGCAGTGGCTGGAATCGAACCCGGGCCAACCGAGTGCAACTCCAGCGCGCTAACCAATGGGCTACCGCGCCCTATTGACAAGGGTGTTATGGTTAGGGTGCTCGGCTAGCAAATTGGAATCTGAAATGGTACCTGTTAGGATTTTCTTCAACAACTTGGCTCTCTCGAAGTCGATGCCTTCCTCTTCCAGTTCCTCCTGGAGTCTGGCGATGATCCAATCATAGATATTGAAATAGCTGTATATTTTCCACTCCATAGAATCTTTCTTCAATTGGTCGCACGTGCATCCCAAAGTTCTGATGTATGCTGCTTCGTAGACGGCTGCTGTTTGCGATCCATCCTCCTCAGAGTCCGTAAGGTCTTTATCCCGGTCCTGGTCCTCCATTAGCTGAGCCCAATCCGTCCTTTTTTCCTTCTCAGCTTCCTTGATCTTTATGTTATCCAGGTCAACTGTAATCCGGTCGCGATCTATTGCATGCTTCTTCATTAGGAAATCCCATCCACTGGTTCCTCTATAATGTTTCAGTATTTGTACGTCCAAAGCTACTGGCTTCTCCGCTACCTGTTCCGGCGTAAGTTCACTCTGTTTGATATACTTCTTCCATTTCTGAAATCCTTCTGCTTCCACTGGCGAAATGAAAAGTTCATCCACACTTGAAATGGTTCTTTGCTCATCCATCGTAATTGCTTTGCCCGACGTGGTCTACTAAAACTTAGTATACTCACACCCAAGCTATAGCACGAAAAGTCTTCCACGTGGTAGCTAATCAGGAGCTAGCACGAACACGTCCGTACACCAGCTCGACCAGTCTCCGAATGACCTCTTGAGAGCAGTTAACGCACACTCACCGTTCAGGTAGAAAAGCTGGAGCAAAGCACGATCCTTCAGTGACAGAATCATGACAAGGCACTCAATGAGAACTTTAAAGTGTCGTACAGGACAGAGCACCAGGCGCGAAGCGCCTTTAATCTCCAGTTTCAATATATGATTCTTATCGTCAAACTGTGACATTAATTCTGTTACCCTAATAGGAGGTTCGAGGTTTTTATTTACTACATTTTATTATTTGTCCTAGCTCCTAGTGTGGCAGTTTGTTGCACATTTAGAGTTTAAGCAGTTTGGGGGGTTGATGCAGATCTAAGGGTTATCTAGCATTTTGGCAGCTTAGAGTTTAGAACATTTTTTTTTTATAAAACATTAGTCGCGAGTTTTATTTAATATCAGATGTTTGAGGTGGGATTTTTTTAATTCCGATTATCGATGTTTAGAACAGCGCGGGGTCTCTTACGAGATTTGGCTTTGCGATGATCATAGTCATGCAGATTGAATAATAGTTCATTTGGAACAGATGGCAAATTATTGTAGAATTTAAGCGATAGCTTTTTAATTTGGGCTCTCACGGTTTTTATTTTGAAGTCTTTTCTAATCATCGAGTTTCTTAAATATCTAGGGGCTTTCCTGATACACCTAAGGATTTTATTTTGTCTTATTTCTAAGGAGTCTATGGTAGTTTTACAGGCATATCCCCATACGGGTGCTGCATACAGCATTCCCGGGCGGATGACCGATTTGTAGATTAGTAGCTTATTTTGATAACTAAGATTTCCGTTTCCTATCATTGGGTATAGGGCTCCGGTGGCCATATGCGTTTTTTTGATTATATCTGTTACGTGCAATTTCCAGGTTAGGTGGGAGTCTATCGTTACACCTAGGTATTTGGTTGATTTTTCCGCACGTAGTGCATGGTTGTTTATGTACAGTGGCGGCGGAGGTCTATGTTTCCTCTAGAAATAAATCCAATGACATTTATTGGGGTTTAATTTTATTCGCCATTTTTCCAGCCAGGTTTGGAGTATGTCTAAATGTTGTTGTAGCTGTCTGTGCATTACTGAGACATAGGGGTGTTTTGCAAGTATCGCACTGTCGTCTGCATAGAATGCCAGCTCTGTGTTTGGAGTCCTGGGGATGTCGTTCAGGTATATGTTAAAGAGTGTCGGGCCCAGGATAGAACCTTGCGGTACACTACTTTTAATGACCTTGGGTGTAGATAAGTTACCTCCTACTCTGACTTGAAAGTGTCTGTTATTTAAGTATGAGATTAAAAGTTTGACAAGAGCGTCAGGGACTTTTAAAGTGATCAATTTGTATGCTAGTCCACAGTGCCACACTTTATCAAAGGCTTTTTGTATGTCCAGAAAAATCGCAGCTGTGGGTGTCTTGTTATTGAGACCAGAATATATGTACTCTACCACTCTCAGCAATTGATTAGTGGTGGAGTGCTTTGGCCGAAATCCAAACTGCTCCGGAATGATTATGTCATTCTCACTAAGGTGCGTGTTCAGTCTCTTAAGAATTATCTTCTCAGTAATTTTACTAAGTGTTGGTAGCAAACTAATTGGTCTGTAGTTGGCTGGAATTGTGGCATCCTCATCTGGTTTATGGATTGTTATAATTTTCGCTTCCTTCCATTCTTTGGGGAAATAGTTTAGTTTTAATATTTTATTTATTAAGATAGTCAAGTAACATATTACGTTTAGGGGTAGGTTTTTAACCGCAATATTTCTGATTTTGTCGTGCCCTGGGCTTTTACGGTTTTTGATAATTTCTACTATCTCCTGCGGGGTGGCTGGGTTAATCTCAGCCGTTACCGGGGAATTCCTAAAATTATTTAAAGTTTGTCTAACCATTTTTAGGGTATCTTGACACATTAGATCGTGGTTTGGTTGGAATTGTTTTTCATAATGGCTTGCGAGCGCCTCGGCTTTTTCCTCATCTGAGTACGCGATTTTAGCGCCATTTATTAGTGGCGGGAGCTTAATTTGAGGTTTCCTGAGTCTTTTTGCAAATTGCCAGAGCGATACGTCTTCTGGGCTAAGGGATTCGATTAGTTCTTTATACTGTTGCTGCTTTTCTGCGACAATTTTTTCCCTGACTTTGCACGTGAGTGTGTTAAGCTCCCTTTTAAGAGCGGGGTCTCTGTTAGCCTGCCATGCCTTACGTATTCTATTTCTTTGCCTGACTAATTGTTTGACATGGTGGGAAAGTGTGGGCATTTTTGGAGACTCACGATGTGTTGTGGCAGAGGCAATTGCTCTCTTGATTTCTGTTGTGAGTGTGTGCGTGGCAGAGTCAATATCCGCCGTGCTCATTATGTCAGGTACTGCTAAGTGCGGCTCGAAGGGTGCTCTTTTGAATACTTCCCAGTTCACCCTCTCTTATCCCAGAGAGGTTGGAAGAGGTGTGTTGAGGTCGAATGTCACCAGTACCGGTAGATGATCCGAGTCGAATTCATCCAGGGTACTAATAGTGTGAGCATAATCTATGTTTCTCGTTAGGACAAAGTCTATGAATGAGCCGTTGGCGCCTGAGAAGCAAGTTGGTGTCGACGGTGCAATAATGTTGGTGTTTGTCGTGTTCAGCAGTCTGTGTATCTGTGTACCGCGTGAATTGGCTCTCCTACAGCCCCACGCTCGATGGTGTGCGTTGAAGTCGCCTGCGTGTATCGTGTTTGGATATCGCGAGAAAAGCAGTTCCAGTTGCGCAGCTACATTTACTCCACTCATGTTTTTGACATATGTTGAGGTTAGGATAAACGGGCTAGTATTGTTAATTTTAATTTTTATACTAGTATTTTCTATACCTTGAAGATTTATGTTGTTTAGTTCCTCGTGTGGAATATTTCTTTTAATGTATATTGCTGTTCCTCCATGGGGGGTTCTAGCATTAGTATTTGAGCTAAGATTATGATAGCCATAGTAGTTTGCTATGTTTAGTTTTTTATTTTCTCTAACTCTAGTTTCCTGAATTAATAAGGCGTCTACGTCATTTTCGTTTACATAGTTCCTAAGTTCATTTATTCTTGGAGATATGCCGTTCGCATTCCAAAATATTATTTTAAAGGACTCTTTTTGGAACCTAGCCATGACGGGTTTGATTCTCACTATTACTTTTAAAATCCGCGATTATTTTAAGGGCCTCAAAGACCAATACCATAGGATCGCTCTTTTTTTGTACCAACTCTGCGAACTGCATCAACAGATGTTTTATGTCGTCTAAATTGAACATACTGATAAATCCTCTGATGAGGTTGAGGATATCCTCCATCTTTGCAGCATCAGATTTATCAGTCGGTTCAGTCTCAGCTTCCATTTCCTCAGCCTCAGCCGCGGTTTGCACTTTTTTGTGAGTGTCCGTTTGGAACTCGATAGTGTTTTGCTTTTTTCACCAGTTTTAACTAACAGCTGGGTTTGCGCGAGCTCTTCTTCCCTGACTCGTTTAGTTTGTTTCCAATCCTGGATATTTCTGTCAAGTCTATCCTTTGCCTGTTTGGCTTTATCTAACTCCGATCTCCTTTTAATGTCAGCTGTAGCTGCTCTTACTTCCGCCAGGGTCAATTCTCTGGATGTCGATGGTTTGGGGGCCTGCTCTTGCACCGATCTGGTAGGTGCTGAAGGTTGGTGTCTGTTTGCCTGTGGCACTATGTGCGAGGAGCTCTGAGGAGGTGCCTGGGGGTTTAGTCCGAGGGCCGTTTGCCTCCAAGGGGGTATCTGGTTTTTTGGGGGAGGGGTTATACCCCGATGCCTTTCCTCTGTTCCAGGGGTTCTTCGGACATTGCCTGAAGTTCGCCGGGTGGTCTCCATTGCAATTTGCACACGTTGCCTTCTCCGTCCTGGGTCTCTAGCAGTCTCGTGTCAAATGATCTTCAGCACACTTAAGGCACTTGGGTGGCATACTGCAGTTCTCAGAGGAGTGGTTGAACTGCTGGCACCGGTAGCAAATTTTAAAGCCCCGTGCTCTGAAGGCCTCTACCTTCACTGCCAAGTATCCTAACCTTATCAGTCTGTAAATCCTCTGCCAGTCTTCCGTGGGCCTAAGGCTGAGTAAGAAGATTGGCAGGGGGAATCTCGTTTTAGTGTTTCTCAGTTGAGAAACCCGGACTACATCTAATCCCATGGATGTTAGAGTAAGTTTTATTTCCTCAATGTTATAGTTTGCTGGTAGCCCCTTCAAAACTACCTTTTTGGGCCTTTCAGTTTTCAAGTTTAAGCTGTGGAAGGGGATTTTCTCACTCGTCAGATGGCGCTGTACAACCCTATAGGCGTCAGCGTCATTGGGAATCACTTTTAGCATGTCTCCAGTGAGCTTGCCAGATACTTTATTGCCTGTGATCTCATTTAACTTTTTTAGGAGAGCCTGGTAGTTATCTCTAAACTTAATGAAAAAGCATTCCGCTTTCGGGTCTTTTTTCTCTACTTCCATTATTTTTTCACTACCACTATTTACAACCGTTTTTGGTTTTGGTGCACTTTTTAACACTACAGGTTGCGCGACAATTTCAGCATAAGTCTTAGGCTTATTTGCTTCATTAGAATTTGCATTTACAATTTTATCATTTACATCATTAGCAATTACATCATTACAATCCATGTTATCATGGTCACTAGATTTTAGGTTTGATTCTCCAGTCTGAATTTTAGTAGGAGTTCCCTTAGTGGGAAACTCCTCTGTCCTAGCCCTTTTACTTGGATTTTCAACAATTTCAGGTTTATCAACAAGTTTAATTTCATTAATTAGTCCTATCTCTAGCAGTTTAGATTTAATTTCAGTGTTGTCTAACCTTAAATTACTATCGTCAAAAGATTTAAAGATTACATACATATCACTACTCTTAAATTTAGTCATGTCACAGCCTAACATAAAAGAATTCACAAAATTGAACATACCCAAAATCCGGGAGACTTGGTCCTTGTCCTGGTCGATAAGTCCATTCTTGAGCATATCCCCGATATGCAGAGTCAGCGTGTAGATGAGTAGTCCACAAAAGTTCCCCGTTCCTATCACTTCCTGGGTCCACGTGCGAGAAAGTCCATCGTCCGGCAGGGAGTCACAATATGAATTCATGGCATCTTTGAGAGGCCGAGCATCATCTCCATCCAGCTCTCTTGCAATATTCCTCGTCACTTCCAAAACATCTCTGTCCAGCTCCATAATCAAACAGGGTCAATACAATCCAAGGCACGAAAAGCAGAACCACGTGGGAAAAACACACGTGGTATTCCAAAGTCGAAAAGCACAAAATGGCGATAAGCCGCACACAATAAAGTTTTAGATTACTTAGCCCGACGTGCTCTATCGTAACTAGATATAACACGCCCAAGCGTAAGCAAGTAAAGTCACAGCAAGATAAAAGCAGCAGCTTCACAAAATCACAACCTCACAACTCGGAGTCTTCAATGAGAACTGTATGTGCTCCTCGTTTTTATCACAACTGCAATGTGCGGTGCGCATGTCAAGTCTTAATTGAATCTAATACCCCGTTCGCACTGCCAATGTTAAGTCGACTTAACTCTTAAGTTGCATCTCCATATAGCGTTCGCACTGCTAAGTCCCATACTCTCGCACAAGGGGAATCTAAGAAAATAACGTTCGTCGCTTTTTCGAAATTATGATTGTTTATTTACGTTGCTTCTTTTGACTTCTTATTTTTTGCGTTGTTTCTCCAGTGTTTTGATTACTATATTGTGTTTTTTATTTTTTTAAAACGTAATTTTTGTTTTATTTACCTAAAATGGAAATAGAAGCGCTGATTACAAACATAAATGCTCAGAAACGGAATTTCTCGAGGATTTCTGCTTTGTTAATTAAGCAAAAAATAAAAATTAAGCAAATATTCAAATTTTTCATCTATAAAAGTTTTATTGCTGTTATTTTATGTACAAAAAGTTAATAGAATATTATACATTTAAGAAATAGATGCTACTATAGTTTTTAAAAGCAGCTTTAACAACAATATAAACAAAATGACGTATGAAAAAAAAGTTGAAATCACTGCTCTTATACAAGCACAATAAGCACATGTAGACATTTTATTTTGAAAGCGATGTGTCAAGTTTAATAATATTTACGGGTGTACTTATTAAGTTTTATCAATTTGTTATTTTTGTTTAAGGAAAACAAAAATGATAATATTAACACAATTTGAAAATTCAAGTGATAGATTGCTGTTTACATGGAACAACCCTATAAATTATTCAAATAACCTTGACCTAACAGCACAAATAAAATTGAAATTTGACAATATTTATTTAAAATGTTTATCACATTTTGTAATTGTATATGCTTTTATTTTATTGCTACTCTACATTAAATAAAATATGTTTCTAATATTTTCTTTATTCTGTTTGCGAATTTTTTTTTTATAATTTTAGTAAAAATATGTCTAATGCCTAAAGCCTTTAAAGATGTTCCCTTTTGGAAAATCGCCTAATTCGCTGTTGTCTATAAAATATCTTATTTGGATGTTGAATTAGAATTACCTGTTCTGTTTGTACATTATGCTCTTACTCAAAAAATTATTATCTTTATGTCAACGTTCCTTCTAATCAGGTAATGGAACAGTCTCATCCACAGTTATATTGGGGTAAAAATTCCTCTTAAGATAATTTTAAGTAGTATTTTTATTTCAAGTTGGTATTTGCTACTTTTTTATTACTTACCAATCAGCATATCACTGACATGCCTACAAATTTCTTTAAATATTCAGCAAATGGGAACTAATCAAATTGATGTTTTAAACTTTCTAACATTAAAAATATTGCAGATGATTCAAAAAATATTTTATAATTATATGTGGTTAATCTACAGAAAGAAAAAAGCATTCTATTTTGGAATATTTCTCAAATATTTGAAAGTCGACAGATTTAATTTATACATGGAATGTGATCTTAATATTTCATTAATTATTGCCTGAATGAAATTTATTTTCTATTTTGACGTTGTAGATAATATCAGTAATAGACCTTATCCTTCATAATGTATTTTTGAAATCTCATCACCAAATTTTGCTATAGTTTAATAGGACTGCTAAAGTCCTAAGATCAGGAAAGCATCCTTGTGAGCTGAGCGACTTTTCGTTTTATTTGGAGCTTTATCAGGCTTGTGGAACTTGATGTCTTCTGAACCAAATTTATTTATAACCTCTGCTTCCATTTTTAGCTATAAAAATCTTCTAATTTTTTTTTTACATATCAGCTTATTTCTTCGCAATGCAAAACAAAATACATTTTAGTTTCACAAAATGTAAACAAAACCTATTTGTAAAACATTTGCAACAATGATAAAGAAAACAGAACTTACTCTAAAAAATTATGTTTGACAATTAGATGAGAGAGTATAAAAATGTCATAGGTAGCAAAATTAAGCACACATCCACAACAGAAGGTCTTTAGTTCACTTCCTATAAGACGTACAAAAGTTTAAAAAAGGCCATAGCGCTTTCGAGCATAAGTACGCTCTTCATCAGTAGCTACACAGAAATAAAATTTGAATCGTTCATATATAGACCAGATATAGCGACAAAATTTGCATAAATACAATTTACAAAAGAATCTACGTTTAGACAAGGATGAACCGTAAACAATTTTTTTAGAATTTCAAAAATTTCAACAACAAAAGAACAGCATATTAAATTACAATTTAATTACAGAAATCGAAAAAAGGGGGGATGGCAATCAAGCATAATCCCAAAAAGGAAGACGTCAAAGATAACTTTGCAGAGACTTGAATTGCAAGGAGTCGAGAATGAGTCGCCAAGCGTAACTCAAATTCATAACAGGGTCAAAATCACAAACGGACTCACGGTAAATATAAATAAAAAGGGATTCAAAAGGAGAATATCACGAGGGTTATTACAACGCATCAAAAGACCGGCCACACATATTGCTACCGTAAACCCTAGGGTTGATCGTGTGGTCTGTGTCTTCAACGCATCAAAAGGAAAGTCTTTTCAAAAAGAGGCTGAAAACTATCTTTAACAACAAATTGAACAAGAGCCGTATAAAGTTTACTATCCCTGACATCCCGTAAACTTTCTACGGCTCTTTCTACGATATTGATTTTGTGATTGCTTTTGACAGCCCAAAGGATGGCCTGGTGGATAGCCTCAAGTTCGGCTTGAAAAGCTGCATTCCCTGTTCTAAGTTTAAAAGAGAATAATTCGATTAGTCGATCATTTCAAAAATATAAATTGATAAGCCAACGTTTTCGTCTAATTTTGAACCATCAGTAAATACATTAAACCGAGAGAAAGTGGAAGGAATTGAAGAAGAGAAATTTAAAACCCGAAGGGAAGGAAGGCGGCTAGAAAGGGAACAAAAGGAGTCAAACTGGTCAGGGGGAGGGAGGGATCTGGGAAAAGGTTAATTTTATGTTTCCAAAAATGGTATTTGTTGTAAAGGGTTTTAATAACTAAGTGAATAGGAGGAATGCCAGTAATAGAAAAAAGAGAAATGTTTGAAGTTGTCCGGAAACCAGTAGAAATTTTTAAAAGAAAGATTCTTCGTAATGAAATTAATTTAGAAATTTGGTCACGAGTTAAATTCTTACCCAGACCCCCGAACCATAAACAATGACCTTTTCGATGACTGCCAAGTACCAGATTTTCAAGAGAGATTTATTTACCCCTCCAATTATTCCCCGAAATTTTTCCAAAAGTCGATGGCAACTTGAAACATTTCTCTTTAAGGTAAAATATGTGGGGACTCCATTTCAAATTATCGTCAATTATAATCCCTAGGTAGTTTAGATTTCTGGTGATTTTAAGGGCTTATTCTGGAGTCTAATACAACGATTAGATTTACGTTTAGATCTATATTTATTGACGATAATGCATCTGGATTTTTCGTGAGAAATGGAAAGTTTTAAGGTATTAAGGGAATCTGAAAGGAGACCGAGAATTTGATTAGTATTTTGGGAAACAATTTTGATATCACTGCCAGACGTGACCACGGTTAGATCATCTGCAAAGGCCTGCAGGTAGAAGAGGTCGTAGTTAAGTTTTAGAATATCATTAAAGTAGATATTCCACTTGGTCGGAGAAATTACCGAAACCTGTGAAGCACCCATGAAAATAGTTTTGGTGAGGGATAAATTATTACTGGTGAAAGTGACAGAACGGGAGGACAAATATGAAAAAATGAAGGAACGAAAAGGAAGTGGGAGATTAATTTTTTCGAAAGTGAGGGGAAGAACATTCCAGTTCAGGCTGTCGAAGGCCCCGCAGATGTCCACCGTGGTAAGGGAGACATGATGGACTGATGGAAGCGATTCAATGTGTTTAACAAGCTTGTGTGCAGCATCTTCACAGCTGTGAAGCTTCCGAAACCCAAATTGATGGTGATGGAAAGCACCTCCCGAATTTAACCAAAAATTTAATTTATTGATAAAAAAATTTTTAATGATTTTACCGAATGTAGGAAGTAAACAAATGGGGCGGTAGGAAGTACAAAAGATAATTTTAGAAGTTTTTAAAGGGCTGGGAAAATGACATACATTAAAGATTTTATTCATAATTTTTTAAATGAGTGAAGGAAAGGATTTAAAAATATTTTTCCAGATGTTAAAATCTAAATTGTCTATGCCGGGGCTTTACCGTTAGGGAGATGGTTGAAGACGAGAAGGAGCTCCACATCCGAAACCGAGCCCAACCCACCAGGAGAAAGGGTAAACGAAGGAAACGAAAAGAATCCTGGGTCATCCTTGAAGGAGTGATCCAACAAACGTTCAACTTTTTCGTTATAATTAAGATTAATGTTGTCAGGGAATTGGAGGTTTATGTTATTAAAGTGTTTATTTTTTTAAAATGTATATTTGAAAATAGATCCAAATTTTGAAGAACAGTCTGTGCAGTAATTTTTCCAAGCAGAGAACTTAACTCTCATTATTTTGTACTTGGCTCTGTTGTGTTTATATTTTATTAAAGCATCTGAGATAACTTCAGGAGAAATAGAGGCCCTCCAGAAGGACTTAATTCTTTTATAGAGAGCGTTAACGTAGTTTCGGAATTTTGCCAGTTCAGGATTTCACTATTTGAAATTAAAATTTTTGGACGATTTCTTTTTTCTAATAAATTTAAAGCCACAATCCTGGGTTTTTTGATAAAATATTCGATGGAGTCAAGGGAGGGAGGATCGCGTATTCAGAATCGGTGGTGCGTGCAGAACCCAGGTTAGCCACTAGGTGGCGCTAACATCGGTCCTTAACGAAAATCCTAATAACACGCCAATGCTCATTGATACGGTTAGAAATTCTTTACTGATACTGTTGCAGTGCAGTTGAAAAACAATACGGTAACCCTTACCAACCGAATTTACCACGCTGTGAAACAAACCAAATGAAATAGAAACAGTGCTTTTTGTAGTTTATTTTGCTACTGAATCCGATTCATTTTAATTTAAGAAGTATAAAATGAGTACGAAGTTTAATTTTTTAATTTTAATCGTTCTGCTAACATTGTTTATATGTCGTGTGCTGTAAATGAAGAATTGTCTGGGATAACTATTTTAGTATTTATGAAGAACAAATAACATTACATAAAATGTTACTAATTATTCTAGCAAAATTTTTTCGCTATTATCTATATGACTTGAATTTTTTCTTTCGGAATAACGTTCTCAAAATTTCTTAATAGTTAGACATAGGATAGATGCATTGCTAATTTAATGTATTCATCATTTTAATTTTACACATTAGTTTTGTACTGAAATGATTACTTTTTAAAATTTGTTCATACTGTAAAATAATTTACATATACTTGCCAGCTGAGTTTCTTCTTTGTCCAGAGATCATAATTGAATTCTTTGGCATAGAAGATAATTTTGCTAGCTTTTAATATGCTCAATGCTTGAAAGTAAATGACATATTGTTAGTTTTTGAAGTTATGCTTAAATTTGTAAATATTAGGTTAATTTGAAAATATTAAGTTATGAGGTTTTATCAACATTATAGTTGTATAGTTGTTATATTAGCATGGGAAGTTCCAAGTGACCATATTGTTTAGTGCATAATTGTAAAATTGAAACTTTAATTAGTACTAGTTTGTGTTGCAGCATAAAAAGGCAATGTTTTGAACAGCTGTCAGAAAATTTTATACACTAGATGTATCCTTGCAGAGCATCTATGCTCCAGTGTCTTTCAATGCTCACTCTCTGTTAGTAACTTACTACATAAACTCTGGAGCGTGAGTCAGTTTTAAACATTAATATTCCCTAGTATTTAGTTTTGTTTGTCTCACAATCAGTATCGCCCTTGCATTTTTAATATAACCAGACATATGTGGATTCATTGTTATACGATCCTCTAATCAAATGTAAACCATATATTTATTTAAATTAAATTAACTTTAGATCAAATAATATATAATTTCATTGCTGAACAAAAACTTGAATAAAATAATTAGTGTTTGAGATATCATTATGGAGGCAAAGGGACTACCTATATAACTCTATGGATACTTTTGATTGGATGGAGTAAGAGTTTTCTTTTACTTTCATATTTTAAACAATGTAATTATGGTTAAACTTGTTATCATTTGGGAAATGGTAAATAAGCTCTTTTCAATATAACTCCGGAATTGAAATAACAGGAAGCGGCGTGAGGCAATATCGCTGAAGCCGTTTTCGGTTTTTCCCACTGAAGTCCCACTTCCGGTAGCCATCTTGACCGGTGCAGGAAAAAATAATCCCTCTCATTGCTCAGTGTTAAAATCTGGTAAAAACGACTGCTTAAGTGGATATTCATTTACCTTTTTTTAGTATAAGATCAGTTTTTCTGAGCGTATGTTTTCATTAGAAACACGTATTATAAAGTAGCATATTATTATATAAGGAAAAATATTATTAATTAGATTACTTTTCTTGAAAAGGTTCGAATCAAAATATAAGCTTTTGGTACTGTTGTCTGTAATATTGAATTGGTAACTCGTGGGTTTTTAAATAATACTTATTGTAAACACAGTTATAATATTTCAATGCCGACCGAGCTGCACTGCTATAGGAAGTGTGAAGAGATCATCGAAACCGAAGCTTGGAGTTACGTTTCATATGTAAGTTATGAAATCTGTTTGTTTATACTCTGAAACTGTATAGTCAACTTGTAGTTTTATTTAATTCCTCCTAACTAGTATTGCATTTCAAGGAAAGAGTTTCCAATTCTCTTGACAAACCTGGATTTGGGAAAAAATTCTTTCAAATATCTTTTTATATTATTTCCAAAATGCGGCCAAATAACAGCCTGTCAAAATGTCCTATTGAGCAAGTGATCCAGAACATATTTAAGATAGCAATTGATAAGCAATTATTCCGCTAGTGATTAAAAATTTCCCACCAATAGTGAAAAATTGCTCACCCTCAAAAACACAGAAATTAAAATTTTTAATTTTATGTGGTAATAAATAGTATTGAGATAAGTTTCGCTCTTGATTATCAATTTTTTAAACCTACCTGTTGCAGAGTCAGTTCACCTTCAAGTAGTGGCGTAGCACAAAATCTGGGGCCCCCCTATGTTAAAATTTCCTTTTTTAAACATATATATTTATGAGGCGAATGGGGCCCCCTGCACAATCGGGGGCTGCAGGGGTTATCACTATGCCCCTGACTTCAGGACTTCATGTGTCCCATCATAGCTGTCCTCCCCCCCCCCCCGTTCCCCGCGGGGGATAAGTAAGCTCAAGTCGTAAAAGTGTATTTAAATGTAAAATAAATAAAAAATGCATGTTTTATTAAATCACATTATTTTATGTTAAATTACCCCTCTTCCCCACCCCCAAAAAATTGTCTTGAGTGTCTGTAGTTGAACGTTCTCATGTATTATGAGTAACTGTCGAATTATATTCAGAAAAATTTATTGCATTTTTTATAAGTTTCATAAGGATTGAATTATCATTGTTTCCCAGTCACCAGTGTTTCTGTTGAGAGACTATTTTCGATTGCAAATGACTACTGGAGCAGCGAAAAATCCCGATTGTCGGTAAAGACAATGATATTTTCCATTATATAATGGTATGTCACATAAAGACATGTCCTTTCTGGTAGGTCGGACGGTCTGGGTTTCAACAACAACATAAAGACATGTTTCTAATTAACGCATACAATTTCACAGATTGGATTATTATTAAAAATAATGAAATAAAGGTCTCTTTACACAGCTGTTTTGCGCACTGGCCAAGGAATAAATTCTCTTTTTTTTGCACAGGACAACATGGCTACCGTAAGTGACGTTTGAGTGAGAGAGTGCCAAAAACCGGCTTCATCCTTCTATACGGGAATTGACCCGTAGGGCGGTTCCTGTTATTTCAATTCCGTGATATCACGTAAATAAATGCATTATATATGCAGGGTTAGAAAGTAGGAGCATAAAGTCACGCAACAATGGCATCTAACCAATTTTCCCCACTTACCAAAATGTCTTATTTGGGTGCAATTTCCAAATTATTTATTTATTTATTTTTATTCAACTCACAAAATAAATCATCTTTTATTAGCAGACCTGTCTTAGACCCTTCTGTGCTGTATGGGTGCATGTAATCCATCCACGATATGAATTAATTAGATTGTTAGAAGGAAGAATAAATGGATCAAATGGAATTTGCATCATACATGTGAAGAAAAGTAGAACAGTCGGGTATCTAAAATCTCCATCAAAGTAAAATATATAGGTACAAAATTTAACGACCACAAATTTTGAACCCTTTATGTATTTAAATCAAGGATTGCAAACACAAATGAATTCCAATTAAAATTATTAACTATTCAAATATGCACTTACATATTTTAATATTTTTATAAAATAACATATTAAATTTTCTTTTGATACGGTATATTGAAAATCTGAACATCAGCTTAAGATTTATTTAAATAACAAATTTTAATGTGCAATGGTTAACAAAATTTCTTCCCACTCTAAAGCAGAGGTACTTTACGTATTTACTGTCACAACTTGCCCCCTCTCTTAAAATGCCCCTCTCAGATGTATGCCTGAAAAAAAGACACTGGGCCTCGCCAGAGCCCATAAAGGATTCACCTCTAACTTAGACTCCCTTGAGATTGATATGAACTTAATTTAGAACGGAATCCCTCCAAAAATTGAATTTTAAAATATGCCTCTGCTCATATTGCTGTAGAAGCTTTAAAACAATGTAGTAACAATTATTTTTTTTATAAATCTGTATTATTCTGTAGATTCCCAAATTCTGAATTGGTGGGAAAACAATAGTTCATATTATGTTATTAATTATAGATCGCACTGGAAATCAGTAGGCTTATTGTTGTTACTGATTACATGATAACTAATAAACATAAATAATATTTTAGACCAAAAACAAGCAATATCTAAAAATATCGTTTTGAAAGTTATGTTGCATTCACTTTTAAACTAAAAAATACACATAAAATGATTTTTTTAATAAAGTGTAACATAATTATATTTTTATAGTAGCTTTTTTTTTTATCTAAAGTGAATATTCGAAATATTGAAAATGTTTCTGCAGTTTGATGCTGATGGTTCTTCGATAATCGCTTAGGAACTGACATTTATTACTTTAAAAAATCACACAAATTTTTATTTTATTTACTTTTTGTTTCAGAGATATAGGGCTAATTGTAAAACAATATATAAGTTTCATTGTATCTCGAGAACAGCTCTTGATAATTTCTAAATAATGAAGAATTGTGTCCATTGATTTCTGGTTAAAACTATGTGTGTATAAAATATTCATTCATTTAATAATAGTGAGTTTAGTTTAGTTTTTCAATTAAGGTAAAATCTTGAGAACATGTTAACGTCTTAAAAATGAGATGGCATTCACATGTAAACAAAAATAATATATTAAATACCTATTTTTGTAACATCTTTATATGTTATTATGTTTCTATATTGCTTATTCAATTTTCTAAAATAAATGTTCGAAAAATGGAGGGACTTCTCCATGGTCTGTTTACTCTCAAAATTAATAGGTCTCTGTTGTTCATTGATTGAAATAATAGAACTAAATGTTATTCGATTTGCTCAATTTGTTAGAGATATATAGCGCTGTTTGTAATAAGAAAATTAAGTTTCTTTTCTAAACAAGACTTGTTTGATGATGTCGACTCTAGTAGGAGAATAAATATGCACAGCTATATTTAGCAAATGGTTGCTTTGAATGAAAATTTCCCAATTAATTCTGATATGCTAGGATAAATTAATTGCAAAGTTTCCTTTCTAATGAAGTTTTCTTAACCTATTGCCTTTACAACTCCTGAGAAAGTGAACCTAATGTTCATATATGTAATCCTTTTATTTCATCCATAATAAAATTAATTGTCTTAAATTAATTTGAAACAGAATTCGAAATAGAAAATTTTATGAACCGGAATACCAAATCACTCGTATTGTATTTAAAAGAAAACTGAAATCTGTAGCACTTGACTTTCCCTATATAATGAAATGAATTTACTTCTTTCACAGTGAAAATATAATGTATAGGATCTATGTCACAATGTTTTTAGTTGAATTGTACATTAGGCACTTTTCCTGATGACAACATCTAAAACTATTTCGAAGTACCTAATTTACTTATATTTCATGCAACTCTAAATTGGCAATTATCAATATTGATAGCATCCGCAATAGTCCATGTATTAAAATATTTTAATAATTAATTTATCAAGTTGGCAACATTTTTGTAATTTTAATGATATTTTCATCAATCTGGGGGTAAAATATAGCCAAGTTGGCGATATTTTATTAAATGAGTAGCCAACTAGTTATCACTAAGCATTACAGATAACCAGAAAGAAGAACATTTCTTATATATATATATGATTGCTGGCAAATTATTTGGTGTCAAAATACAAATCAATTACACGAAGTACCTTTTTTCGAGAATAGAATGAACTAGATCCACGAGAAAGATGTTAACAAATTTAACACAATATATATATATGAAAAGTGAACATATTTCACAACAGTTAATACTTTTTTTTAATTTTATGTGATTTTTTGATACATTTATTTTAAAAAGTATAACATCTCAAGAGTGATTCATGCTAGCATTCTTAAATTTGTGTGACTAGTTTTTTAATGGAAATGATTATTTCTGTAACATTATTGAAAGTTCTGATTTTTTTAAAATTTCATTCAAAAATTTGGCTGTCTTCCAAACATCTGATTGCATTTAAAATCAATAGGCGTCTAGTGTTCACCCATTGTAATTGTTATACAAAAATGCAATTTTTTATATAAAAAATGTAAACTTTATACCAAATTTTGTCCAATATGTTCCATTTGTTTGTGAGATATCTCCATTCACACACAAATCACTTTAAAAACAATTGATTCGATTTCATAAATGCTTAAAACATGCTCTTCCATCAAAAACTAATTTTTGACTCCGTCACAACACTTTCCTTATATATTATACTATGCACATAGGGAAAGTAAATAAAAAACAAATTGACAACAAATGGATAAAAATTTCATTTATTTTCAAACAATATAAAAAAATACAGAACATACAAAAAAGTTTACTGTAGTATTACATTAATAGAGCACAGAAAAATATTACAAACATAATCACAAAAAATTATAATATCAAATATAAAAAATACTCACAGAAAGAGCGCACAAGGCGGTTTTCATGCATTTTTTAGGAACCAGTGGCTATCTTAGACATATGATTGTATGTAATGCATTGCAAGCTGTATAAAGGATGATTCTGTGCGAAGCACAAGAGACTCATGTAGGTATTAGATACATTCTTGTGGAGTAAAGAAAGATCGAGCTGTGAAAAAGAAGTTGCTTTATTGCACAAGGCCAAATGACTGCTTAGCGTGTCAAACAGTCCAAATTTACAAATCATACAACATACCTACAATGGAATTTCAATACATTTCATGAACTGGAGCACCATTTTAGTTTGGTCTGGTACATTTCAGCCCCTGATTTGAAAGCATGCCGTACCTCTCCTGTATATTATTCACGCCTTCTGTGAAGTGACAAATTTGCAAACTCATGCTATAAAGTATCATTTCATTCCGAAAATATGAATTTTAATTATAATTGGATACAATCAAAGCATTATTTTAACATTGAATGCCGTACTTAATATTATCAAAGTTGTACATATTATCAAACTTACTAAACTTATTCTTGAAACTAGTTTTTTAACGCAAATAATTTAATTTCTTATTCCAAAGCAGGGATAATGAATAAAAAGTTAAATGCAGCAGATTTCTCTAATAATTAATTACTTTAATTAATTTTAAATTTCAACAGATTCATAGTTACTAGTAGAAGCGTGAAGTTTGAACCCGAGAGACTGCTACCAGTCCTTGGCTAAATAGTAAGACAAAACAAAAAATCAAATTTCCAAAAATTTTGATTTTAGTGTTACTCTTAGTGGCATTATACACTTAGTGCTCCTTTTAGTAACATTTTACACTTCTCTAATGAGCACTAAATACAGGTCCATAAGCATTGTGGTGCTCGTGAGCAACATGCTCAGGACCTCTGTTCTATGGGAACTGAAAAATTCAGTCCTACCACGTTACCAACTTCAAATTTCAATAACATTTAATTTGAGTTGCATAAAACTATTTAATGAAACACGAACAAAATGTAAAAACTTCTGGATCTCCAATAGTAAAAAGTTATTAGAAATGCCGACGCGGTGGTCGAACGGTCAAGGCAAGCATTTCCTAGCGATCGGTCGGTTGCCGAGTTGTGGGTTCGAATCCCACCTTCAGGGATGGATGTTGTGTCATTGGGCGCAGTGTGTTCCGTCCCCACTGGTGCACAGGGGCAACGTCATGTGACGGCTAAATGGTTCACGATTCTGGCCGGTGTATAGGCGAATGATGAAGTATCAAGTGCCTGGCCATTGGAAAAAAAAAATTAGAAATGCAATTTATTAAATCAGCTTTAACTTTCTTGAAATTCAGAAAGATATAAATTCAATCAAGCTTTGTAATTTAATCAACTTTAGCCATCATAGAAGTTCAAAAATTTATTTTTAATTGTTTGAATAGCAACTCATTTTCCACATTTGGCATTATTTCGCTCCATAAAATAAGTATGTCAAAAGGGCTTTTAACACCAAATTTAGTGAAACTTTTGTAAATAAGCAATTTTGCATGCATATATGAAGATACTCAGTTTTTATGTACAACTACTTAATTACCACACTGGATATAAATATAAAGAGTATCAACATTGATATCACGTCTGCATTCAAAATATAAAATCAAGGACAAAGCGTTTTTAAAAAACGAAAGGTGGTTTATTTAACACATACTAAAAGACGTACAAAATACGTTAAAAACTGCCAGAACGCTTTCGGACCTATATAAATAAACAGGGATTCATTGTAACAATCCACGTAGTATTCTTCTTTATGAATCCCTGTTTATTTATATTTACCGTGAATCAATTTGTAATTTTGATCCTGTTCAAATTTTAAGTTAAGCTAGGCGACTCATTCTCGACTCTATGCAATTCAAACCTCTTAAAAGTTATTTGTGACGTCATTTTCAAGAATATCATGCTTGACATTTTTCTAAAATTTGTATTAGTTCTTTTCTTGTAATATTTTTAAATTCGTAAGCGTTTAAACTTATTTTGTAATTTCCGTGTATATTTCTTGTATTATTTTTAGTAAGTTCATTTACCATTTTATATTTTATGCAAATTTGTTTTAAACTGGTCTCTATATATATAAACATTCCATGTTTTTACTACTCATGTAGCCACTGAAGGGCGTATATACTTCCGAAAGCGCTCTGGCAGTTTTTAACATATTTTATACGTCTTTTAGAATGTGTTAAATAAAAGACCTTTCATTTTTTAAAAACGCTTTGTCCTTGATTTTATATAAAGACTATCATTTATTCTACAGGATGAGTATGTCCTTAAAGGTTGTAATGAAAAGAACATGGAAAAGTTTACCAATATTTTACAAAAAGCATAACTCTTTAGCGATTATTTAATTTTCTCTTACTCTCAGTGGTAGATTGGGGGAGGGGGAATGCAGCCATAAGCACCAAATTGTGTAAATTAAAAAATATACCATAATTTTATATTACATTCTAATTTATACATTTGTACGACTGCACTTACTGCTATTGAGCTTAACATATGGTTGCTCATATAGTCAGTGCTTTTGATATGTATTTCAAATACATCTTTTAAAATACAAGATTTCATAATTAACACTCTGTGTGGTGATACTTTGTGGTTTAAAAATGGCTTGAAAAGGCAAGTTTTTGATTTAGTTGTGTTTGTGTTACTGGTTAAAATCGGGCTGTAATTGTACTAGTTTACTTAATATTTAGTAATTGCAATTTAAGAAATACAATAATTACGAAAGTACAATGACAACAATTATGTATGTAAATTGTTTCTGAATAAATAAGTAGTATACTTTAAACCCCTTTAGATCGTAATTATTTTTTATAGAAATATAAATGTATTTTTACACATTTCAGGTTAGCAAAATCATGCATTTCTTTCTCATTAATTTTTAGCATGTTCATTGTAATCATCAATGTAAATATATCTAAATACAATAGTATTTGAAGGATATCAGAGTAAAATATATGTATATTTATATATAAAGCGCCCACACAAATAATAAATAATTGTGGAAAAAATCAAAATTCAACACAGTCTGTTTCTCGTACACTTCGAATATTAAGTAGTATGATTTTTGGAAATTGAACTTTTGTAAAATGAGTCATTAAAAATTTATGTCATTTAAAATGACACATTTTTAATTTCATTTAAATTCCCAGTTAAAATGTTTTAGGTCTATATCATCAAGTTGCATTTGGTTGACAATATTCATATATCAATAGTGACCCCTTTTTACTAATAAACAGAAATCAGTTTGTTGTAAGGGCCTTATCAATATTTTAAGCTAGGGACCCCATGCAAGCTTGATCCACATGTGATGACTGTGTGTTTGGATCCGAGAGTATGACCAGGAATGTCATTAATAGCAGAGAGCGACGGTAAAAACCAGCCAACAAAGCTGTAATGTATGATGAAAACAGACTGTGCACCTTGAAATCAATCCTATTATAAATACTCTTACTACTGAAATAAAAAGTGCCGCAAAATGCTACTTGACAAACTGAAATTCATTGAAAAAAATTAATTTCAGGGTGGCTCAACTCGGCATTCTCATACCAGAATCCATTGTTAAATAGCTTGTTATTTGTTTGCAAATTTTACAAGAAAAAAAAAATTCAAAAATCTATATTGTTGATTCAAATGATCATAATTAAAGCATGTTACCTCTCATTTTAAAATCTTGGAAATATCTTTCGACTGAAACTAAGTTTGGCGATGTATCCTATCGGAGAGGAGGGAGAAAATCTTTCGATTGATACCACACTTGGCAATGAATCCCGTGGGGGGTAACTTGTCCATCAAGGGGGTAACTTGTCCATCAAGGGGGGGGGTGCTAATGACGTCATGAACACAAAAATTGTGTCACAACTATTTTTCAATACGATTGAAACTGTTAGGTTTCATGATCATTGAGCCATAAACAACCTCTTTTATGCATAATTATGTTAAATTTTGTCCTATACTACCAAAAAAATATGAAATTTCTTAGTTTTCACTTGATTTATAAAGGTTCTATCTAGTTCTGGATTTTTTAATATTAAACTGGATATAAAGTATCGTGAAAATCCATTAATATTTATGGAAGCTATCGTGTACACAAGAAATTGACCGCAAACAGAGGGACATCATTCTAAATATAGTCGAAACGTGTTCAAGAGGCACTAAAATACATATTGTCAAAATTTTTCATTAAAACAATACTTTCTTTATATTCTATAGAATGAAATACAATGGAAATAAAAATTAAATACTGTTATAGGAAAGGAGGTGCTTGAGGAGAATAAAGTGCTTTTAAGAAAAATAATAAAGAGGAGAATAAAGCGCTGCTTAGCATTAAGTAAAGTACATGGAATGGAAATTCACTAAGCTCATTGCAGGATTAGATTCAAATCCGTTACTTTCAAAACACGCATGACTGTATATGAAGATAGTGTAGAGTGTATGTTAAAATTCAAACCGTAGTAGTAGTGATGGTCACCCGCTTCGGACTTCTGAGCATATAACAACGTTCGTAAGAACGGTTTTGCGCTCTGCAACTATTCAAACCATAACTTCTATTACTGAAATGTAAAGATACACAAAATGGTGCTGGGCAAAATCATGATTTCATCGCAGCATAACACATTTAAATGAACAAAAATCTGTTACTTTTATTCTAAAACATGCAATCGAAACTTCACATATCAGAGGAAAAACTCAATACAATACTTTATATAGTACAAGTGATTTCAAATGCCATGTCAAACAAATAATCCATTATACATGCAATATATGACAATACTACATTTTTACATGCAATTAATTTGTTATACTTTACAAAAACAGTTACTACCGTAGCTGATTTATGAGATGCAGATTTCTTTTAAGATTCCTAGCTAAAAAGTTCGCCGAGATATTATAAACAGCATAACTCATCTAGTGCTCATTTAGCCTTTTTGTGACATGCAAACTCCTTTTAAAAGCATTATGTAAAATAAAAATACAATCATACACGCATATATGAAGCGTAGATAACATAAAAATAAAGGAAACATATCTTAAAAGTCAATACATAACCAACAATGATACGTTTTAGGCTTACGAAAAACCGGCAAGAAAGAGATGATATTTTAAGAAATTTTTTTAAATGCTGTCAGATTAATGTGGTATAAGGTCAACATAATACGCAATTAAATAAGAAAACTTATTTCAATTCTCTCCGAAAAAGTTTCATAGCATAGCAATTTCATAGCATTCAATGCAGGAATCTACCGAACCGTGTCAGGTCAAGTGACCTTCTCGCCACAATTTATGATTTAGCGCTCAAGCTGAGCTTTCTAGTCGGCCTTGATTTGGCGTTAAAGCGTTTGTGATTCACAGTTTTCGCCAAAGATCACCTGGCGGCCATCCTGGGTTCTGTACGCACCACCGATTCTGAATACGGGGGAGGATCATTGATAGAATTAATGGCATAAAGTTGTGATGAGAGATTTAAAGTTATGGAGGAATTTGCCTAAACTATAGTTTGTTTTTAGGAAAAAGGAGTCGTTAATCTTTCTTGTCCTCCGGGCTCTTCGTCTCTTTTTCACCAAGTACAATCTCTGTTTCCAGCTCGGTCACCCTCTTTTTAAGTGCTAGAGCACGCTCAATAGTAGTAGGAGGTACTAACACGCTAGCCTCATCATCAACAACGATCATCGCATTTCCGTCACTCACATGCCCAGGCGTTACCTGGGCTTCGTCGCTCATCTCGGGAGCACTCATCATCATGTCCTACTATCTCGGAGTCTAGCCTCCGAATCAATAGGTGTGTGGAGCAAAGCCTTACAAGACTGAAATGAATGCGAGATTCATAACACTACCCACTTAAGTGCTTTGGAGATAAACACACTCCCAATTGGGGAGCCCTCATAATCGGACTAAACCAAGTGTTAGATTTCCCTGTTCAAGGACTGCTGATGGGAAGGGTGATTCGGATTACTCCTGGGTCCGTTGAGGACTACAGGAGAGTTCAGAGTCATTTAACCCAATTAGAAGTCCCCTTCCAGTAGAGTCGATCATCGAATAGAGTCATTCCTCGAATAGAGTCGATCATCGAATAGAGTCGATCATCGAATATAGATGGTTCAAAAACACGTTTTTGTTAGTTTTTTTCGTTGTTATAAAGATTCGGAACCTGTCCGCGCTGATGTTCGGAAGCACTTCAACGTTGCTCTAGGATTATTCTACAACGTGGAGACTTTTAGTGCTTTTGCTTAGGCGTGTGAAGCCTAATTACGGTTGAGCATGTCGGGCAAAGCTAAGGATATGAAATCTGTGCCAACGCCAAAGATAAGTATTGTAAATGGAGGCAGCACCGATGAAAAGCCAAAGGAAGTCGGATCTAATATGCAAGAGGAACTGGAAAAACATAACGCAGATTACGCATGTTCTAAAAAGCTGAAGGAGGCAGAAAAACAACGCTCATTAGAATTGAAGGAAGCTGAGAGACAGCGTGCCACAGAGGACCTAGAAAATGGAGTCAAAAGGAAGGAAAAGAATCTGTTCGAGCGACACAGACTCGACAAGGAGATGGAGAAGCTCACCTGGGCAGAGACTATGGAAATTGATGATGAAGAAAAGAAAAAGAGAAAGGTAGCAGACAGTGACGCTCGGAGGGAGAAGCGGGCGCAATATGCTGATGACGATCGACAAGCACGTGCACTCCCTTTTTCATCAATGGCGGATAGATGTGCGGCTAGCTTGGGCTACGTTCCAGACCAATCTAAAGATGTAGCTTTCTGGATTTACAGTCACTGTAAAAGCGTATGACTGGGTGATACGGAATATGCAAACTGAGATAGCCATCCAAGAGGCGGAAGACGTGGACAAGGCGGAACCCACCAAAGAACTCTTGGTAATTATACATTTTGAAGCTATTCTTCTAGCGGAGTCCCCAACCCCTGAGACCCTCGTGGCAAGGAAGTCTTACCATACCACGAAATGCGTCGTAGTTAGACTCAGATACCCAACGACGGATGAGGACGTGTTGTACGAGGAGTACAAAGAAGCGATCGCCAATATTTTTGGCTTAAACTTCAAAGCTCCGCGCAATAAGCGCAGGAAGCCAAGCGAGGGGACTAGCCCCACTGAGCGCCCCGAGGCCATGCCTCCCTTAAAAAACAGTTTTCAGCCCCTGGGAAACCAGGTAGATAGCACAGAAAATGACCCCAAACCAAGTAAAGTCTCCTCCTTTTATGTGGACTCCTCAAGCAATTGGGGAGCCCTCATAATCGGACTAAACCAAGTGTTAGATTTCCCTGTCCAAGGACTGCTGATGGGAAGGGTGATTCGGATCACTCCTGGGTCCGTTGAGGACTACAGGAGAGTTCAGAGTCATCTAACCCAATTAGAAGTCCCCTTCAGTGCAATAAATCTAAAATCTGAGCGACCCAAAAAAGTAGTTATCAAAGGTATGCCAGCGAACACTGACATTGGAGATCTGAAGGATGCAATTGCATCCCAGGGTTTCCAACTCGTCAGGGTTACGTAACTCAAAGGTAGGCGTGATAGATCCCCCCTCCCCATCTTCTTAGTCTGCCTCCAGCCGGCTGAGAAATGGGAGAGGATATATGAGATAGACAACCTTTTAAGCATGAGAATCAGGATCCAGGCATTCAAAAGTAAAGGATATACGATGTGTTTCAACTGTCAGCTTTTTAATCATTCCTCAGAGAACTGCAGTCTCCCACCTAGGTGTGTTAAGTGTGGCGAAGGCCACGAGACCCGCTCGTGCGAAAAGTCAAGACAAACCCCGGCTAAATGTGCAAATTGTGGTGGAGCTCACCCCGCCAACTTTCGGCACTGCCCAAAAATCCACATTATCGAAAACTAATGCGTAGCCAAAACCCTAGACCCAAAAATCCTAAAAATACCCTTCCCCTCCGTGATGAGGAAAATTTCCCTAAACTTCCACAAACCAGTAAAGTTCCTGCGCAGATGACTATGTCCCCCGCCGAAATGGAGCAAGGAATCTCCAAAGAGCAGGAGAACACCACGTCATCTGAACATAGTACTAAAACCCCCGATCAGGGCACTAATTTATTTTTAGAATTCTTAAAATTCTTTAAAGAGCTTGAGACAGTATTTAAAATCACAGACATCCAAGGTCTCCTTCGGGAAGTCATGAATATACTAAAATCCGACAGAGATCCCATGGCTAAAACTTTCGAGTTAATAAAGTACCTTTCAAATCTTAAAAGTCAGGAAAAACCCCAGAACAATTCTTAACTTGTTTGCTGTGGTTTTGTACAGCTGCGGCAGGCTGCAGTTCTCCAGTACTCTTCGTGCAACTCTTTCCATTGGAAGGACCGCCCACCTCGGCAACTGGAAGACCGTCCGCACTGGAAACTTAAGACCACCCACCTCCACTCCAGGAGGATTTCCATTGGTCAACCTGCAATCCGTATAACTAATACCATGTCCTCAGGATACTCCAGCCACAGTCCGAAGTCTAAAGCATAATGTGCTAGGCACTTCTTTAATCAAGAAACCATCGTGTTGTTAGTTTTTTACAAGTAAAAAGTGTGTTTTTGTGAAAAAACGTTAAAAAAAAGCACAAGTGCGAAAACCTATGTTAATTTCCATAGAGAAAACAGCACAAGTGTGGATTTTGAAAAGTAAAAAACTTACATTTGCGAAAAATTATAAGAAAAAACTTACATTTACGAAATTTTGTTAGTATAAATCGCGTTTTTGTGAAAAAAAAGCACAAGTGCGAAAACCTATGTTAATTTCCATAGAGAAAACAGCACAAGTGTGGTTTTTGAAAAGTAAAAAACTTACATTTGTGAAAAATTATCAGTAAAAAACTTACATTTGTGAAAAATTATCAGAAAAAAACTTACATTTACGAAATTTTGTTAGTAAAATCGCGTTTTTGTGAAAAAACATTAAAATAAAAGCACAAGTGCGAAAACCTATGTTAATTTCCATAGAGAAATCAGCAGATGTGTGGTTTTTGAAAAGTAAAAAACTTACATTTGCGAAAAAATATAAGAAAGAAACTTGCATTTACGAAATTTTGTTAGTAAAAATTGCGTTTTTGTGAAAAAACGTTAAAAAAAGCACAAGTGCGAAAACCTATGTTAATTTCTATAGAGAAAACATCACATGTGTGGTTTTTGAAAAGTAGAAAACTTTTTCTTTTTTCAAATGGCCAGGCTCTTTGACCTTCGTCATTCGCCTTTATTACAGCGGCCAGAGTGTGAACCATTTAGCCGTCCATTGACGTTGCCCCAGGAGCACCAGAGGGGGGCGGATCACATTGCGCCCATAACACAAACATCCATGCCTTACGTAGGGTTCGAACCCACAACGTGGCTGTCGAGCGATTGCTACGGAAACGCTTGCCTTTGACCACTCGACAACCAAGTTGGCAAAAGTAGAAAACTTACATTTGCGAATATAAGAAAAAAACTTGCATTTACGAAATTTTGTTAGTAAAATGCAGAATTCTCACAGTTAAGTATTCGTAACCGCGATATAGGGCAAGCACTCTTTTCTCCCTTTAGAAGGTGGAGGGGTATTGGTATGCCCTTGACATGTCTTTGGCCTACTTAATCACTTTATTTAACTCATTTAGAAAAAAAGAAAAAAAATCCCATTAAGGCAGAAAATTGCCAAGTTTCAGCTTTAATTCCCCTTTTCGCCGCTAGGGGGCGCTGATAGCACTGCTTTTCCACCGTAGGTGAAGAGAAGGTGTTGCCACCCCTAAAAAAGTTTCTCCCATACTTAGAAAAAACTCATTCAAAAAAATTAATTTCTCCCTAAACCCCTCGTACAAAACTACAAACTCGTTGCCACCCGAAAAAAAGTTTCTAAAAAATTTTCACCCCACCTTTTTCCATTTCCCCCCTTTTAAACCCTCGTCCAGGATCACGGAATTCAAAATGGCTGCCATTTTGCTCTTCGCTCTTCCATCGGCGCAGAACTCTCGTTTCCTATCTACTAATATGGTTATGAAATATAAATGTATAGATACAAAAGGCAATAAATAAATATTTACATATTTCGAATTATTTTTATTGAGTTTAAGACTTTATAAGAAAATTAAAAAAACAATGTGAAATATAACTTTTTCCAACAAAAAACCTATTAACCCTTTAAGCGTGTCATTTATTTCCCTTCGCGTGCACTGCAGTGGGGAGTTTTTCTCCCATACCCTTTCCCCATTGATTGCGCGTTGAATGAGAATGTGTTTTGCTGAAATAAGTATTACATAAATAGACATGTATAATAACAGATAAGTAAAAAAACATGTATAATAACAGATAAATAAATAAAAAAACATACAATTCCAATAGTTTCTCTTGGTATGATAAATTTTAAAACATGGAATATAACAAAGAGCAACTTCACAGTCTGGACACCATGGCATGGTTTCTTTTCTAAGCTTCTTGCCAGTTTTATTGGATGCATAACATACAACACATCGCGTAGCTGGCTCTTTTTTGCGGGGTGTGAGATAACTTGCGCTTTGCTGCAATAAGATTGAAAGTATTTGAGGCCGCCATTGCTTTGAATGTGAAATCCCAACAAAACTTTTTTTAAGAACGTTTACGAAATACTGCCTCTGATAAAATTTAGTTTGTTGGACTACTACTGCCATCTAGTGTAAATGATTGTAAACACAGTTAATATCTCATAAAAAAATCATGACGTGTAATTTCCGTCAAACACACAGGAGTCTCTGCTTTAAAAGTGCATGACGAGTCTACCTCGTCAAACCCGTTTAGCGGTAGTGCAATGCATGACGAGTTGAACTCGTCAATAAAGCTTAAAGGGTTAATATTCATCACCTCTGTTAAATATTGGTGACCTAATTCTTTTAACCCTTTCGCGACGAACGGCACGCATAGGTGCCAGATGCGAACATGCATTCAAGGACGAGCGGCACTCACTCGGGCCAGAGGAAATTTTACCGCAAGCGGATAGTGGCACATATAAGCGCCAATACGCAGAACGTTTTAATTTGTGAACTAGATGGCGTTACTTGTCCATGGAACTAACTTCAATGCATTTTGCAGAGGCATGACCTTGGTAGAAGAGGATCGAATGAATTATTTCTCCATTTGGAGCGGTGAAAATCATTTTGTAACATAAACAAACAGAGCAATTCTCGTAGCATCAACAATTTTATAATTGAGTTTCGGTTTTTATTTTAGCGTTATGATTTCGTTGATGAATCATAGGAATATAAGAGAGTATTTTTTTTTGTTTGGGTTTTAGAGGCAGTGAAATTATTCGTTTATTTCGGATAAAAGAATGGGAGCAACTAACGAGTATTTTGTATTCAGATTTGTATGAAAATTATACATCAAATAGAATATAAATATTTCTTTTATTCCTGTAAAAAGTAGATTTCTGTGTTGAATAGGTGATTTTTAGTGAATTTTTTTCGAGAGTTAGGCTTAGCGCAAAAAATGCGCCGTCCTTTTCGACCAGTTCGGAAGCGAAGCGCGTCGTCCTTTGGGCCGCGACAGCTCCGGAATGCCGCCGTCCCGAAAGGGTTAATGTCCTCTTCACTTTGCATATCTTTATTTTCGTTTTCAAATGTAGTTTTAATTTGTAACTTTACCACAATCTCTCTAAAAGGAGCTAAGCAATTTTGTAATTCTCTTTTAAACTTTGTACTTCGCACTGATGAAGGAAGGAGATTTTAGATACCTAATTGTTCTACCTTTCTTCGCATGTATGATGCAAATTCCATTTGATCCATTTATTCTTCCTTCTAACAGTATAACTAATTCATATCATAGATTACTTGCACCCATGCAGCACAACAGGTCAAAGGCAAGTCTGTTAATAAAAGATGATATTTATTTTGTGAGTTGAATAATGAAAACAAAATAAATAATTTGGAAACTGCACTCAAATAAGACATTTTGGTAAAATTGATTAGATGCCACTGTTGCATGACTTTTTGCTACTAATTTCTAACCCTGCATGTATAATGCATTTATTTATGTTACGTTGAAAAGGGCTTATTTACCATTTCCCAAATCACAACAAGTCTAACCATAATTACATTGTGGAATATGAAAGTAAAGGAAAACTCTTACTCCCTCCTATCAAAAGTATCCATGGAGTTAGATAGGCAGTCCCTTTGCCTCCATAGTGATATCTCAAACAATAATTATTTTATTCAAGTTTTTATTCAACAAAGAAATTATATATTATTTGATCTAAAGTTAATTTAATTTAAATAAATATATGGTTTATATTTGATTAGAGGGTCATATAACAATGAGTCCACATATGTCTGGTGATATTAAAATTGCAAGAGCAATACTAATTGTGAGACAAACCAAACTAAGTACTAGGGAATATTAATGTTTAAAAAAGACTCACACTCCAGAGATTGTGTAGTAAGTTACTAACAGATAGTGAGCATTAAAAGACACTAGAGCCTAGATGCTATGCATGGGCATCTAGTGTATAAAAAACATCTAGTGTATAAAATTTTCTGACAGCTGTTCAAAACATTGCCCTTTTATGCTACAACACAAACTGGTAGTAATCAAAGTTTCAATTTTACAATTATGCACTAAACAATATGGTCACTTGGAACTTCCCATGCTGACATATTTCAGCAATTACTTTTCTTAACAGAAAAGTTGTCCTCTAAGAGCAAAAGACTTCTGCTCTATACAGAGAATAACTTAGCTGGCCAGTATGCAGTTTACAAATATTAAAAGGAGTATACTTCAAGTACAACTATAATGTTGATAAAAAGAGAATTGTTGATAAAACCTCAAAACTTAATATTTACAAATTAACCTAACATTTACAAATTTAACCTAATATAATATAAAATTATTGTAAATATTAACATAATATTTGCAAATTTAAGCATAACTTCAAAAACTAATAATATGTCATTAACTTTCAAGCATTAAACATATCAAAAGCTAGCAAAATTATCTTCGATGCCAAAGATTTCAATTATGATCTCTGGACAAAGAAGAAACTCAGCGGGCAAGTATATGTAAATTATTTTACAGTATGAACAAATTTTAAAAAGTAATCGCTTCAGCACAAAACTAATGTTTAAAAATAAAATGATAAATATATTAAATTAGCAATGCATCTATCCTATGTCTAACTACTAAGAAATTTTGAAAACGTTATTCCAAAAGAAAAATTAAAGTACATATAGATAATAACGGAACAATTTTGCTAAAATAATTAGTAACATTTTATGTAATGTTATTTGTTCTTCATAAATACTGCAAAAGTTATCCCAAACATTTCTCCATTTACAGCACACACGACATATAAACAATGTAAGCAGAATGATTAAAATTAAAAAATTAGACTTCATACTCACTTTATACTTTAACTTAAAATGAACCGGATTCAGTAGCAAAATGAACTACAAAAAGCACTATTTGGTTTGGTTTGTTTCACAGAAAAAAACGTGGTAAATTCGACTGGTAAGGGTTACCGCATTGTTTTTCAACTGCACTGCAAGGGCACCAGCGAGCATTGGTGCGTTATTGAGGTTTTCGCTAAAGACCGATGTCAGCGCCACCTAACGGCGATCCGGAGTTCTGCACGAGCCACCGATTTTGTATACGCGGCTAGATTTAATGATGAAAGAATTACAAAGTGATAGTCGTATGTCAGTATATAGGAAGCTGTAATACTACTTAATAATTTATTTTTAATACTTAAATATATATATATATATAAAATATACCATCTTAAACATAACTGCACGCACACAATAACAAGTTTGGAATGACAGAAATTACGGAGGCTTGAACCAGTTTCTTGAAGAAAGAGTCCTCTGGCGACAAAGACGATTTAAATTTCTATTGTCTGAAAACCCATGTAAATAGAACTTTGTAAAACATTATCACATCTTCTAGAAAAAAAAATGCCTAAAAGGGATGCTAGTGTTGTGTTTGACAGATAGAATAAAACCTGCTGTGTTTAAAAAAGGATAAATGAAGACATAATATTTAGTTTAAAGAAAATTAGTTTATTAAATTGTAACTTCAAGTTAATTCAAATTAACAAATACAAAAACACTGCTCACAGGCAGGCAACTCAGGGAGAATTAACATTAGAATTTTAGACATTAGAATTTTAGAATTTTATCAACTTAGTTAAAATTAAGGAATTAGCATAAAAACTTTACTCAAAACAATCTATATTAAATTCCATCAAAAATCATTAACAAAAATATTAAATTTAAAGAATTTTAGAATTTTATCAACTTAGTTAAAATTAAGGAATTAGCATAAAAACTTTACTCAAAACAATCTATTTAAATTTCATCAAAAATCATTAACAAAAATATTAAATTTAAAGAATTTTAGAATTTAACCCAGGCTCTTAAAAAATTATGAAGGTTTAGAAATTTGCTCTCAGAATAAAGTTTTAGAATTATAATTTTACAGAATAAAATTTTGATTAAATGCATTTAAAAAATATTGAGAATTTAAGAAATTAGGAGTTTAAATATAACAGTAATATTCACCAGCTGGGTCATCAGACATGGGGGGGGGGGGAGTTCCAATCATTAGAGCTGCACTGGTTGGAGACAAAAAGTTCTAATAGTTGAGCTGACAGGAATAAAACTACACTGGTTTTCTGGAAATCACCAAACTTGAAACAGGAGAGGATTCAGCATTTTTCTTGAAAAGGATTGTAAACTCAGGAGATCAGACCTAACAGCTACTTCTGGAACACTCGGATCTTTTTAGAACGGCCGTCCTCGTCAGAAACTACGTTCACGCAGCTCGCATAAGGAATTTTCACCACGTACTTTTCTGGAGAGTTACGTCGCGAATTCCGCGATAAAAGCTTGAAAAATCATAATTTAAATTAAAACAACTAATGAAAAAAAAAAGAATAACGCGAGGAACTTAACGTTCCATTAAAAGCTCGCGTGGAACATAAGTTCCATTCGAAAATAAACAACGCGCTTCTCGCGCTAACACCGACGAAGGATTTCAACAAAAAACTGAAACTGAAAAGTTCTGCGCGCGTATTTATACTTGCGGCAAAAGGGCGAGTTTAGATAAACGGCAGCAATTAAAATTCGCTTACCGAAATTAGAATTGCCAAAATAATACTCATAATTCCGAGAGCAGACGATCCGTAAAAATGCGAACCAATTAAAATAAATGACGAATTCCAAAGAGGCGCGAAAACGCTTAGGTGGCGTTATTAATCGCAGTAAAAAGCCCGCAAAACAGAATTCCGAAAATGGCCGCAACTGAAATTTTTGAATTGCAGTGAGACATGGAAATAACTTGAAACTGAAGAACAAACGGAATTTCTAACCAAAATGGGAAAATGAGACATCAAATTAAAGGGAATTTTAAGGGGAATCAAATAAATAAATAATTTTTTAAAATTTACAAATCAAAAGTAATATTAATTTAAGGAATGGAACATTTTTAACTAAGAATATCATAAAGAAAATTAATTTAGAAGATTAAAAATATTCTAATTAAAGAATAAATGAAAAAGCCAATAAATATTATTTAAATATTACCAAATTAAGAATATTGAGCCAGGGAAAAATAAATAAAAGTAAATTTTCAAATCCCCAAATTACCTAAATTCTAAAGCAACCCAACACATTCCTTCCACCTATCCCCCAAAAATTTTTCATTTGAAAAATGAAAAATTTTTGATAATAAAAATAAAATATCTATCAGAAGTTACCAATTTAAGTATAGCAATTTTTATCCGAATTCAACCTCTATTTCGGAATAAGCAGTTCGTTAACAAACTATAGACTAAAACAAGAATTACATAATGAATAAATTTTTGTACATCAGATCACTAAATTTGTGTAGACAAAAGTAAAGGTAGAGGATTTGACATTGATTCTCATTAGCTATAAATAAAAATAAATTTTTAAGAAAACATTGGACCAGCCAAATAGTTTTCAAAGAATCGAAACATTGAATTTTGAAAAGGTACCTTGAATAACCAATGAGAAACAACTCTCACTTCCACTACAAAATATAAATACCAGCTGGAAAGAGAAAAAAAAATGTGTAAATAGAGTGATCTAAAAAAATAAAACAATGTACATAAGTTGTATAAAATAAATAAAATTTCAATAGAAGTGTCAAATGACAATTGACACAATAACAATTATCATCAATAAGTAACAATAATATACTAAAATTTCAAAGACACAAGTATCTATTCATGTCCATTCAAAACCAAACAATATCATCTGTATTCTGAAGTTATCTTATATACACTGCCCTTTTATCTTTGCAGAACTCTAATACTTTTACCGACATCAAATATATACCAAAAAAAATATCAACATATGTGATCAGAACTTACGTCATGGACCACGTAATTAAATATTTGCAGAAATCTGCACTCAATAACAATAAATAAGTAACAATATATCTCTATCTATAAATATTATCATCAATTCATATAATCCAAATTAATCTTTTCTCTCAATCATTTATTTAAATCCTGCAGTAATCTGCAATATCAATAACAACAATAACAAATTTTATCTTAAAATCAACATCAATTAAATCCAGTTTGCAGCATTCTGCAATGTATCAATAACAAATACACACATACAAAAATTATACACTTAAAAAAAATTATGTTGCGCAACAATAAAAAAAAAATGTCATTCTAGTTTTTCCTTTGTCGCAAATTATATCTTTGTGTTGGAATTATATCATTCTCATGAGATGTATTACTTGCTGAATTATCAGATTGTGCACAAGAAAAGAACACAGAATCTCTTTCTGGAATTTTTGTTAATCTGTCAATGTGCACCAACTGAATATTTTGTGTGTCATTTACATGTTGAATTTTAAAGTTTACATTAGATGTTTTTTGTATAACTTTAAAAGGACCTTTATTAAGTTTGGAGAGTTTCTTACAATGTCCTCTTGGAAAAACAGGAATGTATAAATATACTAAATCTCCAACTTTTATATCTTTTATAACAGCAGACTTATTTCTGTATGTCTCTTGTGTTTTAGCTGCTTTAAGTAAGTTCTTCTTTACTATTTCAAAAGATTTTTTCATACGAATTGCCAAATCCTGACTATAGTCACTAACAGTGGTAAAATTTTGTTCATTTAAATTAAAAAGAAGATGATGTGGCAAAATTAATTCTCTACCATAGAGAAGATTAGCTGGAGACTCACCAGTCGAGGAATGGATTGAAGTTCGGTGGGCCAGCAAGGCAAAAGATAAATGTCGATCCCAATCCTCTTGTGTTTCAGACACTAAATGACTAAGTGTGTTAATTATTTTACTGTTTAAACGCTCGCAAACTCCATCTGATTGTGGGTGATAGCTAGTAGTGGTATGTTTTTCAATACCTAATTTTTCATACAACTTCATGGCAGCATTCGAAATGAAATTAGAATCTTTGTCAGTGATAATGTGTTTTGGCACACCATGAAGAGAAAAGAAGTTTTCTAAACAATTTAAAATAGTTTCAGATTTAATATTGGGGATAGCATAAGCTTCTGGCCAACGAGTAAAATAGTCCGTAATCACCAGTATGTACTTATTGCCAGAGTAAGTTAGAGGCATGGGGTCAATACAATCCATAGCTATTCTTTCCATAGGGTAAGTAGAATTTGGAAACCTCTGTAAAGGAGCTTTTTGTTTTTGTTTAAATCCTCTTTTCTGTAAACAATCAGGACAATTCTTAACATAATTTAAAATTTGAACATACATCCTAGGCCAATAAAAGTGTTGCTGAATTTTCCTCAAAGTCCTTCTAAAACCACCATGTCCTGCAGTGATCGAATCATGACAATAATTTAGAATATCAGAGATCAAATTTTGTGGAACAACAATACGCTCTTTTCTTTGATATTTTAATTTAGGTTTCCTATTAGTACAATATAATACATCATCTTTTAAGAAAAACATTAAATTTTTAGGGAATGGGTCAATATTTTTATCTAAGCATGAGCCAATTCTTATACAATTAGGGTCAGAATTTTGAGAATTACGTACTCTTAAAAGAAGGTTTGTATCAACATCCAAGTCTATAGTGTTTACTTTTACATTATTTACACATCTAGATAGATAATCAGCTGTTAAATTTAGGCGACCAGTTTTATGAATAATTTTGTAATTAAACTGGGTCATGGACATTATCCACCGTGCTATCCTAGAAGTGGGGTCTTTTAATTTCAAAACATTTGAAAGGGAGGCCTGATCACAATAAACAGTAAAATGTTTTCCCAAAAGGTATTGCTTAAAATAGGATGTTGCCCAGACAACTCCTAAAGTCTCTTTCTCGACTGTGCTATAGTTTGTTTCTGCATCTTTTAGTTTTTTACTAGCATAAACAATAGGGTGCAAAAATCCATCCTCTCCTTCTTGACAGAGAACTGCTCCAAGAGCAAGATTTGATGCATCGGTACATACCGAAAACGGTTTTGAAAAATCAGGGAGATGTAAAATGGGTTCTTTAAGTAATTCGGATTTTAAGGTTTGATAAGAATTTTCTGCTTCAGGGGTCCAAGAGAATTTAATATTTTGCTTAGTTAAATTAGTTAAGGGAAGAGCTTTTAAGGAGTAATTTTCAATAAATTTTCTGTAGAAACCAGTTAATCCTAAAAATTGGCGAATTTGTTTTTTAGAGGTGGGTTTTTGAAAATTTTTAAATTTGAGGGGTCAGGCTGGACAATACCTTCAGAAACTTGAAAACCCAAATAATTTATTGAAGATTTAAAAAAATTGCATTTACTTGGCTTTAAACATAATTTATGTTGAGATAATCTATCAAATACTACCTTTAATTTCATTAAGTGTTCCTCAAAGGTTCTAGATGCAATAACAATATCATCTATGTAAATAGAAATTTGTAAAGGGGAAAGCTTAGCTAGGACGATGGACATAAGTCGTTGAAAGGAGCTGGGGGCATTTTTCAAACCAAAAGGGACTCTTTTCCATTCATAGTGGCCAAAAGGTGTAGAAAAGCCACATTTGTGTGTGTCATCTGGGTGCAATTTCATTTGATAAAATCCAGATGTTAAGTCTAATGTAGAAAAATATTTCGCACCACTTAAACTATCAATCAATTCAGTGATATTTGGCAGTGGAAAAATATCATCAATAGTTTTATCATTTAATTTTCTAAAATCTGTTACTAATCTTAATGTTCCATCTGCCTTTTTAACAAACAGTACAGGTGCGGAGAATGGTGAATCACTTTCTTGTATAATGTCATTTTCAAGAAGCTCATTAATTTGTCTATCTAATTCATCTCTTACATGATAAGGAACTCTATAAGGTTTCTGTTTAACAGGAATATCATCTTTTAAGTTAATGTTATGAAAAACTGTATCACACCCCTTTAAATCTGGAATAGAATTAGCAAAAATATGCTTATAATCATTAATTAAACTCTCTATTTGTCTTTTTTCATTATAGCCTAAGTGTGAAAGATCAAAATTTCCTCCCCAAACATCAAAATTATCACCACTCTCTGCACTTGACTCAGTAATATTGTTAACTGAAAAGGAAGATACTACTGTGATAGGAACAATTTTTGCTAAATTTGAATGCTTATTTATGTGCAACTCATCAGTTGACAAATTCAATACTTTTACATTATATATATTAGATCTAGATACATTATTTACTGATCTAGCGACCAGAATTTTACTGTTGTTTAAAGGCTCAATCATCACAGTAGGTGAATTAAATTTAACAATCTCTTTTAATTTTAGTTGTATGAAAGCCTCCGATAGAGGAGGAATTGTGTATTTCCTAAGTGCATAGCACAAATTATCCCTATATTTTTCAGAATTCAAAGTATTTTCTCTGTTAATTTCATAATTATTAAAGAATTGAGTTGCATTAGATAATGAAAATGGTACAGATTCATCCTTAATTGCAAAAGGCACAGTTACAATATTATTGTATAAAACATTATTACTAAAATCTATTGATATCTTATAACCCTTTAAAAATTTCACACCAAGTATTGCTGAATAATTACAAGAATCACAGTCCATAATATAAAAATCAACATTAAATATTTTGTTATTTAAATTTAAATTAATATTCAATTTTTTGGAAACTTTTATAATATCACTAGAGATGCCTTTTAAATTTATATTACATTTAGTTAATTGACTGTCAGGTATATTTAAATGAGATAATACATTTGTAAACAACACATTAATAGAAGCACCAGAATCAATAAGTATAGGAATATCAACATTATTTATCATACCAGAAATCACTGGTAGAGACAAATTCTGTAATGAAATCAAATTTGAATTTTGCACCACAGGTAACACCCCAAGGGCTTCAGAAGGTAAGTTGGAGTGAAAACTCCCTTCACCCTTACTTAGTTTAAATTCTGTTTTTCACTGTCATTTTTATCACTCCTAGGTGTATAAAAAGTGTTGTAACTCATTTTAGGTTTAGTTTCATTTATGTCAGGCTGAAAGCTTTGATTTGGCTGATGGTAAAAAAATTGAGTAGGTTGTTGAAATCCCTGCGTTTGTTGTGGAAAATAATTATATGGATAGTTTTGTGTAGGTTGTGGAAAAGAAAAAGGTTGTTGATACATTCGAGTAGGCAGAGACCCAGAATTTCTGTTGAACTTGTGTGATTGAGGAAATTTCCTACAATCCACACTTATGTGACCTAATAGACCACATGAAAAACACCTTCGGCTATCCTTTGTCACTCTAGTTTGAGGCAGCTGTGGTTTGGTGTTAATCTGAGTTTGCAACTCAGCAAGCCTTTTAGTGAGGTTCTCTGCCTCCATTCTATTTCTCTTAAGCTCATCATGGAGCTGCTTATTTTCAGATTCTCCAAGACTCATCACATATTGGGGGTCATCCCCATGTTGCTTGCTCCACACCTCTTCCTCTGCCACAGCATGCCTTTTTGCAGAGTCAAAACTCTAGTGGTTTTGAGGTAGGATTAGCCGTTTGAAATGAGGCTTCAAGCCTTCAATGAAAACCGAGCACAAGACATCAAGTCTTTGCTGGTTTGCCACTCTGTCATTCAGTAAGGCAGGTGAAACAGTTTTATATGAGGAAGCCTCAACTCTGGCAGCAAACTGACGCACAGATTCATTTGGTCTCTGATAACTTTGCAAAAATGCTCTCAAGTTACTGTGTAAACATTCTATTGAGGAAAATCTGTCGCGTAAAGCTTTAAGAATTTGAGAGAAAGATTTCTCTTCTTTTAACTTAGGATTATCTCTAATAAATCTTGCAGCTATGCCTGACAGTTTTAACTTTAAAACTAAGACCTTGTCTGACTCTGACCAATTTGCATGGTCGGCTAACATTTTAATCCTATCTATGTAATCCTCTAATGGGAGGCCAGATTCCTCTCCTGAAAACACTGGGATTGAATCTAAAAAGTCTCCTATTGAAGAGACTGTTTTAAAATTACTTATTACATTACATTTAGAAGAATCCATTTTTAATCCCTGTTCATTTAAGTCATATTGTTTACTATTAACATTTGAATCAATATTTTTGTTACCAACAGAATTTACATTATCAGAGGTTGCCTCAATGTTTATTTTAGAAGGTAAATTTCTTTCCAATAAGGATAACCAAGTTTTCTTGGTACTAGCAACCTGACTTCTGGGAATTAAATCCCAATCTTTACCATCGTTTGAATTTGTGAGAAATGAAGGAAATGGCTCTTTACCAACAGAGAACATTGCATATAATAAAGTTTTAAAAGGCTTATCTTTAGAGCCATCTCCAGTTTCGTCTGACCCAAATACAGAAATATACATACAGTTACTTTCTCTAACATCATCCATAATTGCAATACAATTGAAAGTTTAATACTACTAATAAATATTATAAAACATGAGAGCAATTTCTAGACTGGTACACGGCACCAAAACTACTGTTGTGTTTGACAGATAGAATAAAACCTGCTGTGTTTAAAAAAGGATAAATGAAGACATAATATTTAATTTAAAGAAAATTAGTTTATTAAATTGTAACTTCAAGTTAATTCAAATTAACAAATACAAAAACGACTGAATACAATAAAGACCGATGTCAGCGCCACCTAACGGCGATCCGGAGTTCTGCACGAGCCACCGATTTTGTATACGCGGCTAGATTTAATGATGAAAGAATTACAAAGTGATAGTCGTATGTCAGTATATAGGAAGCTGTAATACTACTTAATAATTTATTTTTAATACTTAAATATATATATATATATATAAAATATACCATCTTAAACATAACTGCACGCACACAATAACAAGTTTGGAATGACAGAAATTACGGAGGCTTGAACCAGTTTCTTGAAGAAAGAGTCCTCTGGCGACAAAGACGATTTAAATTTCTATTGTCTGAAAACCCATGTAAATAGAACTTTGTAAAACATTATCACATCTTCTAGAAAAAAAAAATGCCTAAAGGGGATGCTAGTGTTGTGTTTGACAGATAGAATAAAACCTGCTGTGTTTAAAAAAGGATAAATGAAGACATAATATTTAGTTTAAAGAAAATTAGTTTATTAAATTGTAAGTTCAAGTTAATTCAAATTAACAAATACAAAAACACTGCTCACAGGCAGGCAACTCAGGGAGAATTAACATTAGAATTTTAGACATTAGAATTTTAGAATTTTATCAACTTAGTTAAAATTAAGGAATTAGCATAAAAACTTTACTCAAAACAATCTATATTAAATTCCATCAAAAATCATTAACAAAAATATTAAATTTAAAGAATTTTAGAATTTTATCAACTTAGTTAAAATTAAGGAATTAGCATAAAAACTTTACTCAAAACAATCTATTTAAATTTCATCAAAAATCATTAACAAAAATATTAAATTTAAAGAATTTTAGAATTTAACCCAGGCTCTTAAAAAATTATGAAGGTTTAGAAATTTGCTCTCAGAATAAAGTTTTAGAATTTTAATTTTACAGAATAAAATTTTGATTAAATGCATTTCAAAAATATTGAGAATTTAAGAAATTAGGAGTTTAAATATAACAGTAATATTCACCAGCTGGGTCATCAGACATGGGGGGGGGGGAAGTTCCAATCATTAGAGCTGCACTGGTTGGAGACAAAAAGTTCTAATAGTTGAGCTGACAGGAATAAAACTACACTGGTTTTCTGGAAATCACCAAACTTGAAACAGGAGAGGATTCAGCATTTTTCTTGAAAAGGATTGTAAACTCAGGAGATCAGACCTAACAGCTACTTCTGGAACACTCGGATCTTTTTAGAACGGCCGTCCTCGTCAGAAACTACGTTCACGCAGCTCGCATAAGGAATTTTCACCACGTACTTTTCTGGAGAGTTACGTCGCGAATTCCGCGATAAAAGCTTGAAAAATGCATAATTTAAATTAAAACAACTAATGAAAAAAAAAAAGAATAACGCGAGGAACTTAACGTTCCATTAAAAGCTCGCGTGGAACATAAGTTCCATTCGAAAATAAACAACGCGCTTCTCGCGCTAACACCGACGAAGGATTTCAACAAAAAACTGAAACTGAAAAGTTCTGCGCGCGTATTTATACTTGCGGCAAAAGGGCGAGTTTAGATAAACGGCAGCAATTAAAATTCGCTTACCGAAATTAGAATTGCCAAAATAATACTCATAATTCCGAGAGCAGACGATCCGTAAAAATGCGAACCAATTAAAATAAATGACGAATTCCAAAGAGGCGCGAAAACGCTTAGGTGGCGTTATTAATCGCAGTAAAAAGCCCGCAAAACAGAATTCCGAAAATGGCCGCAACTGAAATTTTTGAATTGCAGTGAGACATGGAAATAACTTGAAACTGAAGAACAAACGGAATTTCTAACCAAAATGGGAAAATGAGACATCAAATTAAAGGGAATTTTAAGGGGAATCAAATAAATAAATAATTTTTTAAAATTTACAAATCAAAAGTAATATTAATTTAAGGAATGGAACATTTTTAACTAAGAATATCATAAAGAAAATTAATTTAGAAGATTAAAAATATTCTAATTAAAGAATAAATGAAAAAGCCAATAAATATTATTTAAATATTACCAAATTAAGAATATTGAGCCAGGGAAAAATAAATAAAAGTAAATTTTCAAATCCCCAAATTACCTAAATTCTAAAGCAACCCAACACATTCCTTCCACCTATCCCCCAAAAATTTTTCATTTGAAAAATGAAAAATTTTTGATAATAAAAATAAAATATCTATCAGAAGTTACCAATTTAAGTATAGCAATTTTTATCCGAATTCAACCTCTATTTCGGAATAAGCAGTTCGTTAACAAACTATAGACTAAAACAAGAATTACATAATGAATAAATTTTTGTACATCAGATCACTAAATTTGTGTAGACAAAAGTAAAGGTAGAGGATTTGACATTGATTCTCATTAGCTATAAATAAAAATAAATTTTTAAGAAAACATTGGACCAGCCAAATAGTTTTCAAAGAATCGAAACATTGAATTTTGAAAAGGTACCTTGAATAACCAATGAGAAACAACTCTCACTTCCACTACAAAATATAAATACCAGCTGGAAAGAGAAAAAAAAAATGTGTAAATAGAGTGATCTAAAAAAATAAAACAATGTACATAAGTTGTATAAAATAAATAAAATTTCAATAGAAGTGTCAAATGACAATTGACACAATAACAATTATCATCAATAAGTAACAATAATATACTAAAATTTCAAAGACACAAGTATCTATTCATGTCCATTCAAAACCAAACAATATCATCTGTATTCTGAAGTTATCTTATATACACTGCCCTTTTATCTTTGCAGAACTCTAATACTTTTACCGACATCAAATATATACCAAAAAAAATATCAACATATGTGATCAGAACTTACGTCATGGACCACGTAATTAAATATTTGCAGAAATCTGCACTCAATAACAATAAATAAGTAACAATATATCTCTATCTATAAATATTATCATCAATTCATATAATCCAAATTAATCTTTTCTCTCAATCATTTATTTAAATCCTGCAGTAATCTGCAATATCAATAACAACAATAACAAATTTTATCTTAAAATCAACATCAATTAAATCCAGTTTGCAGCATTCTGCAATGTATCAATAACAAATACACACATACAAAAATTATACACTTAAAAAAAATTATGTTGCGCAACAATAAAAAAAAAATGTCATTCTAGTTTTTCCTTTGTCGCAAATTATATCTTTGTGTTGGAACTATATCATTCATATTACTTGCTGAATTATCAGATTGTGCACAAGAAAAGAACACAGAATCTCTTTCTGGAATTTTTGTTAATCTGTCAATGTGCACCAACTGAATATTTTGTGTGTCATTTACATGTTGAATTTTAAAGTTTACATTAGATGTTTTTTGTATAACTTTAAAAGGACCTTTATTAAGTTTGGAGAGTTTCTTACAATGTCCTCTTGGAAAAACAGGAATGTATAAATATACTAAATCTCCAACTTTTATATCTTTTATAACAGCAGACTTATTTCTGTATGTCTCTTGTGTTTTAGCTGCTTTAAGTAAGTTCTTCTTTACTATTTCAAAAGATTTTTTCATACGAATTGCCAAATCCTGACTATAGTCACTAACAGTGGTAAAATTTTGTTCATTTAAATTAAAAAGAAGATGATGTGGCAAAATTAATTCTCTACCATAGAGAAGATTAGCTGGAGACTCACCAGTCGAGGAATGGATTGAAGTTCGGTGGGCCAGCAAGGCAAAAGATAAATGTCGATCCCAATCCTCTTGTGTTTCAGACACTAAATGACTAAGTGTGTTAATTATTTTACTGTTTAAACGCTCGCAAACTCCATCTGATTGTGGGTGATAGCTAGTAGTGGTATGTTTTTCAATACCTAATTTTTCATACAACTTCATGGCAGCATTCGAAATGAAATTAGAATCTTTGTCAGTGATAATGTGTTTTGGCACACCATGAAGAGAAAAGAAGTTTTCTAAACAATTTAAAATAGTTTCAGATTTAATATTGGGGATAGCATAAGCTTCTGGCCAACGAGTAAAATAGTCCGTAATCACCAGTATGTACTTATTGCCAGAGTAAGTTAGAGGCATGGGGCCAATACAATCCATAGCTATTCTTTCCATAGGGTAAGTAGAATTTGGAAACCTCTGTAAAGGAGCTTTTTGTTTTTGTTTAAATCCTCTTTTCTGTAAACAATCAGGACAACTCTTAACATAATTTAAAATTTGAACATACATCCTAGGCCAATAAAAGTGTTGCTGAATTTTCCTCAAAGTCCTTCTAAAACCACCATGTCCTGCAGTGATCGAATCATGACAATAATTTAGAATATCAGAGATCAAATTTTGTGGAACAACAATACGCTCTTTTCTTTGATATTTTAATTTAGGTTTCCTATTAGTACAATATAATACATCATCTTTTAAGAAAAACATTAAATTTTTAAGGAATGGGTCAATATTTTTATCTAAGCATGAGCCAATTCTTATACAATTAGGGTCAGAATTTTGAGAATTACGTACTCTTAAAAGAAGGTTTGTATCAACATCCAAGTCTATAGTGTTTACTTTTACATTATTTACACATCTAGATAGATAATCAGCTGTTAAATTTAGGCGACCAGTTTTATGAATAATTTTGTAATTAAACTGGGTCATGGACATTATCCACCGTGCGATCCTAGAAGTGGGGTCTTTTAATTTCAAAACATTTGAAAGGGAGGCCTGATCACAATAAACAGTAAAATGTTTTCCCAAAAGGTATTGCTTAAAATAGGATGTTGCCCAGACAACTCCTAAAGTCTCTTTCTCGACTGTGCTATAGTTTGTTTCTGCATCTTTTAGTTTTTTACTAGCATAAGCAATAGGGTGCAAAAATCCATCCTCTCCTTCTTGACAGAGAACTGCTCCAAGAGCAAGATTTGATGCATCGGTACATACCGAAAACGGTTTTGAAAAATCAGGGAGATGTAAAATGGGTTCTTTAAGTAATTCGGATTTTAAGGTTTGATAAGAATTTTCTGCTTCAGGGGTCCAAGAGAATTTAATATTTTGCTTAGTTAAATTAGTTAAGGGAAGAGCTTTTAAGGAGTAATTTTCAATAAATTTTCTGTAGAAACCAGTTAATCCTAAAAATTAGCGAATTTGTTTTTTAGAGGTGGGTTTTTGAAAATTTTTAAATTTGAGGGGTCAGGCTGGACAATACCTTCAGAAACTTGAAAACCCAAATAATTTATTGAAGATTTAAAAAAATTGCATTTACTTGGCTTTAAACATAATTTATGTTGAGATAATCTATCAAATACTACCTTTAATTTCATTAAGTGTTCCTCAAAGGTTCTAGATGCAATAACAATATCATCTATGTAAATAGAAATTTGTAAAGGGGAAAGCTTAGCTAGGACGATGGACATAAGTCGTTGAAAGGAGCTGGGGGCATTTTTCAAACCAAAAGGGACTCTTTTCCATTCATAGTGGCCAAAAGATGTAGAAAAGCCACATTTGTGTGTGTCGTCTGGGTGCAATTTCATTTGATAAAATCCAGATGTTAAGTCTAATGTAGAAAAATATTTCGCACCACTTAAACTATCAATCAATTCAGTGATATTTGGCAGTGGAAAAATATCATCAATAGTTTTATCATTTAATTTTCTAAAATCTGTTACTAATCTTAATGTTCCATCTGCCTTTTTAACAAACAGTACAGGTGCGGAGAATGGTGAATCACTTTCTTGTATAATGTCATTTTCAAGAAGCTCATTAATTTGTCTATCTAATTCATCTCTTACATGATAAGGAACTCTATAAGGTTTCTGTTTAACAGGAATATCATCTTTTAAGTTAATGTTATGAAAAACTGTATCACACCCCTTTAAATCTGGAATAGAATTAGCAAAAATATGCTTATAATCATTAATTAAACTCTCTATTTGTCTTTTTTCATTATAGCCTAAGTGTGAAAGATCAAAATTTCCTCCCCAAACATCAAAATTATCACCACTCTCTGCACTTGACTCAGTAATATTGTTAACTGAAAAGGAAGATACTACTGTGATAGGAACAATTTTTGCTAAATTTGAATGCTTATTTATGTGCAACTCATCAGTTGACAAATTCAATACTTTTACATTATATATATTAGATCTAGATACATTATTTACTGATCTAGCGACCAGAATTTTACTGTTGTTTAAAGGCTCAATCATCACAGTAGGTGAATTAAATTTAACAATCTCTTTTAATTTTAGTTGTATGAAAGCCTCCGATAGAGGAGGAATTGTGTATTTCCTAAGTGCATAGCACAAATTATCCCAATATTTTTCAGAATTCAAAGTATTTTCTCTGTTAATTTCATAATTATTAAAGAATTGAGTTGCATTAGATAATGAAAATGGTACAGATTCATCCTTAATTGCAAAAGGCACAGTTACAATATTATTGTATAAAACATTATTACTAAAATCTATTGACATCTTATAACCCTTTAAAAATTTCACACCAAGTATTGCTGAATAATTACAAGAATCACAGTCCATAATATAAAAATCAACATTAAATATTTTGTTATTTAAATTTAAATTAATATTCAATTTTTTGGAAACTTTTATAATATCACTAGAGATGCCTTTTAAATTTATATTACATTTAGTTAATTGACTGTCAGGTATATTTAAATGAGATAATACATTTGTAAACAACACATTAATAGAAGCACCAGAATCAATAAGTATAGGAATATCAACATTATTTATCATACCAGAAATCACTGGTAGAGACAAATTCTGTAATGAAATCAAATTTGAATTTTGCACCACAGGTAACACCCCAAGGGCTTCAGAAGGTAAGTTGGAGTGAAAACTCCCTTCACCCTTACTTAGTTTAAATTCTGTTTTTCACTGTCATTTTTATCACTCCTAGGTGTATAAAAAGTGTTGTAACTCATTTTAGGTTTAGTTTCATTTATGTCAGGCTGAAAGCTTTGATTTGGCTGATGGTAAAAAAATTGAGTAGGTTGTTGAAATCCCTGCGTTTGTTGTGGAAAATAATTATATGGATAGTTTTGTGTAGTTGTGGAAAAGAAAAAGGTTGTTGATACATTCGAGTAGGCAGAGACCCAGAATTTCTGTTGAACTTGTGTGATTGAGGAAATTTCCTACAATCCACACTTATGTGACCTAATAGACCACATGAAAAACACCTTCGGCTATCCTTTGTCACTCTAGTTTGAGGCAGCTGTGGTTTGGTGTTAATCTGAGTTTGCAACTCAGCAAACCTTTTAGTGAGGTTCTCTACCTCCATTCTATTTCTCTTAAGCTCATCATGGAGCTGCTTATTTTCAGATTCTCCAAGACTCATCACATATTGGGGGTCATCCCCATGTTGCTTGCTCCACACCTCTTCCTCTGCCACAGCATGCCTTTTTGCAGAGTCAAAACTCTTGTGGTTTTGAGGTAGGATTAGCCGTTTGAAATGAGGCTTCAAGCCTTCAATGAAAACCGAGCACAAGACATCAAGTCTTTGCTGGTTTGCCACTCTGTCATTCAGTAAGGCAGGTGAAACAGTTTTATATGAGGAAGCCTCAACTCTGGCAGCAAACTGACGCACAGATTCATTTGGTCTCTGATAACTTTGCAAAAATGCTCTCAAGTTACTGTGTAAACATTCTATTGAGGAAAATCTGTCGCGTAAAGCTTTAAGAATTTGAGAGAAAGATTTCTCTTCTTTTAACTTAGGATTATCTCTAATAAATCTTGCAGCTATGCCTGACAGTTTTAACTTTAAAACTAAGACCTTGTCTGACTCTGACCAATTTGCATGGTCGGCTAACATTTTAATCCTATCTATGTAATCCTCTAATGGGAGGCCAGATTCCTCTCCTGAAAACACTGGGATTGAATCTAAAAAGTCTCCTATTGAAGAGACTGTTTTAAAATTACTTATTACATTACATTTAGAAGAATCCATTTTTAATCCCTGTTCATTTAAGTCATATTGTTTACTATTAACATTTGAATCAATATTTTTGTTACCAACAGAATTTACATTATCAGAGGTTGCCTCAATGTTTATTTTAGAAGGTAAATTTCTTTCCAATAAGGATAACCAAGTTTTCTTGGTACTAGCAACCTGACTTCTGGGAATTAAATCCCAATCTTTACCATCGTTTGAATTTGTGAGAAATGAAGGAAATGGCTCTTTACCAACAGAGAACATTGCATATAATAAAGTTTTAAAAGGCTTATCTTTAGAGCCATCTCCAGTTTCGTCTGACCCAAATACAGAAATATACATACAGTTACTTTCTCTAACATCATCCATAATTGCAATACAATTGAAAGTTTAATACTACTAATAAATATTATAAAACATGAGAGCAATTTCTAGACTGGTACACGGCACCAAAACTACTGTTGTGTTTGACAGATAGAATAAAACCTGCTGTGTTTAAAAAAGGATAAATGAAGACATAATATTTAATTTAAAGAAAATTAGTTTATTAAATTGTAACTTCAAGTTAATTCAAATTAACAAATACAAAAACGACTGAATACAATAAAGACCGATGTCAGCGCCACCTAACGGCGATCCGGAGTTCTGCACGAGCCACCGATTTTGTATACGCGGCTAGATTTAATGATGAAAGAATTACAAAGTGATAGTCGTATGTCAGTATATAGGAAGCTGTAATACTACTTAATAATTTATTTTTAATACTTAAATATATATATATATATATAAAATATACCATCTTAAACATAACTGCACGCACACAATAACAAGTTTGGAATGACAGAAATTACGGAGGCTTGAACCAGTTTCTTGAAGAAAGAGTCCTCTGGCGACAAAGACGATTTAAATTTCTATTGTCTGAAAACCCATGTAAATAGAACTTTGTAAAACATTATCACATCTTCTAGAAAAAAAAAATGCCTAAAGGGGATGCTAGTGTTGTGTTTGACAGATAGAATAAAACCTGCTGTGTTTAAAAAAGGATAAATGAAGACATAATATTTAGTTTAAAGAAAATTAGTTTATTAAATTGTAACTTCAAGTTAATTCAAATTAACAAATACAAAAACACTGCTCACAGGCAGGCAACTCAGGGAGAATTAACATTAGAATTTTAGACATTAGAATTTTAGAATTTTATCAACTTAGTTAAAATTAAGGAATTAGCATAAAAACTTTACTCAAAACAATCTATATTAAATTCCATCAAAAATCATTAACAAAAATATTAAATTTAAAGAATTTTATCAACTTAGTTAAAATTAAGGAATTAGCATAAAAACTTTACTCAAAACAATCTATTTAAATTTCATCAAAAATCATTAACAAAAATATTAAATTTAAAGAATTTTAGAATTTAACCCAGGCTCTTAAAAAATTATGAAGGTTTAGAAATTTGCTCTCAGAATAAAGTTTTAGAATTTTAATTTTACAGAATAAAATTTTGATTAAATGCATTTCAAAAATATTGAGAATTTAAGAAATTAGGAGTTTAAATATAACAGTAATATTCACCAGCTGGGTCATCAGACATGGGGGGGGGGAAGTTCCAATCATTAGAGCTGCACTGGTTGGAGACAAAAAGTTCTAATAGTTGAGCTGACAGGAATAAAACTACACTGGTTTTCTGGAAATCACCAAACTTGAAACAGGAGAGGATTCAGCATTTTTCTTGAAAAGGATTGTAAACTCAGGAGATCAGACCTAACAGCTACTTCTGGAACACTCGGATCTTTTTAGAACGGCCGTCCTCGTCAGAAACTACGTTCATGCAGCTCGCATAAGGAATTTTCACCACGTACTTTTCTGGAGAGTTACGTCGCGAATTCCGCGATAAAAGCTTGAAAAATGCATAATTTAAATTAAAACAACTAATGAAAAAAAAAAAAAGAATAACGCGAGGAACTTAACGTTCCATTAAAAGCTCGCGTGGAACATAAGTTCCATTCGAAAATAAACAACGCGCTTCTCGCGCTAACACCGACGAAGGATTTCAACAAAAAACTGAAACTGAAAAGTTCTGCGCGCGTATTTATACTTGCGGCAAAAGGGCGAGTTTAGATAAACGGCAGCAATTAAAATTCGCTTACCGAAATTAGAATTGCCAAAATAATACTCATAATTCCGAGAGCAGACGATCCGTAAAAATGCGAACCAATTAAAATAAATGACGAATTCCAAAGAGGCGCGAAAACGCTTAGGTGGCGTTATTAATCGCAGTAAAAAGCCCGCAAAACAGAATTCCGAAAATGGCCGCAACTGAAATTTTTGAATTGCAGTGAGACATGGAAATAACTTGAAACTGAAGAACAAACGGAATTTCTAACCAAAATGGGAAAATGAGACATCAAATTAAAGGGAATTTTAAGGGGAATCAAATAAATAAATAATTTTTTAAAATTTACAAATCAAAAGTAATATTAATTTAAGGAATGGAACATTTTTAACTAAGAATATCATAAAGAAAATTAATTTAGAAGATTAAAAATATTCTAATTAAAGAATAAATGAAAAAGCCAATAAATATTATTTAAATATTACCAAATTAAGAATATTGAGCCAGGGAAAAAGAAATAAAAGTAAATTTTCAAATCCCCAAATTACCTAAATTCTAAAGCAACCCAACACTAGTTTGAACTATGCTTTATGAGCAGTGAAACACCTAATGTGTAATGGGGTAAAAGGTACCAGGTGTAATTATTCGCCAAAAGAAGTAGTGCGCAATAAAATTTGCTAATTGTTTTAAAAAAAATCAGAATTGCTATAAGATTTTAACTATAAAAGGAACAAAAAGAGTAAATAATATTTAAAGTAAAATGTTCCTATTTTGTATATATAATAGGAATTAGAATATAAATTTTTTATTCACTTGGTCTATGGTAAATCACAGTAAATCTATTCAGAAGACGCAATGGTTTTTTTCTGGAGTTGGATATTTTTTTTAATTTTCAGTCCAACTTTCTATTTTTAAAACTACTAAAAATTGAACTAAAATTTATACAGATGTGAAAATTTCAAAATATTACACCTCAAATACATACCCAACATTATAAAAAATATTTAGAAGCATAATAAATAATAAAATTTATTTTGACCTCTTGTTAACGACAGATTTGGCATATGAATGTTTTATTTGGCAAAGTTTCTAGTCTTTTACAGTTAAAATCTCATCTCTTGATTGCGAAAGTTATAAGGAAATAAAATTAAAAGTAATTAAAAAATATCTTGCCTTATGAAAAGCCCAAAATTTTGCCACTCTCTAAATTCTGTACTTGGTATGGCCACACTGGTTGTATGGGCATTGGAGCCAGCCCTGAAACTAGTTTTGTGACTTCAGAAAAATAAAGTCCCTTGCTCAGTATTTTTAGCATCCTTATATAGCTCTTAAAACAGAAAACCTATATCACGTCATTAAACAAGACTTTAATGCAGATAGACCTAGAATACTAGACTACATACAGTTGAACTAGAAATAATAATATTGAAAAATGACACTGAAAATTGTTATTGGACAAGAAAATAAAAGATTTGGGTCATTAGTACTCAAAGACAAATACTCAGTATTGGCAAATGTAGCTCTAAATATGAATTAATTTCCTCCATATTTTTGTAAGTCAACAATTTTTAATATAAAGTTTATTAAAAACAAATACTGGAACAGACTGGTGTATGATCATTTGGATACTTATATCAGACTTGGGATAATAAATTATCAGCCAGAAGCATATAAATTGACTGTTAAACATCATATTAAAACTGTATACTACTTTACTTTTGTTTAACATCACATTTATTTCAAAAAAGTCATTTGTATTTTAATGATTCCATTAGTTTTGTTTTAAAATTTAAATATGTCATATTTTGATTTTGTTTTACAAATTATTGCACTAAACATTTATATGCTGATTTTGTCTTTATACATTGTGAATTACTATTATCCCTTTTATATATCTTCTTCTATATAATAAAAGACAATGTCTGTGTGTCTTATACACTATAGGCTCAGCGACTGTCGCCGCAGAGCTACAAAATTTGGCAATCAGAGACCCGGGGGGGGGGGGGGAGGTGGCACGTCAAAACCGATTTTTAAAATTTGAATTATTTTTTTTGTTCACCACCCAGATGTCGTAGAAAAAAACAAATCACACGACCGGAAAGAGCAGACAATTGCGAGTAAAAATATATCAATTTCAAATCTCAGGGACAAATTTTAATATTTTTTAAAGATTTTAAAACAAAAGTCACTTTCGGTTAAAAAAAACGAACTTTCGTTTTTAAATCCTCGCATCTAAAAAAGTATAGAGAATTTCAACTAATAATTTACATTTTCAGAAAGCTCAAACATCAGGCATTCTTACAGGCCCAATCTGGTCAAGAAATAATTATAAATAGCAGCCCGATCCTGATTTTAAAGAAGTAATGATTTTAAATTTCTCGACGAATTCTGGCCGAAGTTTCGATTTTTCCCCGACATGCGCGCGCAGAAATGTAGGAGACGTCACGGTGTTTCCATGGAGATAAAAATAAACAAAAAGAAAGTCATGGAATTTGTGGATCGGGTTAGAAAATTACGTTATATTTGATGGAATGAAGAGCTTATGCGGAATTGAGCTATTATGGAATTGAAAGTTATGGAGATTGTGCATCGAGTTAGACGTTATATTTTAAATGATGGAATTAAGAGCTTAGCATATGATCATTTAACGTCATTAAACTGAACCAAACTTTGTTAACTCCACGGGGTTGAGGGAGCGGTAGCCCAGTAGTTAGCATGCGGGAATTGCACTCGGTAGGCCCGGGTTCGATTCCCGCCACTGCCAAAACTGCCGCCGTGTTCACGCGGAGTACGATCACGTTAAACATGTGGGTCCGTAAGTCCTTTCGAGAGTTTGGTGGTAGGGGAAGGAAGGTACGGTCCCTGTGGATGCCTCTCAGATTGGGTTCCGGTCTAAATTGGGTGAATAAAAAGAAAGTTATGGAGATTGTCGCGGAGGGCGCGGTAGCCCAGTGGTTAGCGCGCGGGAATTGCACTCGGTAGGCGCGCGTTCGATTCCCGCCACTGCCAAAACTGCCGCCGTGTTGACCCGGAGTACGATCACGTTAAACATGTGGGTTCGTAAGTCCTTCCGAGAGGTTGGTGGTAGGGGAAGGAGGGTACGGTCCCTGTAGATGCCTCCCCCACTGGGTTCCGGTCTGAATTGGGTGGCACTTCCTGGCCGTCCAAATAGTTACCTTACACCTTTTTGGTTGGTCGCGCCAGCGAGTTTGCCAAGGTCAGAATTTTCAAGAATAGCGAACAGGCTGGTCGCCGAAAGCGGCTAGTATATAATAAAAGGCAATGTCTGTCTGTCTTATACACTATATGTTCAGAGATGTTACGATTTTAAAACAAAAGTCACTTTCGGCTCAAAAAACGAACTTTCGTTTTTAAATCCTCGCATCGGGAAAAGTTTCGAGATTTTCAACTAATAATTTACATTTTCAGAAAGTTTAAAGATCTGGCTTCTTATAAGCCTAATCTAATCAAGAAATAATAAAAAATTGCCGCAGGATCGGGAGTTTAAAATTTTCCGAATTTCAATTTCTCGCCAATCCGCTAAAGCAGTTTTTCACCCGCAGAAGTTTTTTGCGCGCGCAGACGAATTGTCTTTCTATGGAGGAGGGAAGGTGGAGGGGGCGTCACGGTTCTGAATACGCAATAGGGAAGAAAATGACGGAATTAAGAGCTCAGCATATGGTCATTATAAAATTTAAATGATTGAATTATGGTGGATTGAATTGCGGCGATGTATTGATTGCGATGTATTATTATGGCGTAATGTATTGTAGTATTGTAAATAACAAAAGGCAATGACTGTCTGTCTTATACACTATAGGTTCAGCGACCGCGCGTCGGAGAGCTACGAAATTTGGCAATCAGAGACCCGGGGAGAGAGGGAAGGTGACACGTCAAAACCGATTTTTAAACTTTTAACTATTTTTTTTGTTATTTAATGTTTTATGCGATTTCGACCGCTTTTTTCCCTTTTTCTCCACCATCCAGACGTCGTAGAAAAAAACAAATCACACGACCGGAAAAAGCAGACAATTGCGAGTAAAAATATATCAATTTCAAATCTCGGGGACAAATTTTAATATTTTTCAAAGATTTTCAAACAAAAGTCACTTTCGGCTCAAAAAAACGAACTTTCGTTTTTAAATCCTTGCATCCGGAAAAGTAGCGAGATTTTCGACTAATAATTTACATTTTTAGAAAGCTCAAAGATCTGGCTTTCTTACAAGCCCCATCTGGTCAAGAAATAATTAAAAATGGCCGCAGGATCGGAATTTTAAAGTAATGATTTTAAATTTCTCGGATAATTCTCGGAAGTTCCGATTTTCTCCCGCCGGGGACTTCACCTGTTTCCATGGAGACGAGTTAGAAAATTAAGTGATATTTTAAATCACGGAATTAAGAACTTAGCATATGGTCATTTTAAATGGATATTTTAATTTATGGATATTTTAATTTTATGGATATTTTAAATGATGGAATTAAGAGCTTAGCATATGGTCAAATTAAAATGTAAATTTTTATGGTCATTATAAAATTTAAATTAGCGCGCGGGAATTGCACTCGGTAGGCCCGGGTTCGATTCCCGCCACTCCCAAAACTGCCGCCGTGTTCAGGCGGAGTACGATCACGTTGAACATGTGGGTCCGTAAGTCCTTCCGAGAGGTTGGTGGTAGGGGAAGGAGGGTACGGTCCCTGTGGATGCCTTCTCCACTGGGTTCCGGTCTAAATTGGGTGAATAAAAAAAAGCTATGGAGATTGTCACGGAGGGCGCAGTAGCCCAGTGGTTAGCGTGCGGGAATTGCACAAAATAGTAAGGAAAATACGAGGATCGAGCCCAAAAAATAGGAAAAATAGGAGAAATAAATGCCTAAAAATAGGAAAAAATGGGATTGATAAACTTCTGAAAAATGACAAAAAAAGCTACAAACTTTGGAAACAGAGAAAATTAGAATATGGAAAATTAATAAAATGACCAAATTGATAAAATGACACTAAATTAATGAAAATGATGCATAATTGATGAAAATTCAATATTTTGCAAAATTAAGTTCAATTTCCTTGATAATCACTGTCACTTTGTAGGACTTATTATTTTCATATACTTTCAAATTTAAGTGTGTTCCACTTATTCGTGGGACAGATACGTTTTGTTAGAAGATCGTAAATTAATTGCCTTTTGTTAGAGGATGATATAACATGTATGTTTCATTAGGTAGTTAAGTAGATGTATATAGTAAATAATAATATTGATTGGGAGAGGTGCATGATTCTTGTGTTCCCATAGTAGCTGCTGGTAGGCGGTTGGGAGGTAACATTTTGCAACTTTGTACTTCCCGTAATATGACAAGCATACCTTCTAGAATATATATATATATGTGTGTGTGTAAGAGAGAGAGAAAAAGAAAGAGAATAAATTTTAATAAACTATTTGAAAACCTGAAATGTTAAAAAAAAGTCTTTAGATTCAAAGCACTGCATGAGAATGTTAATTATTAATAATGTTATGATATATCCTCCTAAATCATGGGTGTACAGGATACAAAAATGAATTCGAATTTCTGGATAACTAACACTTTTATTTAAAAGCACCAAAAAGCAGGAATGATTTAAAACTAATGACACAAGAAAATGCTCAACTAACTGACAAAACAGCCGAATCTGTTCCCAAAACACTGATGTATCTTACAATTCAATTTGACTCGTATTATGTCAACTCTGTCCCACTGAACAATGACTCCCTTAGAAAACTCTAGGAACAATGACTACCTTTGAAACTAATGGATAAGTCTGGAAAGTTCTAGTGCATTCAGAAACTCACCAAGTTAGCGATATTTCATCAAATGTGGAACAAAGGTCACAAAAAATATCCTCAAGTTCAGGCAACCCTACTGTCACATAATAGCCATGGTTGCCTGTAAATGTGCTTTCTCCTTGTTAAGAGACTGCATGCCAAGAAGCATTATAAGTATTCCAAGAAGAATTTTATACATTCGTAACAATAATCTTATTCCCATCATAATTAACTCTATTAAGTTTATTATGCAAAATATTTCTTTAAAATGAACCAACATATAAAAATATGCAAGATTAGAGTGCCTATTGAGTAATAATTAAAGAATGGAGACAGATGGAAATAGATGCTTATGGGCTCACAGTAATGCATGCAAATGAATTATGCAGTCTCACTGTTTATGTGAAAAATTATCTAGTTTAGAAAAATATTTATTGCTTTACACCCTTATACTAGAACACTATAAAACCATAAAAATTATGAAAAATAACTGGATAATGATACTTAACATGAGTCCTTTTAAAAACATTGGGGCAGAGATTCCAACGTCTCAGTTATAGCTACAGTAATCTAGACAGGAAATTTTCAGTAATCTTTCAGTAATGATTCACGTGCTTCGATTTGCGATAAAAAATCATTCGCAATAATAAGCAGAACAATATTTCATTATTATTCTGATTATTATTAAATAATGAAATTTTATATTTATATAATTTATAATTTTTTAAAATTTATTTTAAAAATTTGAAAAATTAAACATCTTAACTTTTTTAAATATAAATGTTATATGAAATGTTCAAATTTTAATTAACATTATAATTAAGCAAATATGATATGAATACATTAGTCTTCATTACTAAACAAAAAAGAAATTTCAAACTCCTTAAGAAAACAGAATATGCTTAGCTTAAACTAAATTTAGTTCAGTTTTTCTAGCTCAGACTTTGATAATTTCTTCCTAAAACATGAAAAATAAAGAACATTTGACATGTGTATTTTTTATATATATAAATGTAATGTGTCTGCACACAAATTTAGTCTAAAACCAGACCCATATTTTCTAACAATACAGAATATACATTATTATGAGAAACAAGTAATATTGCTTTCATCACCAAATAATATCAAATTCTTCTAAACTGTTAAATTCCTCTAGGTAAATTGAATTGTACAATCCAATCGTACTATTTAGATAAAAATAATTAAAAAACTAACCTTAATAAATAACCAAAATATGAAAATAAGCTAGTTTAGTCAATCTAATGATTAATATTAAAGGATGGAGATGGATAGAAAACGGTAGTTGTGATTGAGCAATCGTACTGAATGTGTCAAAATAATTTAAAAATTAACATAAATAATAAACCAAAATATAAAGATAAACAAGTTTTGTCAACTTAATGTGCAATAATTACAAGATGGAGACAGATGGAAAAAGATACTAGTCAACGTTCGGCAATGTAAGCGATGCCACTTGCATTATGCAATCCCACTATTTATGAGAAAATAATTAAAGAAATAGCCTTATTAATTAACCAAAATGTGAAAATAAGCTAGTTTAGTCCATCTAATGACTAATATTTAGAGGATGGAAATGGATGGAAAAGGATAATTGTGGAATCCCAGGATAGCACGAGAATTCCCGAATTGCGCAATCGTACTGTGTCAAAATAATTAAAAAAATAACATGAATAATAAATCAAAATATGGAAATATGCAAGTTTTGTCAGTTCAATGTGCAATAATTACAGGATGGAGATGGATGGAAAAAGAAAGAAAGCTGGAAAAAATAGACATTTTCCGTAATTTTACAGATCTTTTCTCTAGATCATAATTTTGTTCAGAATAACAGTTTGTAAGAATAACAGAAAATCCATTACAGTTGGTATCTCTGTTGGGGTAATTATTGCATACAGTGACATAAGCAAGAACCCAATATTTCAATCCCATCATGATGCAGTCTCAACCATCAATTCCCCAAAATTTTGCCAAACGCTACGGACGGAAAATTAGGTTTTTCTTATAGTAGATTCTTATATTCTTTCCAAGATATTGAATATTCGTCAATTAGTCGTCATTTTCATTGATTTAGCGTCATTTTAATCAATTTGGCGACATTTTCGTTAACTTGTTAATATATAGAAAAGTCGTCAAGTTGATGATATTTCGCTAACTTCGTTATCATAATCTCGCTAAGCATTACGGATGGAAAAATAAGTTATTCTTATAGCAAATAAATGACTATTGGCTTTCAAATAAAAAAGTATTACCCAAAGTATCTTTTCTCATGAATGGAACGAGCTAGATCCACGAGAATGATATCACCCTATTTATCACATGATATAATATATGAAAAGTGAACATATTTCACAATATTTAATAATTTTTTGATAAATTTATTTGAAAAATGTGCAATATCTCGAGAACGGTTTATGCTAGTGCTCTAAAGTTTGTGTTAATTGTTTTCTAATGAAAAACTACATAAGAAATAACTATTTGCATAACATTTTATTAAAGGTTTTGATTTTTCAAAATTTCACTCGAAAACTTAGGGGAGTTCTGAACATTAGACTGCGTTTAAAAACAATAGGCTTCCAGTATTCACGGATTGTAATTTTTGTACTAAATTTCATTCGAATCGCTCCATTCGTTCGTGAGATATCGTCTCCACAGACTCATTGACACACACACACACACAGACATCACCTCAAAAACGTTTGATTCGTGTTCAGGGATGCTTGAAACGTGCTCTCCAGTCGAAAACTCGAATTCGAATTTTCGACCCCCTTCACAATACTTTTCATATATATTATACTTGTATATAAGAAAAGTAATATATGTTAAAATTTTATTTAATATTTCACTTACTAACTGTTTAGTTTGACTTATTAAACGATCAAAAAAAATTTAATGCTGAATATTATTTTATTTGATACTGTTGAAATTTAGAGATTGACTGCAAAACTGATGAAATAGCACTGTATAGCAACATAAAATATATTCGCTAAACCTGCTGTTTTAAATAATCTGAAATTAAAAATATTTCGTTATTAGTTATAGCATAAACATTTGGTTGAATATATCAATCAGTTTCTGAGCAACCACACCAGCAAAGAACTTCTTGTCTGAAGGAGGAGGGTATTTTTTGCTTCTGAAACGATTGATATATTTAATCAACTATTTATGCTGTAACTAACGAATTAATTTTAATTTCAGACTACAGTAAACACTTCTTTAATCGGTAAAAATATGTTCTTTTATGTATAAAGTTTGCTATGGGAAGAAATCTATTATGTTATTATCGTTAAAAATATACCAAAGGAATATGTTGATCCAATTCCCAGTACTGTAGGCTAGGGCAAGAATATAGCCCCTTCCCCCACCCGTACTGCAGAAAGCAGAAACACAAGTTCTCTGAAGTTGAAGAATTTGCGGGAGGGATGGAACAAAGCGAAAATGACTCGACTCTTTTAGGCAAACTTCCACCTCTGTGCTTCATTCCATACCCATTACCTTCGGATGGAATGAACTCGTCGATGTATTACTGCTTTGGCGGTCTAGTGGGTTGCTATACATTAGTTAAACACTTGGCGATTTATAAAACATAGTTACTCATTTTATTTCTAGATGGCGCCACCACACAATAAGCCAAAATTAGGAAAGATGCCTTTTTTGAAAATTAATTTAATATTTTTACTAACTATAAAGTGTGTTCTAATTGTATTAGAAGATTCAGAAAAGCGTATTTTACAAGTAAAGTAAATTTCAGACTTTCATATTCAGTATTTTTTTATTACTGCTCATTTTTATAAAATTGCATTGATGGTATAGGGAGTCAATGAGTGAGACTTCCCCTTAAGGGTGAGCGTCAGTAAATTTTCTGCCCTATCCGCGCTTTGTTAACTTTCGCGGCACACATATTTCGCTGAAATTCTGCTCAAACAGTTGCGAAATATTTTCTGAAAGATAAAATGTTATGCTTAGATTATATTAAAAGTAAATTTAATACCCAATAAAACATAGAATGTATGTTTTATTTTAATTTAAAATATTTTGGTGCTGCCATCTGTTGTCGTAATTTAATCCATACCGACTATTTTTATTTTTTAATGAACATTTTTAAATGTATATTCCTTCTAATACGCTATTAAATACAACAACAGATCATATATAATGCCATAATCACGGAAACGTAATTGAACTTGGACTTAAAGACAAAGGAACTTGAAGACAAAACTGCAGTCCTCAGTCATGTACATTCAGATCCCTTATCAAATTTATAGAATGATAAATTACCTTTCCGTGATTGTGTCATTATTATATATGATCTGTTGTTGTATTTAACACTGTATTAGAAGGAATAGATATTTAAAAATGTTCATTAAAAAATAAAAATAATTGGTATGAATTAAATTACGATAACAGATGGCAGCACCAAAAATATTTTGGATTAAAATAAAAAATATATTCTATGTTTTTTGGGGCATTAAATTTAGTTTTAATATAATCTAAGCATTGCATTTTATCTTTTAGAAAATATTTCGCAACTGTTTGCGCAGAATTTCGGCGAAATATGTGTGCCGCGAAAGTTAACAAAGTGCGGATAGAGCAGAAAATTTACAGACACTCACCCTTAAAAACATCACAAACCACAAACTCTTACACTCCCCTCCAGTGTTTTAATGAATAACTCAAGCACTTCGTGGAGGGGGGAAAATATATACAGGGTGTCCAGTGCTATCGATGCCCAATGGCTATTTCCTCAACTGATAGTCACAGAGATATACTTCCAATTACAAAAATGTTTTAAATTTTAAAATCTATTATCGTAGAAACAGTTTAAATCAGTAAATGCATTTCTGAAAGAAATACGAAATATAAATTTTTATACGGTCCCTCGGTCCTATCAGTTATATTTAGGAAAATCATCCTCATACAATTTTATGCAAAATAAAAATTCATCCTTTTACGACCAAAATTGACAGACTTATAGCTGCTTAAAATTGGAGCACTTTTTGTGCTGAGAAATGGGTGTTATACATAAAATAATTGGAGAGACAAATATTTTGCAGCAATTTTTTTAGATTTAATGTGCATAATTTTTTATTTTCGTCTGCAGGCACACTACAACTGGTTTCTTTACCGGTTTATTACCATATAAAAATTTAAATTTCGTAAATTTTACAGAAATGCATTTATTGACTTAAAGGACTTTTACGATAATGTGTTACTTAGAAAGACCCCCATAAGATCTTAGTCGAGCCCGGACTATAATACTCTTCTAAACGAATTACTATTCGATAAAAAGCTTTGCTTCATTTTCGACATTATGTCAGCAAATGCAATCGAAACATAATACTTTGAATACGGAATTACAATATTTTACGGTTCCTGAAACGGGACATTTTTATGCACGGAAAAGCGACTTAAGTCATAAAGTTTAATGCTTCATAACTCGGTGAATTTTAGTCATAAAAGGATGATTTTTATTTTTTACTTTTCATGAAATTGCATGTGGATGATTTTCCTAAATATAATTGGTAGGACTGGGGGATCGCATAAAAATTTATACTTAATATTTCTTTCAGAAATGCAATTATTAATTTAAACTGGTTAAAAGATAAATCTCTGTGACTAACGGTTGAGGAAATAGCCATTGGTCACTGATAGCACGGAACACCCTGTATATATATTAATAACCAGACACTTGATTAACTCTTGAAAAAATATATATTGTTTACTTAAATGCATGCTTACGGTTTGTTTACTTCAGGAGAGAGGTGAAAGGGAATGTTTTGCTTTTTTCTATTTTACTTTTGATTCCACTAATGAAATACTGATTTGGAGGCAACAGAAAAGAAAAATAAAAGTATTTTAAGGGTTCTCTTTTTATTCCTTAACGAGAAGATAAATTCCATAGATCATCGATTTATAACTTCTTTTGAGATCATCAGAAAAATAGGAAAAAACAGGAAAAAAGTAAAATTTAAAATAAAATAGGAAAAATACGAACTCTGCGGTCCCTGTATACATAGTAATGCACCTGATTAAGATTAGTGACTCACCAATGCATCTTGATACGTAATTTATGAAATCCAGGAAGGACTCAAATCCTGACCTTCTGATCTTCAGACCAGCAGAGAGGTAGAAATGTGTTTGGATTCATCCGAAAGTAGGTTAATGCCAATCACACAACTAAAATGACTTGAAGAGGAAGAAGTACAACATCAAACAGATTTTTACCATATAGGTAAAATAGATATAAATTGTGGACTGAAAACAGTTTTAAAAACCAATATATTTCCGCCTATGTAAGAAAATTAATGTTTTAAGTAAAGTGCATGTATATATAAGTTTACTAAGTGTTGTACTTTCCACAGATTTAATATAAAATCAACCAACAACATCAAATATTATACAAGTATCAATTTTCTGGTCATCCTTATGTAATAATATTAGGAAAATAATTATTTAATAATGTTTGAAAAATAATTTTTCCCTTATGAAATGCAACATATACCTTAGCCAATGTAAATAGATTAAAAAACCACAATAAAATAAAATATACTACAGATGATATGCAAATTCAAATTTTTGCAATATTGCCTGAGGTTTTATTCACAAATTATTACCTTAAATGAAATAGAGAAATTCCATATATATATATATATATATATATATAAAGAAAATTTTAGGCAAAGGATATCAGTTAAATATAGGACTTTTCATCAAAGCAAGGTTTGGTAGTTAAGATTTGAAAAAGCCAATCAAAGGCCTTCCCTAATATTTTTTGTATAGAAGATATTTTTTTAGTAACACTTCAACAAAGATTAACTTTAAATGAATTTTGTAAATTCAAAAAATGCCATTTTCTATGTTTGATAGTAAAATTTTAACAGAGACAAGTGAATCCTAAAGATGCATGTGTGCTTTTGTGTTGTCCTATAAGAAATTTGCATTATATTACAAAAGCACAAATCTAAGGAAAGTAATATAGGCTATAATAATATGGAAAAACCTGGTTAAAAATAGTTGCAACTTTAATGAGATAATCAGTAGAAATTGAAACTATCCATAGCAATTGGCAGGTATGTAAAAGACAATATGTTAGAAAATTAACAATACCCAACAGTGAAATTGATTTATTTTAATTCTACTATTAAACTGCCATGAATTATGCTGATCAAAACAAATCTAATCAAATCAAAACAAATGTGATTCCATTATACAGGGTTACAAGGAAAGTATTTCCTCAGGTCAATATTTCATGAACTATGGCAGCTAATGTACAGCCTTGATCAAAAGTACTAGGCACCCTACTGAAATTAATTTATTTTAAACTACTAATGTGTTGGGATAAAATAAAATGCAGAGATTCAAAATAATAATTTTTATTGAAAGTTATCAATATTTGCTTGGATCTCCTTTCACCTTTATGACGGCATTAATTCTTTTAGGCATACAGCATACTAATCTACTGCATTCCTCTCTCGATATCTTCTTCCATTCTTCTAGCAATATGAATTTTAAGGTTGTTTTTGAAGTAATGGAATGTTTCCTGATCTTGCATTTGAGAAAAGCCCACAACTGTTCAATGGGGTTGAGGTCTGGCAACTGTGGAGGAGAATGGAAAAGATGTACACCATTTTCACTGAACCACTTCATAGTCACAGCAGATGTGTGACACGTTGCATTGTCTTGTTGGAGTCCGACCCCATCCATGTTTGTATCACCAAAAATTTCTTGAAAAATATACTTGCAGTGTTGTTTCTAGTACATTTATGTACGTCAAAGAGTTCATTCGTCCCTCACAGATGTACATTTTGCCCACATTGTTGGCTGCCATGCATTCCCAAATCATTATGGTGCCACCACGTTTCACAGTGGGCATTATGCACTCTCCCTTATATTCCTCACTTACACGTCTCCTCACATAAGACACACCAGGTGTTCCAAATACCTATATTATTGAAATTATTTTACTAACATCCTAAAGAGCTTTATAAAAGAAGTTGTTACATATTGACAATTTCATGCTAGTTTTGAATAAAAGTGAGTGAAATGAAACATACTTGAATGCTTGATTCATCAGACCACAGAACTTTCACCCAATCTCCTTTAGTAAAATGACGATGTTTAAGAGCCCATTCCAATCATTTCTTTTCGTTTAGTTCAGAAATCCATGGCTTCTTCTTGGTCTTGCAGCCTTTCAACCCAGATTCTACAAGCCATCTTCTAGTGGTTAGAGCAGAGATTCTTTTTCTTGTTGCCTCTGACAAGTCAGCAGCTAATTGAAATGAAGATTTTCTACCATTTCTCAATGCAAATCGTTTCAAAAGTCAGAAGATTCCTGGGTGTAGTGATCTTTTTTCTCCCACTTCTTCGATGATTTAAATGACTATCAGTATTCTTAAGACATTTGATTGTGTACTGCACCGCACATTCAAACATTTCACTTTTCTGGCAATTTCACATTGGTTATTGCCTTGCTTGTATAAAAATTGAATTTTCAACTGTTGTTCATTCCTAAGCTCCTTAGTTTTCAGTATTTTATACAGACAAGACCTCAAATTTAGATGAGATAAGCAACAATCATGTGCACATGTACAAACCAGAACAGCAAATGCAACCGACTGCTTCCACAAAAACCTGGAATTTCCAGTTATTGTCCTGGAAATGTTTTATTGGTTGTCAATTAAAATGATGTTTGCATTTCCATATCAACTTCCTACTACATATGCAGTCATAAACAAATGAAGTGATTTCAAGTAACACACTCACAGTTAAAGTAGAAAAATTAGGGTGCCTAATACTTTTGATCAAGGCTGTACTTCTTGTGCTGTTTCTTCTATAGGAAATCTCTTATGACCCATTCAATGAGACCAGGGTGGGAGGACTCCGTGGCCTCCATTTTTTGGGGTTAGGGGCCCGTCTTGGCTCCTTTTGCAGATAGGGGGAAATTAAATTAGAAAGCTGTAGAGCAAGTTGAATTTAGTACAAAAATGTTTTAGTTCTATAACAAAAGATGGAAAAAGATCGGGCAACCTCCCTACAGAAAATAAAAACATCGGGCAGCAACAACTGAGTATTTAGACAAGGCAACAATATGTGAATTTGGAAAGTAAGGCAACAATATGTGAATTTGATGGTAATGAATTGTCTGTTATGCATCCAGATGTTGTCGCTTCTTCTAAATACTTGATTGTTATCCCCCAAATGTTTTGACTTTTTGTGAAGGGGAGGAGGCTAATCGGTCTCTTTCCATCTTTTGCTATGGAACTAAAACAATTTTTTTAATTAAATTTAACTTGCTCTACAACTTTTTATTTGATTTTTTCCTCCATATCTGCAAAGGGAGTCAGATGTACTTTCTACTCCCCAAAAAATGGAGGCCACAGGGTTCCCTCTGGTCCTATTATGTGGGCTATAGGAAGTTTCCTGTACAATGGCAGAAGTATATAGCTAGTTGCCATAGTTAGTGAGATATTGGCCTGAGGAAGAACTTGCCTTTTTAACTCTGTATATAAAAATTTTCAATTCATTAAAGGATTAAATATTATTTCTATTTAAAAAATGAGAACACAAGTCAAAGGGATAAAAAGATGAGAAAATAAAATTGGTGGATGGAACATTTTAATAAAACATTATGAAATATACATAAAATTTCAAGATACAATAAAAAAAATCGCAAATGCAAAGGGAATTTTGAAAATATTTCCCATTTTGAATTGACAAATATACAAGCTTGAGAGAGTTTCAAATGATTCAGTAAGCACCAAATGATATCTGAAAATTTCATAGCAATTACAATGTTATAGGTAAGACTCTGAGTTTATTTATTGAATTTATCAAACATCTTTAATTAGAAAGCAATTTTTAAACTTGCAGTTCTTATATAAAATACAGAGGGGTGTTGTGTTCACACATTTTTGTAGCAATTTTGAAAAAAATATATATATAAACAAAGATAAGAATTTTATTTTCTAATATGTTCAATCTGATAGCCCTTTTGTTAAACTATCATATTACATATTGATTTTCAAGATAAAAGAGCTTTTCTTAAAATATCAAGGTTGATTTTGTTCCACTCCTCCACCACAATCTTCCAGAGTCCATCCAATGTTTTGGGATGCTGCATATAAAGAGCTTGTTTTAAAAGTCCAAATGCACAGTAATCCATAGGAGACAGGTCAGGGGATTTGGGTGGGATGCATTTAAATGGAATAGCCTCAATTCTGGTTTTATTTCCTATTTTTTTTAAAAAATATAGCAGTAGATTTAGAGGTATGGCTGGTAGCCTTATCCTGATGGAACTTAACACAGTGAAGATTGTTTGGGTAAAGTGATGGAATGTCTTTTTTGAAAACAGGTGTTAAAACATATTTCTGATAGTAATTTAAGTTAATTTTGACATTTTTTTCTATTTTCCTTATTTTAAGTTTTCCATTATAAGAGAATGTAGCAATATCCATAAAACCTTTAGCAAAACTTTTCTTGTTTTCTCTGAATCAACCGTTGTTGGGTATATATTTTTTACCTTTTCTCCAGTCAAATGTAAACTTTGACGTTTCTTTCCTTTTTTATTAATTATGTCACTTAATTTATGTGTAGAAATATTAAAACCATGCTTTTCACATCTTTTTTTAATAATTGAATAAGAGTATTATACTTTAATAAGAGTATTTCTCTTCGGAAAGCACAAAAATATAGCCTTCGATCCATTGTTTATTTTCTAGCGACATTTTAAAGCAAAGAATATTTTTAATGATGTAGACAATAATTAAACCATATTCCGACTTGATGCCAGTCAGGTTTTTTTTTTTTAATTTAATTCATGGAGAAAGTCAAAATTGTTACAAAAATGTGTGAACACCCTCTGTATATAAAGGCACACGTCAAATATTATCACATGCTGAAAAAATATTAAGGCAGTATTCACTAATAAGATTCTTCTTCACCTTCAGGAGAAGTGAAACCATCCTGAAAAAATAAAAGAATTGCATCGTATATGAAAGTATAGAATGAGAATAAATTTAAACTATATATAATATAAATAAGTTTAAGATATGAACAGGTTTAAAGCAAAACATGTAATGATAATTTCAATTATCAGCAAATTTTATATTTAACTATATTTTAACTGTGAGAAAACCACAACAATAGTGGAGAGAAAAAGAGTATGAATGAAACAAAGAAAAAACTTATTTTATGAAAAATAAGAACAAGAATGCATAATTAGGGATTATCAAATTTGCCCCAAAGAAAAACTATCAATAATTTAGAGACTTTTCCTGGTAATACCCTTTTTTTAAAAACTCTATCATGTAAAATAATAAAATAATAAATGATGATAGCCAGTAGCACTTTTGAATTAAATAAAATATTTTAAAGGGATATTTTCCCAAATTGATTGTAAAATATTTTACAATATATATATATATATATATACATATATATATATATATTTGTGTTACAGTAGAATTTTTATTTTCACTTGTTTAAATTAAAACAAAACAGATTTCAAAAATACTCACCTCCTGTTGCAAAAAGTCAATAGAATAAAATTGAACTATTTGAACCTACATAATAAGTTTAAAAGATATAACAGTATAAACTGGTATCGAAAGCAAAGCAAGCTTTCTTTGTCAGGTTAAATTCACACTAGTACTTACCTAAATTATAGGGGATCGAGAACTCTCCTCCATGAATATTTGAAAGTTGGTAAATTAGGACTCAAGGATGGGGTTTAGCAAAGTGCCCAGGAGAGGAAAAATTTCCCCCACCCCTTTAAACTTTGAGGGAAAAGGAAAAAAGATAAGAGAAAGTGACTTTCATAAATTCAAGAGTTTACATCTGAGGTTTGCTTGGAGGGAGAGGCGACGACAGAAGTCAGGCCTTTTTCCAAGTCTTACAGAAAGGGAAAGGACTAGGACCCAAGCAGGCATCTAATGAGACAAGAAAGGTCAGATGGGTAGAAGGGCATCTCTAAGGGCACAGGGCCTTGAGCTTGAGTAAGGGAATGGGATGATAAGCTTTTAAATGGGTAAGGTTCGTCGTAGAATCGTGAATTCCCAAATGTCAGGGAAGAGCATGAAGTTAGCTAGAATTCATTGAAAAAAGAGGTAGAGCAGATATGAAACAATGTTAGATGAGGGACCTCCACTTTGGTAAATTAGGAAAAATTATATATACACTGACTTCAAAAAGTTAAGCATGCAATGCAAATTTTTATTTTTGGAAAGCGCATTTGAATTTGAGTGGCTGAAAATCACTGCGGATGTAGATGGCAGTATGCAGATATCGTATGTTACAGCCAATCACGAATGACTGTCTGGATATATGCTAATTAGGCAGTCGTTGAAGATGCCAGCATTCTGAAGGGTTTGAGGAGGTGCATTTAAATGCTGATACAAAGTGCTTATAACTTTTGTAGGATTATTTTTGATGATATTCGTGTTTCTATGGCTGAAAGAAGATGAATGACAGATAGTGAGCGTTGGCATGGTGTCGGAAGCATTGAAGCAGGACAGTCAATCACAGATATTTTCTTTGGCATTGATCATTCGGTAATTTATCGATTATGGAAACAATTTTAAACAAGTCAAACAGTTGTCCGGAGACCTGTGCCCAGCCATCCAAGGGTTACCCCCCTCTGATGATCGGTATATTACTATAGTAGCCAAGCGGAATCGACGAGTGACCCTCACAACTGTTATATCGATGGTTGCAGCGGCACTTTGTAAGACAATATCTGCTAGTACTGTGCGCCGAAGGCTCCATGTGAAGGGACTGTACACCTGAGGACCACGTTCTTGTGTTTCACTAACTGTCCAAGCCAGAAGTGCAAAATTAAAGTGGTGTAGTCAACATGTCAATTGGATTGTCTCAAATTTGTGCAATGTCTTGTTCACGGACGAGTCTAGATTAGTCCTGGAATCAGATGATAAGCATGTAAGGGTCTGGAAAGAATGAGGCACATGCAATCAGGCCAAGAACATCATCGAATATTATGCATTCAGAGGTGGCAGCGTCATGGTGTGAGCTGGAATTTCAATGGGATATCACAGAGCTGCACATCTTTAAACATGGTTCTGTGATGGCTGTGCAGTATCGGGATGAAGTCCTAGACCCAATTACGAGACTCTACACTACAGCAGTTGGTCCTGATTACCTCCATATGGATGATAATGCCCATCCCCATCAAGCTAAAAATCATTGACAAATACCTGGAAAGTGAGGGCATTTCTCGTATGGAGTGGTCGGAGTATTCCCCCGACCTTAATCCTATTGAAAACCTTTGGGATGTCTTCGACCATGCTGTCCCTGCACGTTTACCTCCTCCAGACAGTCTCAGAGAGTTGGAAATTGCCCTATTGGAGGAATGGCCATTGCTTGCATCTGCGATGGTTGATCACCTCATTGAAAGCATAGAAAATCATTGTAAAGTTTGTGTGAAAGTCTAGGAGTGGTCACGTAGCATATTAATGTAAGTTTTGTTTGCCTTTAAACATCATTTTGTTAATGACCCAAATGTGATGTCATCATATAACTTACGAAAAGTAAATATTTTTTTCATCTTTGTACATAATTCTTGTTTTCTTTAATACATAAACACATTTGCTACCTTCATGTACAATTTTGAGTTAATCAAAGCTTTACTTTTCCATTTTTGTTGATTTTACCATTCGTGCTTAACTTTTGGAAGCCAGTGTATAAAACAAAACATTTTGTATAACATAAGCTTCTATTTACAAGTTGAAATACGTATACTGATAAAGTGCATCTGATCTTTTATATATATATATATATATATATATGTTGTGATTCACTTTATAAATGATTGTTGTAGGAAGATGCCCTTTCACTTAAATGGAAGCTACAAATCAAGGACTATACATAAACTATTTGAGAATTCAAGACATTTAATATTAATTTTTAATTACTTGCAAAAAATTATGGAATTTTGTTACTTTTATAACATATTATTATCAAGAAATTACCATTTATCTTAAATGTGAATTACAGATCTAGGATTCTGCATAAACTATTTGTAAAATCAGGCAACAGCCTACATGGGTTTACTGAAGACAGAGTTATTGCAATTTAACAGCTTTTCCACATCAAAGACAGCTAGTTTTTTTCAGTTGAAGTTAGTTGATAAATTTAGCTCATACAGCTTCTGACACTGGTTATCTTTTTAATTTTTGTTCATATTTTTTCTATTTCCAATATCTTGCTTTGGTCATTTTAAAGTAGTTTCATTGTATGTTATTTGATTATTGTAGCTAATGTAGAACTGGTTATTTTTATTTTGTTAATTTTTTAATTACAGTCTTTTGTTTAATTATCTCCTAATTAACCAGTTTTTAAAGTATTGTGATGAAGGTAGCTTTGATAGATGTAGCTTATTTAACCCTGAAACAGCTTGTTACATTCATTTTGTTATTTGGATTTTGAATTTGGTTATCCTAATTTTTGTCTTTATTTCACTCTTTTTGGTTACTATTTTCACAATTTTGCTATCTTTATCCCGTTATATGGATTGGTCCTTTTCTTCCTTTTTCTAATTTTTCAACATATTCTTATTATTGCTAATAATTCAAAGGTTTAAATTTCTTTCTCTGTTTTATTTTAAATATCACATCAATCTGTGCCTTTCTTTTACTTGGCGCTTGTGTGGGCTAGCATGAGGATGCCTTATTGCTTGGTGTTGATATTTTAATGCCTCTGATCTCGTTCCAATGTCTGTTACCCCCACTATGAATCCGTTCTTTGAGTGTTACAAATATATATTTTTTATTGCTTTTTGGCCTGCCAACTTACAGTTCTTGCTTGGCATTTGTTAAGTACAGACACTGTTTCGACCTGATGAAGAGGGATAAAAAAAAAACACCCATGAAACATTTGTTGACACCATAGGCACCGATAAAAGTTATATAACAGATTCGCAAAGTTAAACTGAATAAAGTTCTACAAAAATATTTTTAGGCCTGACCACTCTAGTTTACCAGTTATACAACTTGAGCCTTGGGCTACTGCATTCCCTCACACATTGAGGTATAAGATACCATCTTCTATGCATTGGCTTCTCTGCCCATTGAAAATGGGGGATACAAGGCACCATAAGAGTCTGTCATGTTATACTATCCAGAATATTATTAATTACCCACACCAGACCCAGATACAGCCAGCTGAATCTCTTGAGATTTCCTGGTGAACTAGGCCCATTGTATATAATTTTTCCCCTATAATGTGCACAATGGGCCGAAGTTAAAAGGGCTGATAATGTCCCATTTTTAGCTCACATCCGACCTTGACCCACACCCATTTAAAGTAAAAAATGATAAAATTGTAAAGCAATAAAATTAAAGTTGGAGTTAGGATATGTGACGAAATTAGGATTTTCTTACATATAAATTTATATGGATCTGGATATACATGTCATCAAACAAGTTTCATTAAAAAACATAAACGTATAAATTGCTTGAGGCAACAACTTGACTAGCAACACTTTTTCTAAACTGGGATTCTTTCTTTAACCCTTTAGCGACGGCGGAATTCCGGAACTGCCACGGCCCAAAGTACGGAGTGCTTCGCTTCCGAATTGTTCCCAGGGGATGGCAATTTTTTTGCGCTAAGTCTAACTCGAATAAATTCACTAAAAATCACCTATTCAACACAGAAATCTACTATTTTCAAGAATAAAAGAAATATTTATTTTCTATTTGATGTATATTTTTCATACAAATCTGAATACAAAATACTCGTTAGTTGCTCACATTCTTTTATCCGAAATAAACGAATAATTTCACTGCCTCTAAAACCCAAACAAAAAAATACTCTCTTATATTCCTATGATTCACCAACGAAATCATAAAGCTGAAATAAAAAAAAAATCGAAACTCAATTATAAAATTGTTGATGCTGCGAGAATTGCTCTGTCTGTTTATATTACTAAATCATGTTTCACTGCTCCAAATGGAGAAATAATTCATTGGATCCTCCTTATGCCAAGGTCATGTATCTGAAAAATACGTTGAAGTTAGTTCTATAGAGATTTAACGCCATCTAGTAGACAAATTAAAATGTTCCATGTGAAGGCACGCATTCGTGTCACTCGCCATTTATGGTAAAGTTTCCTCCGTCATGAGTGCGTGCTGTCCGTTCTTGAATGCAAATTCGCAGCCGACACGCGGGTGTGCCAATCGTCTCGAAAGGGTTAAAGGATACCTAGAACTGTATACAGTTATTTCTGTAAAAATTCCATTTCTGGTAAAATTGTAGCATTGTTATGTTGCACCAAGGCCTTCAAATCAAAGCTCTAATATAGTTATATTCTTCAATTTAAAAATACCAATCAGTACAATTTCACAGACTGTGATGTGCAGAGCCATTATAGCATATATACTTACCAGATACTGTTGCGCTTGAGGTATCAAAATATGCATTTTAATATAATATGCAGGTCTTTCAGCAGTTTTGGGATTTCTCACACAAGAAGAAAGTTTTGCTGTTCAATTTAAATTTATCCATGAGAAATAAGTATGTTTTTTATTATAAACCAAAATGCAATTTTTACGAATAGTACCAAAATATAGAGTATTTTTTTCTTCACAAATCAAAATAAAACCTCTATTAACAGCACCAAAACATCACACTATCTGCAACACTGCAAACATGATACATCTGAGACAACACCAGTTGAACTTATGCCTAGTCCGTCTACAAACAGCAACCATTTTCCCACAAAGTTCTTACAAATTCAGCATTTTCTATTTTCACATAATTTATGACTCTACCTCTCTGGTCCTAAACATTAACTTGGTACTAATGACTGCTAAACATCCAGCTTTCACATAGACAGAGTTCTATCTGGGTGCTCACAGCTTCAAATAAATATACACAATACCACATAGAAAGATAGCACTGGTATACAGAATCGAGAAGCAATCGAGCAGATAAGATAATGCTCTTTGATATACAGTAGAACAAAAGTCATCCCTACTTCATAGTTATATCTTTTGGCCCCGTGGTTACCTATGGCTGTAAATATTCCCTTTAAACTAACTGATCAATCAAAAAGTTCTGGTAGTCAGATGTTTTTGTTATCAGTGTAAACATGTTTCCTGGGGTAAAGATGAGGGTGATTTGTGAGTCAGTTTACAGCCCTGTGTGTGATAGATGTTAACAAGATTGAACTGAAATATAACATTTGAGTTCATAGGAATTTTTTTCTTTTTTGTGTGTGTCTATATTTAATAATTGAAAGTAGCATTTATTGGTTTTTAGTAAAATATAAAGTTTGAAAAAATCTTGAAATTTCCTAGCAGGGGCATTCGAAATTTTCCATCTCCGATGGAAAATTTCAGTGGAGGCTGATTCCCCTGTGCCCTCCCTCCCATAGTCGGCACCTATGGTTACTATATGTCTGCTTTCTTTAAGAAAGTACTAATTGTGTTATCATTAATAGTATATTTAAAAGGGGAGAGATTGAAGGATTAACTATAATAACAAGATTAATGTAAGGAAAGTTAAGAAAACTGCTAAACTCCTAAAATACATAAAATGAATCTAGTAAAAACAGGGAATTTTTTAAAAAGGTTTGAAATATACAAAATGTTATGATTTATCTATACATTTGTAAAGATAATAAAATGAGCAGACTGATATGATGTGTAAAACTTAACAGATCTGTTGTTCTATCTTTTATAAATAAAGCCTGGAAGTTAAGGTAAAATGCCTTAAAAGACTTTTTGTCTCATATTTGAAGAAAATGCTTTTTATGATTCTAATGCATTTTTTGCTTATATTGGCCTCAATTTATTTATTAATACTGACATTCTTTTTTTCCTAAAAAAAGCGCATTTGAACTATGGGCACAAACATTCACAAAGAAAATGGAATTGTTTTTAAATGGGTTTAATTGTTTGCAGTTTAGACGAGGAAGAATCCGGCTTAATATGAAGTGCAAAACAAAAACTATCTTAACAATTTCATTTGTTATGATTTAACTTTTATTCAAGTACACTTTTCAAAGTTGCCTGATATCATTACTTACTTAAAAATATCTTATATGGGCAGCATGTGACTTTCCTTATATAATGCAATGAATTTACTTCTTTCACAGTGAAAAAATTATGCATAAGATCCACAACAAGGTGCTTTTAATGTTGAATTGTACATTTGGCACTTTTCTAGATGACAATATGTACAACTATTTCAAAGTACCCAATTAAATTATTTTTGCAACTCTAAATTGACAAATATCAATATTGATATCATCTTCAATAAGTAATACCGTCCATATATTAAAATATTTTAATAAATAATTCATCAATTTGGCATCATTTTCGTTAACTTGGCATAATGTTCGCAATTTTGATGAAATTTTTATCAATTTAGGACAAGATATTGCCAAGTTGATGATATGTCACTTGATTATTTGCCTTGGGCCCAACACTGGGCATATCAAATACTATGTCCAAATAGGACTGAATATTACATTCTAAATACCCCTTTTGACCTCTACATGGGTGTAATAAGCTCTTTTGATATTTCCTGAATAAAGTCTTTTGATATATCCTAAATAAGCTTTTTTGATATACCTTAACCGTTTCGCGGCAGTTGTCACGCCCGCGTGTCGGCTGCGAACTTGCATTCAAGGATGGACGACACGCACTCGTGATGGAGAAAACTTGACCTAAATGGCGAGTGGTACGAACGCGTGTTTCTATGTGAAGCGTTTTTATTTGAATTTATTTGTCTACTAGATGGCGTTAAATGTCCATGGAAACAACTTCAATGTATTTTGCAGATACTTGACCTTGGCATAGAAAGGATCCAATGAATTATTTCTCCATTTGGAGCGGTGAAACATGGTTTTGTAATATAAACAAATAGAGCACTTCTCGCAGCATCAACAATTTTATAATTGAGTTTCGGGTCTTGTTTTCATTTGAGCTTTATGATTTCATTGGTGAATCATAGGAATATAAGAGAGTATTTTTTTTGTTTGGGTTTTAGAGGCAGTGAAATTATTCGTTTATTTCGGATAAAAGAATGGGAGCAACTAACGAGTATTTTGTATTCAGATTTGTATGAAAAATATACATCAAATAGAAAATAAATATTTCTTTTATTCCTGAAAGAAGTAGATTTCTGTGTTGAATAGGTGATTTTTAGTGAATTTTTTTCAAGAATTAGGCTTAGAACAAAAAACTTGCCGTCCCCTGGGAACAGTTCGGAAGCAAAGCGCTCCGTCCTTTGGGCCGCGGAAGTCCCGGAATGCTGCTGTTGCGAAAGGGTTAAATAAACTCTTTTGATACACCCTAAATAAATTAATTTGATATGTTTAAGTACACTCCTTTGATACACCCTAAAAAAGATTCTTTGATAAGCCCTAAATAAATTCTTTTGATACACCTTAAATAAGCTCCTTTGATATGCCCTTGATATGCCTTTAGCCCTCTACATGGGTGTAATATGCCTCTAATAATCTGCTTTTATACTAACCAAATGTTGATTAAAACAAACAGCTGTTGATTGTTGTTGATTAAAACCAACAGTACATTTTCCAACTTGTGATAATACTTTCATTCACCAAAGAACTGGTTTGTCCTCTGATTAAAATTACTCCAGAACTTACAGTGAATTTTCAAAGACAAACTCTATCTCACCCACACAACCAATCATTATAACTAAGCTACCAGTATGAAGCAAAGCCGAAAAACCAGTTGTCAAAGAAAGATCTTTTGGAATTGCACTTCTGCAAAAACAGGTATGCAAATTAATGGGATGTTTCACAGTAAAATTTATAGAAAATTCAGGAATAGAGTAATTAAATGTTTTTTATTAGAATGTGAAGATATCACACAATAGTTATGATAAAAATTGGAATTGTGCGACATTTTAATTTTTGGATATACATATGATATACACATGAAATATGATACACTTTTTATATATTTGATGAATTTTCAAAAAAAAATTTTAAATAGAAAGGAATTATCCTATGGATTTTATTCAAAGTTTGTTTGAAAGAGAATTTTTCGATCTCTGATAGTGTCAAGGTCTAAACTCATTATCAATTGCTAAGGAATCAATTTGTACAAAAGTCACTCAAACTGGCTTCAATATTTAATAACTAAAATCTAATTTGAACTAAAATAAATCACTCTGAAGTGTCATTGGGTCTGAATTAAATTATCAATGTACAAAATTTCTTAACTGCATGTCATTTAGATTTTCCACCACATAACCAACAAACAGACAGACATACCAACATCTTTCTTTATTATTATAGATGTAGATTAGTGGAATTGAATTTGTTATTGAACGTAAAGAAAATAAACAAAAAACTGCAAGTGAAAAATGCAGGTGATTTTAGCAAATAATTATTTGGAAGAAACATCTCTAAAATACTTGAAAGTGATACTAATAATTTAGCTTTTATTGAAATGGATCCTTACAAATGTCATAAATATTAAATATGTTCCTATTACCTCTGTGGAAGTCTAAAGATCATTTTCAACTCTAAAACACATTTAAACAAAGTTTAACTTTCAACAATTAAAAAAGTAATTATGTGTAACTATAAAAATAAGTAAGTGATCTAATAAATAATTTTTCAAAATTAGCTAAATACCTCTATATAAATTTTTATTTTTCAAACACTATGCACTTAATAAATGCCTGTTTTATTGCCTATTTTGACATTTTATTTATTCGCCTGCCTATTTTGGTATTTTTTACTGTATGAACTTCCGGGCTTTAGTTATAAATAACAATTACGATAACTGCCTATGTCAACTAGTCCATATTAAAAACTTATACACAGTTGTAAATCATTTTAATAAAATATATCTTAAAACAGAAGCATACTGAAAAAGACAAAATTATGAAAAAAGTTGAACTGATTTAATTAAAATTTTTTTTAAACAAGAATAAATAAATTTCTAGTTTCAAAATAAGACATTTCCAATTGCTAATTAATTAACATTTATAAAATTTATTTGACACTGTAGTGCCCTAAAGAATAAAGCTAAAGCTTATCAATAATATTATATATTCAAAACTAAAAATCTTAATTACTTCAGTTTCATATAATTTGGCCAGGATTTTAGATACTAAGGGTTTCTTATCCCATTCTACATCTTCTGAAGATTCACATTCTACCTCTGATGCTTCTGTACAGAGTATTTCTATGTGTCGCAATTTATCAAAATAAAAATCCCTTTCTTTCATAAGTACTTCTGTTTGTTCTTGCATAGTAGCAACCTACATTAAAGAAAACACTGACAATTAACACAAAAAGGTAAATTGACACAATTGCTTGTTTGTATTTAAAAAAAAATCACACAACCAAATAAATTATTACCTTCAATAGCAGTTTGTATATAGAAGTATTTGTATAAAGAATATTGTACAGAAAGAAAAAGTTTAAAAGTTTAAAAGCTAACGTTTACAATTTTAATTTATTGAGTATTAAAACAGTAATAAGAGTTCAATTTGAGTCTTCCACAAGATTGCACAGAATTCAATTGAGTGATGACAGAATGCAGCATATCATTTAGTGTCAGAGGTCACCATGACTTAATTGGTCACTGGAGGTGGTCAGTAAAATTTTTGTGTAATTGAACTGAAAGTTTACACTTTATAACAAAAAACATCAATACACTTCTAAAAATTATCAGAGAACCATGAAACTTAGCATGCAGATACCTCCTTGTTAGGTATATAATAGATTAAAAATACGTTGCCAATAAGTGAGCAGCGTGAATTGCAAGGAAGTATTCTGGGGTGTAAATAAGGAGTGTTGCTGGAACATATCTGGCCATTGTTATAGTTCTGCTTCTTTAGAAGCTGATGTAAATGGCTTGATGATGCACCCAAGCTCGATATGTATGAGCAACTGTGAGAGATTATGAATTGTAGACTTAAAAGAAGGCTCATAGTCAGCAAGACATATTGGCTGGAGAAATGTGATAATAAGTTGATGTTAGCAGCAGTAGATTCAAGACGGCATACATAAATGCCAAAAAGGATATAGATTCTCAAGGCAAACAGATGACTGTGGTGATCTGGTAATAGAAAGATGAGCCAGACAGCAACTGACAGCTAACCTGTCAGAAATCCAAAGGCACCTAGGTTCTTTTATACATCATTCAGTATCATTACATATAATTAGAAGGCAAATGCATAAGTAGCATGTCATTCTTGGATCCCTTAAGATATCTAGCACTGACTATCCAACATAAACAGCACCGTCTACAGTGGTTGGCATCCAAATGAAATTGTATAGTGTTGAATGATGAATACTGCTTCTGCCTGGAAGTAGATGTACACCTTATTTGCGGATGGAGGAGGTTAAGATTATGCTCTAAGCTGGTTTCAGCTGTCAAGTAACAAAAAGCATTACATCTGGAGTGACAGACTTGGAAGCAATCTCCTATGATAGTCGGCCTCCTCTAGTATTGCTATGTGGTACTTTGGCAGCTAACCTGTACATTCAAAACATCTTGAGTGGACAGACAGGATGTCACCTACACACATCACTTGAGAGTATCTACAAAGTGTTGATACCCTCCTAGAATTAAAGAACTCTTGTCAATTGAGCACGTCTAGGATTTGCTAAGACAGCTGCTGCAGCCATGAAAGAATTTGCATGATCTAGCAAAACAATTATAGAGCATCTTGCCATAAGATAACACTGATATTTGATTTCAAGTCATTCTATTTATTGGCTTATCAGAGAAGCACGACGACTACGTATTACCCTATGACTGTTATGTTACCACTGTGGTGTAATATGAAGCCATTTTGCATAAAAAATGAAATAATTTCTTTATCTCTACATATTTATGGTTGAAGTTTAAATAAGATAATTATTGAGCTTATGCATAAACCTTTAAAACAAATTTACAAATAAGCACTTACAGTATTCTATTGGATTTACATGCAAAGCATACGTGTTTATATGTATTCTTTTTGTTGCTATAAAAAATCCTTTTTCAAACAAATACATTAAATACCAATCACAATTTAATACAGTAGCGGACTAATTATCTGAGATTCTCTGGACTGCTAGCCTTCTGGATTTCTGATCAGTCACCAAAATGGCCACTAAATAGGGTATTACACTAATTTGGCATTGCTGTCTAATCACAGTATTATGATAAATACACTATAAACCTTTATATATTTTATAAATATTTTATTTATTTTCTAGAATCGATTGTTATATTTAAGAAAGCTACTGTCTCTGAAAAACGGAAAAACTTTATTAAGAATAGTCAAATATGTGAAACATAATGCAGTAGATACAATAAATAATTTTTCTTATAAAGAAAAATACACCACTCCTCTCAATGATTTTTCTAAAATAAGATGAGTCATTATTGAGCAGCGGTGCTGGGAGGGGGTAGAGTATTGAACGTGAAGAACGGAATGTGCTCAGCTCCCAAATGCTACTGACCCCCTTGAAAGGTCAGTGTGTTAATGACCTTGTTGTGCTTTGCAATAGGATCTTAGTTATTTAGGATAAATATGGCTTTCTAAACAAAAAGTGCAAAATTGTTGCTATAAAGCTGAAAGTTGATACTGTCACTAATGAAAATAACTGTGCTGTTGCGAGGAAGTTAAATGTGAGCGAAAAACTTGTCAGATATTTGGGGGGGAGGTGATGCTGCAGATAAGGCAATCCATTGAAGAATGAGATCCGTGCTATAAAGAAATGAATAAAAAAAACTTTCTTGAGAGTTTCACATTTGTGGAAGGTTTAATGTCAATAACATAATTCATGCTCTACCTATGAGCGTCCATTTTTATATCTGGTGTAAAAACTGACTCCTACATTTTCATGTCATTTTTGAGGTTCAGAAAGTCAACATATGCCAGAAGCAATATTTGTTTATAAAATGTAATTCAATGTAAATAATCTTACCCTGCTGTTTTAAATCTATGACTTCGGCAGTCCAATAGTTAAAATAACTAAAAAATTTGAAAAATGTCAAAATTTTGGAGGTTTCAGATTTTGCATCTCCTGATTTTCGAGGTTATTCTGTATGTTTATATTACAAAACCACTGTATACATTTAAAGGAAAAGAAGTATTTTGTTTTTAATTTTGTTTATATTAAAGGAAATTAGCAACTTCCATTGAAAAAATACACATGAAAAAAGAAATCATTTACATTTTTTCCCCTCCAGTTTTCTAGTTTTTATGGATTTTTGGATTCCGGATAATTGGTCTGTTACTGTATACCAATTTGTTCTTCATTACAAATTTTTAATTGTAATGAATTTTTGGGAGTAATTTATAATAATTTGCACTATTGCTAAAGTGTTTGTGATAATACAGCGTATACCCTGAAATTCTATTTTCTGGGATTAACGAAATTTATGAAATAAGCACCAAAAGTCAGTGCCAAAAATTTATACGAAAAACACTTGATTTATATCATAAATTTTCACAAGTTTTGCTGAAACCTGATATTCAGGTAAATCTATATCGGTTACAAAATCACAACACAGGAAAGTTACGAATAGAATTTTGTTTTAGTAGAAGCATTTCTTTGACACCATGCCTTCTTGTGTATATGATTTTCAAGGCAGCAATTGCACCAATTCTTTCAAGAAATTATGTTATACGAAAAATCTTTAAAACAAGTCACACATAATTTCTTTTTCAAAAATTTTTTTACTCAAAAATAAAATTTTAGTAATATAACAAAAAAAAAAAAATTGTTGAGTGAATTATATACTTAAATATGTTATATTAAATTTGAACACAATATTATTGGTTGAAGCTGCTTCAATGAACAGAGTAAATATGTCCAAAGGGCTACAGGAGCAACTTGACTTGAAAAAAAACTTAATAGAACACAAATTTTTGCCAAAAAACCAGCAAACTAGTAAGCTTATTTCAAAATAAGTTACTTATTTAGAACAATTTTAAAAATTGAAGACAATCTCAAAACAGTCAATCTAAATAATTAAGTGTTAGAAAGTTATACAGTTCTAATTGTTTGTAACTTGATTGTTTCATTCAATAACCCACTTTTGAAGAAAAAAATACATCTAGTAATTTCTAATATCACTTTTCAAATCAGTTATTTGAGATATAAGTTATACTTTATAAGAGTATATTATCAAATATTGTTTATATATTTGAATTAAACATCTTTAATTATTATGAGTCTTATACATAATAGGTGACCAAATGATAAATTCATCTGTATCTGGGAGTTAAACTTAGAAGCAACAATTACTCCAAAGATGGGACAACTATTTGGCCATAGATCAGAAAAATGTATTTTAAAAACAGAAATTTATCTTACATAATAAAATAAGATGTCTTCTTGTTTGTCTGTTAATTGTGCAGTGGAAAATATAAAGTGATCCACAACTAAAAAATTTGGTACAGTGATAGTTCAAGTCAGGTCCAGAGATTTCTCAAAATGATTTTTTTTTAATTTGAATTAGAGTTCTTTAGTTATTTCATGTTAAAGGGCAGTGGCAGCTCGTGAGCAACATGTAGATGGGGGCACTCATCTATGTATTTAAGCCTATATGTGTTATATATATATATATATATATATATATAGTATATGTATATACAAGTGTTTTGTGTAGTGACAGGTGTATTATTAAGATAAGCAAAATAATATACCTCCCACCTGCTTACTCGTTCATAGCATTCCTGGCCACATATGGATGTCCCCCTCCTGGTGAAAACATTACATAGTCCTAATTTAATTTACATTAAGCAAAATTGTGGGGGCTAGTTAAACTAAAAGTTACGTCCAGGAAGATGTCGAAAAAAATATGCATATTCTGGTGATACGTACAGATGGTTCAGTGACTATAACTGCTAGTAAAATCAAAATCGGTGAATTGGGAGGCGAGATAGAAAATTGAGGGGGGGGGGGGGGGGTACGGGCTTACTGGAGTAAAAGTTACACTCAGGGATTTGTCATGTTAAAGATGCATATCCAGGTGACATGTAAAAATGGTGCAGAGAATATAGCCACTAGTAGAACCAAAATCGCTCAATTAGGAAATGAGATGTAAAATTGTGCGGGCTAGTTAAGCTAATAGTTACGCCCAAGGGGTTGACACAAAATATGTATACTCAGATGACACATATAGATGGTGCAGAGACTATAGCCATCATCAGAATCAAAATCGCTGAATTAGAAGCCGAGATAAGAAATATGGGGTGCTACCTCAATTAAAATATATGCCCATGGGGTATGTGAGCAATTATAATCGCCAATGGGGGGGGGGGGGGGGGAATTTTCAGAAAAATAACGTCAGATAAAAGGATCATGGTGAAAATTTAATTTGAAAGCTTTTTTACAAATATTTAGATATTCTTTAATTTTTAGGTATTTTTTAATGTTAAATAGCTGAAAAGTAAGACAGCAGGGTAGGCAAAGTGGCTCCTCAAACTGAGTGTCCCAATTTACTCATGATGGACAGAAACCCCTAAAATATCATAAATAACCCCCACTTATTCGACTCACTTCAACTTCTTTTAAGAAAAAAAAAATCTATCGAAGATTTTTCAGATTTCAATTTTCTAAATCTAATACGATTTCGCAATGAACCAAAACTGAAAGAGCTAGGTTAATAGATTTAATAAATAAAAACAAAATTACAACAACAGATTAATTTGTTTCCAAATGTTTATTTAAACTTCCAAATTTATTCATAAAAAAAGAAGAGAGAGAGAGAGAACGTACACATTTTTAAATGTAGAAAAATGAAGCCAAATTAGTGATCTGAGCCAATTTGAGAAATCCCTTATCATGTTTTACTACCCTTCTATTTCTCTTTGGCGAAAGCCGCTTTCAAAAGCGGCACATATCAAATCTAAAACTGCAATGGCTGTTTTTATTTCACGCCAAATATCAAATATTGTTCCCATACCATTCATTCGCTCAGGACAAGCCGGTACAAGGGACGCGGCTTTAACAAATATCCCTGTATTCTTCCCTTGAAAATTTTATGCACTACAGCCTTCTTAGAGCTTCTTTCTCCGAGGAAAGCTGTAGTGCTGCCATCTAGTGACATTTTTCAATACTTATTTTCAGTAATTCTCGATTTAATTGAACAAAAATTCTGACTTTGTTAATAGAAATTGTAATAAATCTGTATAACTAAAAAAATAACTTGGGGTGTTTACTCAATGGTGCCACTCATCCCCACAACTTCCCTTAATAACAGCACCTGTTAAAGGGTAATTTTGGGCAATTTCCACACAAATTGATTTCTTAGCAATCAAAAATACAGGGTATACATAAAGGTTGTTAACAGATTTACAATGCAATAACAGGAATATGTATCGACATACAGTTAGCAACTGTATGTCATTCTATAGCAACAGTTAGACGAACGACATACAGTTAGCAACTGTATGTCGTTCAACTATATGTTAATTCCTTCATATTTCTTTATAAATATATTGAAATTTATAAACATACTGAAGTATGTAAATTTTAAGCAATTTCATTTTTATATCATTTCACAGAGAATTGAAGATTCGCATGATTCTAATGTTTGGCATGAATATAGAGTGATATTATCACATTCTAATAATTTTTTTAATTACTCTATTTTTGAATTTTTAATTGGGTCTATATCTATTGCAATTTTTATTTCAACTGCAAGCGGAGGAAAAATGTTTCCCCACCTTCATGATGTCATAACTAGGGGTGTGTCCATTACTATATGGAACAGTAATGTTTCACATAGAGGTTGTTAAATTCCATGATATAAATGACATGGTTGAATATGGAAGAAACAGAACTCAGTAATAATTTTTATCCCAAAACAGGTGTTTTGAAATTGGGAAGTGTTATTTGTATTGAATTAGTTACATATCAGGTGTTTATTTAGGACCTGAGTGATGTCAGGTAGTTTGCTTTAGTGTTTAAAAGAGATTAGAATGTTTAGAGATTAAAATATCATACTTACTTGGGATCTAAGATCTTCTGAATCTATTTTCTTAGGAGAAGTTTTTATTCCACATTTGACAGGCTCTGAAAATAAATAAATAAACATTTATATATATATATATATATATATATATATATATATAAATATCAATAAAGACATTAGTATAAAAATATATTAAAAAAAATCAACAAAAAATAAATATCAAAACATATATATGAAAGAGCAAACGAAGCAAAAGAAGTAAGCAAATTGACCAATAAAGGGGGCAACAGAAAGTTTAAATACATATAAAAACTACATGCAAAGCAAAATGAGCAAAGTCCAATATCATTCAAGCTGATCAGAAATAAATATAATAATAGAGACAAAAATAAAAAGGTAATAACTATGAGCACATGATAAAAAATATCAAAACACTGAGTAACAAACAGTTGAAACCAATATATGGTGATGAGCAACTATGCCAAAAGACAAGAAAAGCATGAAGGTCTAAAAAATGAAGGTCAATTTAGAAATGCACTCGTCATCAGAACAGCACATACATTTTAAATTAAAACTGAAATAAAAACCAGTTTCTAACAATGGCGATAGTATATCACTATACACTCCATTGGCACTGTCTACTGGCTGATAGAATGATAAAAATGAAATTAAAATGAAATAAAAATCAGAAATATATTATATACATGAGATGGTTCCACGTGTTTCAAGAAAAAGATGGGAGAGGTGGGAAAAATGATTTTCATTTTGACTGGCAATATGCACGCTTACCGGAATGAACTCTAACCAGAATGAACTAGAGAGTGAATAGAAAAGATTTAACTCCTAATTTTCAAATATGAGATTCAGGATAGGATTCAGGATATGAGAAGAAACAGAGAAAAGAAAGGGTGATATCCATAAAAAAAAGTTATTGCCAACTAAGGACAAAGAATTCAATTGCAAAATTACTATAATAAATACTTGAAATTATTAATATTATTATTTATAAAATATTCAGAATAGTGGTAGTTTTTACAAATGCCCTTAAGATTATTAATGTATAGTGATATTTAGGATAAGAGAGTCTATATATTCAAAGAAGCTGGTTTAAAATGATGTTTCTAAACAACTGAATAGAATTACAAGAACAAAAGGATAGCAGCTTTTGATTTTGAAGTTATAAGAATGTTGTTTATCAAATAAATTTGTAATAATATTGTTTATTTTGCAGGTACAGCAGCCAAATTTTCCAGAAACTAGTAAGGAAAATAGAAGTGCTAAATCTGAAAAATAGAAGTGTTAAACCCCAAAAATAGGAAAAATAGGAGTGACAAACCCCTAAAAATAAAGAAAGAGAATTACGAAACCTACAAATATAGAAAATTCAGAAATCCCAGGAATTTAAAACTGTGTCCTATAAGAAAAAAAATCTGATATGGGCAGCACATGATTTCCTTATATAATGCAATAAATTTACTTCTTTCACAGTGGAAAAATGATGAAAAGATGCATGGTACAGTGTTTTTAATGTTGAATTGTACATTTGGCACTTTTCCGGATGATAACATGTAATACTGTTTAAAAGTACCCAATTAACTTATATTTCATGCAACTTTAAATTAACAACTATTAATAATGATAGCATCCTCAATAAGCAATATAATCTATATGTCAAAATATTTTAATAATTAATTCATCAATTAGGCATCATTTTCAATAACTGACGATATTTTTTATATTTTCTAATATAAAGAAGGGTTCTGCCATAGGATACTCTTTAGATTGTTACACCCAGGACAGACCAGCCCAATAAAGTTCAAAATCCAAAGAACTGAAATGTATCACAAAAGGCAAGGGCATACCAAATTTCCTGTTACTGCGATTAATCGAATCTAATTAGTTAGGGCCTCAAAGATTTGAATTACACTAACAAACAAATACTAGATCAAATTAAATAAAAGGTTGTAATAATAATAAAAGGGGATTTTATTTAAGTATCATGATGTAAAGATCATAATACCATTCAAAAGGTAAAAAAAATAACAAAAGAGTGGGACTATTGACTATAAACAACATAAGCTGTGACGAATGACCTTCGCTTTGAAATTTGCTCTTTCCAGCAGATGTCCACAATCTGTCACTTATCTATCCCTGGCCCTACTGCCTACCCATTAGACTAGCTAGGCTTTTCAGTATTTTATCATCTTTCTGCACTTCAGTCTGTTGCAGAATGAAAGAATCAATTTCCAATTTCCATTAATTTGTGGTATAAAAAGAAAAATAATTAGATCTACCAGTTTCAAAATCATTAGATTACCATTAGGTTATTTCATCATTAGGTTATTTCATCATTAGCATTAGTTATTTCATCATTCATTCATTTTTTTATCATTAGGTTATTTCATCACCAGATTATCATTGATTTCGGGAAAATATTGATAAAATGGTGAAACCGATAATTGTTATCGGAACAACCTTAAAATAAATATTACGAATACTTGATAATGTATGTTCTGGCATGCACCACAACTTCACATTTATCGTTTACCAAAATTTTTGAAAATTAATACATATTTGCATTTTGGATTTCCCATTATTTAGGTTTTAAAGCCAATTGTTTTAGAAATTGCAAAATTTTACTAAGTGCAGATATTTATTCAATATAAGAATTTTATTGCATTGAAATTATGTACTTAGACCAAAAAAAGAGTAATTTTTACAATTTAGCACTTTTAAGTCAGAATTTTAGGGATCTGCATGCAATTCAAAATACTATATTAAATATGGATACAGTCTCCAAAACATGAACTATTCATCTTGCCAATGGCATAAGCAAACTAAACTTTATATGAATTCTAAGCTGCACTGACCTTTAAAATCAAAATCTATAATGTAATGAAAAGTAGATTCTGAGACTGTAGGTACTATTTTGCACTTGAGTGAGTACAAAATAAAATATGAAGACAGGCATTTGTACATACTATGGATGCAACTATATGATCCACCTAGGAGGTGTGAATAACAAAAGTGAAAACTTACGAATAGGCCGAGAAGTTGCTGCAGTGCCTTTTTTAGCCAATAAGGGTGGTTGTTTAGATGATACTCCTGTAGCAGCTTTTTGTACAGGTGCTGTTGACTCAAAACCAAAGTTAGCATCAGAGAATTTCTTAAACCATTGTAAAAACTCAAAGTTCTCTTGAAAACGACCTTTAATCAACCTATCAATTGGCACATCCTATAAAAAATACATGCTTCTTTTATTAGTTTTTAATAGAATTAAAAAAAAAATCAATCAACATGATTTAACTCATATAACTTTAAATTTATTGCATAAATATGAGAAATGCATATTTATACATAAAATATATTAAATTACAGATACAATTATAGCAAACTGAGATTACCCACTTTCTGGCTTTTTTGAGTACTGAAAATTAATCCAATATTCATTTTATTCAATGGCATATGCAACCCTAATTAAAACTGTCTTTTGGGGACAAGTAGAATATTTAAATTTTTTAATTAGAAGTATCACAATTTAATAACTTATAAATTCTCTTACTTTATGTAAGTATTATCTATTTTTGTCAAAATTATATATTTTTTTATTTTGCAGTATTTTTAATTGTTGCTAATAAAATATTTCTGTCTCAGCTAACTTTTGAACTTTTAATTTGTGTAGCCTAATTGGAAGACTTTAAAAGGCTTTTGAATTTTTTTAATAACATATTCCAGCTGAATGTATTTAATTTCTTATAATCCTGATACTTCATAACTTAATAGTCTGTTATGCTTCATAAATAACATTTACTACTTCCAAATATTTTCTTAAACTAATTGGCAGTATGTCATCAAATGGGCATACTGCCAATTAATAAACCATTAATAAAATGAAGCACAAGGGGTATTCAGTCATCTTAATAATTAATTCTTATTATAAAGGTATCTATTTTTGTCAAAATTATATATTTTTTTATTTTGCAGTATTTTTAATTGTTGCTAATAAAATATTTCTGTCTCAGCTAACTTTTGAACTTTTAATTTGTGTAGCCTAATTGGAAGACTTTAAAAGGCTTTTGAATTTTTTTAATAACATATTCCAGCTGAATGTATTTAATTTCTTATAATCCTGATACTTCATAACTTAATAGTCTGTTATGCTTCATAAATAACATTTACTACTTCCAAATATTTTCTTAAACTAATTGGCAGTATGTCATCAAATGGGCATACTGCCAATTAATAAACCATTAATAAAATGAAGCACAAGGGGTATTCAGTCATCTTAATAATTAATTCTTATTATAAAGGTGACTGAACAAATTATAAAAATACATAGAAATAAAAACACAAACTGTGTCTAATTTGCAATACAAGTTATTATTTGTCAAAATGTAGTCACAAAAAATAGCTGGTATAAAATGAAATTTGAGACCACCTTCTGATTGATTTCTTCAAATCTCAACTGCAAAGTCTGTATTTTTTCAGGAGATTCTATTTTTAGATTTTCTGATAATCTCTGATAAAGTATGCAAGTAAAACAGCCTTTTAAAGGTTTTAGTGAAAATTCCCTAATTTAAAAGGAAGTTCTATACTTTGATGAAAATTCCTACATTCGACCAATAAAATGCTATCCTTGGCAGTCACGGAGTGCTAAAGGTGCCTTCCCACTCACCGCATCGCAAAGATAGACGGTTCACGACAACGTTTGAGGTACATGCAAGTCTTTGCAGCGTGGTAAAGCCCTTCATACTATCGGTCAACGGCGAAGAAAAGTAGCCAGTCAGATGAAAGTGCAGAAATTTCTCTTAATTCAGTGGCCATGTTTAAAAACCATCTTTTCCAAAGTGATTTTATATACACGAAATATTATATAATAAAAATTAAGATATTATTACTAATATAATCTCTTTGGTCCCTTCTGATTCAAATTTATATTTACCAGCGGCTCGCTAGTTTACAGTATTGAAGCATTTCAGAAAATTCGCCTTTTTGTTAATTTAAACTAGAGCGTACGCGAGTTTGCTTTGGCGATATATACATGTTTCATCAGTTTTCTAAAATAAGTTAACTAAAGTGATTCCATCACAAAACACAAAGGATCCTAATTTAAATTGTTTTAGAATATTTACTACACTATGGCAATTTGCTCATTTTAACGAATACAATTATGTTCTCTTTCTCGAGTCGTTTAAAAAAAAACATCCAACAGAATCTAGAAAATGAATTTTGATGTATGTTCTCCATAAACTTTTTTTTTGGCCTTCTACTGCAATACTAAAACAACTTGAAAACATATTCTGTTTACTCTTTAAAATGATACTCTGAAATAGCACTAATGGTTTGCATGATATAATTTGTTAATACATTTCAAATGTGAAGCTTTGGCTTGGGCAGCAGAGAATCAACTCCGTGAATGATTGGGCTCTGGTTCGAATCCAAGCGAATCTCAAATTTTACAAATGCTGCCATCTGTTGTTAAAATATTCAAATAAATTTTTTCTTTAATAATCTGCAGAATTTTTTGTTTTAAATTATTTTAAGTTCTATATACAAAATAACCTTATATCAGTAAATTATTTTTAAGCTTGAGTGTTTGTAAAAATTTATTTAAGTTACTTTATACCAGCTATAGATGGAATATACATTTTTAGCTATTCTTCTTAATTGAAAAAGTGCTTGTAGAAATAGTAAATATAAAATGTGCATATAAAATTAGACAGAAATCATCGAACATCTTTATAGTAGTTATCTTTTGAGATGTAATTTTGAACATTTTAGATTAGAATAGAAAAGAAATCAAACTACTTTGAAATTTTAAAGAGGTTGCATTTTAATAATTTAGCACTCACATTTGAAGAATTTTTTTACTATTTTAAATGTATATAGACAATTAGTAATTTACAGTACATTTGAAAATCATTTATTTTTAATAAAAAAAAAGTTTACATATAAATATAAATCTATTTTAAAATATAATTACTTAATAAATATAAATGTAGATAAAATAATTTTTAAATTTAAAAGTTACTTTAATGAGAAATGTTTTAAAAGTTACAAATGAGCAAAGAACATATTCGGATATTTAATGTAGGTTAAGTATTTGAAAATCTGTAAAATCAAGTATAAAATGTTAATGAACTTAAATTTGTTTAAGACATGATATTTTAATAACGGCATTCTTGGATTTAAATATATTTTTTACAGTTTTTTGTTTGTTTCCTTACAGTCAACATCGGCAATATCATTTTTTAAACTAATTTTGTATCTTAAAATAACAAATATTTATTTGATTTTGTATACGGATATGTGACAAATCCAAATATTTTTAATGTTCATTCATCTGTTTAAGCTTCTGATACCTGAAGTAATCCATGTAAAAAAATCAAATAAAAAAATTACTATACGAAATATTTATTTAGCAGGTGTAAAAACATCATCTATAATGCTATTGGCTGTTGCATTGGCACTTTCCCCCACTTTTTCCTCGTACAGCGCATACGTGAACTCAACCTTCCGCTGCAGTGCATTGCGTTATGGTGAGTGGCAAGGTACCTTAAATCTTGAAGAAGCTGTAGAAGTTTATTTTAAAAAGTCTAAATTATTATGAGATATTACATGCAATGATGATAGAAAGAGAGGAAAGAGAAAATCACAAAAACAGATTGGAACAGAAGTAATATATATAAAAATGGAGAAAAGAATCGAAATCAAAAAGCTGAGGTTAGAAAACCTGAAGCTGAAGTGTTAGGGTGAGCCCCACATTAATGTATATAAATAAAATTGAAAATCTGTCTGTCTGTTCGCTTGTTTGTCCCATCATCAAGGGAGAATGGCTGAACCAAATTTGATGAAATTTTGTAGGTAGCCTTGAAACAGTCCCACTTAAAATTTAGTCCATGTTTCAAGTTTCTTCGAATGAATACAAATTAAGAGAAAATGTCCCACATGATTGTTGACCAATATCGCTATTGAATCTGCAGAGTCATACATATATCAACACATTTGAGCAAAGATCAGTATAGAAACTATAAAGAATTTAAAAAGATTGTACAAATGATCAGCAAAGATGAGAAATGACCTGAGACTCCACAAAAACAAATAGGTCTCTCTCATGAGTGGTCATTTATGAGAGAATCCTTTGTAAAACATTGCTTTGAAATGCCATTTACAAGAAGCAATTTTGATTGCAAAGTAGGCAAATTATTTCGCTAATGACAAAAATGGTGATTAAAAAGCATTCAAAACAAATTGTTGCAGCCTACGCACTGTTTCCAGTCCTTGAGTTTTTGCATAACAAAATTTGCTGCAATTTGAATACTGCGGAGCACGCATTTCTACGAAGCTCGAAGTGCCCATGGCAACGCAAGTATATTGGAGGCTCGAGAAGGAGAGAAAAAGGTAGTAGTCGTCGTCGTCGAAAGAATTGCAAAGATCGCATGGTGCATCACATTGCATCGACCTCATAGAATTCGGATGGAAAGGAAGACAGAACATCCGACCGCACTCAAGTTTATAGTTGGAATCGCAATTGGACGCATGTATTATGCCGCAATTTGTAAAGTTGAAAAGTCTTCAACAGACGTTTGTAAGTAGTTGATCATCGAATAAATACAGTCCACTTTAAGAATCATAGTCGTTCATTTCAATGCAATCATGCCACAACACAAATGATGACAAAAATAATGATTAAAAAAATATAGGAAAGTAGAACAGAAAATTTTTTGCTAATTTTGATTATATATATATATATATATATATATATATATATATATATATATATATATATATATAAATAATATATGTATATATATATATATATATATATATATATATATATATATATATACATATATTATACATATGTATATATAGAAAAATTGGACAACTGGAAATTAGTAGCGGTCCTTGTTATCCTATCAAAATATTAACCACAATGAATAGATATTGTTCATTTAGCTCAAAATAGTGACTTGGCTTTAACCTTTTCTGGATGGCGGCATTCCGGAACTGCCGTGGCCCAAAGGACAGAGAGCTTCACTTCCAAAATATTCCCAAAGGACGGCTAATTTTTTTTCGCTAAGCCTAACTCTAAAAAAAATTTCACTAAAAATCACCTATTCAACATAGAAATCTACTTTTTTCAGAAATAAAAGAAATATTTATTTTCTATTTGATGTATATTTTTCATGCAAATCTGAATACAAAATACTCGTTAGTTACTTCCATTCTTTTATTCGAAATAAACGAATAATTTCACTGCCTCTAAAACCCAAACAAAAAAAAATACTCTCTTATATTCCTATGATTCACCAATGAAATCATAAAGCTCAAATGAAAACGAGACCAGAAACTCAATTATAAAATTGTTGATGCTGCGAGAAGTGCTCTATTTGTTTATATTACGAAATCATGTTTCACCACTCCAAGACGAGAAATGATTAATTGATCCTTCCTATGTCCAGGTCAAGTATCTGCAAAATACATTGAAGTTGTTCCTAAGGACATTTAACACAATCTAGTAGACAAATAAAAACGTTCTATATGAAAATGTGCATCTGTGACCCTGTCTTTTAGGGTAAAGTTTTCTCTGACACGAATGCGTGACGACCGTCCTTGAATGCAAGTTCACAGTCGATGCGAGGGCGCGTCAACGGTCCGCAAAGGGTTAAACAGTACTTTTAGTGACACAGCAAATGGAATGACAACATTTATTTCTTCAACTATTAGAACATTTTTTATGTTTAACATATTTATTTAATTACAAATGCCAGGCATTTGACAATCCAAGAATATGGAGGTTTTGGATCAGCTTCAGTCGCATACACTGATTTTAAATCATCAAAGACTGCTAGTGTTGCACTGTGTCTGTCGAAGGCATCTTTTACATAATTTTTTTTAAAGCCATAGCAATGTGCAAAAAGTATTATGAGTTGGTTTTACAAGAGTTAATAAATTAATTGTTATATCTTTTAGACAAATACATTATATACACATTGAACAACTCATGCCCTGTGAAGAAAACATTTATAGCAGTTGTTTTAATTATACTAAAAAAGCAAAAAACATACCTTAGTGCATCCTACAGTATGAAAAGCAACCTGAAGCTGTTTCAAATTTTGAACATACTCATATTCCTGTGTCGCTTGATATTTAATTTTCTTCAGTGATATACATCCTATAAGAATAGTTTTGTAACAAAAATATTACACAGTTGAACTAGCTTACTACAAATAGATATTGTTCAGATTCAATGAAAATACTTTTAGATCAAAGCCATTATATTTGTTTCTGAAAACTGCAAATGTATATACAGCATTGCAGTACAGCTGAAAGAGAATTCATACTCTTCAAAATAAATTTACATGAATTTTCCAATGAAATGAGGATCTTTAATTAGTTAAACGAAACTGCAGATCATTTGGCTTCAATATTCATCAAATTGTATTATTTAAACCACTGTTCAACATTTCTACACACAGGCTAATATTACTTAAACATTTAAAAATTAGGGGTTACAAATAGAATTGAAATGTACCCACGTCTTATTTGTTATAATATGTATTTTGACAGGCATAATTACATAACACTTGAAGGTGAACTCTTAATGCATAACACATTATTTTGCTCATTAACATATACACAGTTACTATCAGACAAAACAAAAGTGAATCCAATAAATTCTACATTATTTATATCAGAATACTATAATGTGTCATCTGTAAACAAATCTTGCAGAAACACAAAAGCTATTTATTTAAAACAATGCTTTTGCCAGAATGTGACAAAACTTTGTCAAGTAAAGTAATGTACATGTGAGTGAATACAATAGAAGAAATGCCACTTAAATAACATTTTTTGATAGAATGTAAGATAAAATGACAAGTCAAAGAATCAAAATTCTAAGAATTGTGCAAAATAACTAAATAAGAATAACCAAATTTACTAGGTTTTAAATTTTGAGGAATCCTTGTTTATTTTAGGTTTACAGATAAAGAATAACGCTGCAGAAATTAAATAAGTCAATACTATCAGTTGAAAAAGCAAAACAGTCCTTGCTCTTCAAATGTCAAAGCAGCAGTAACAATTTCAACATTATAGTATTATGCTTAAAAATAATGCTTGTTCTGTTTTTATTACTTATCCTTGTGTTGTTTGTTCCCTCTTAAATTCTCACAAGTAAGGACACCGAAAACACCCCCGCCCCACCTCTTGTTATTCGAACATCGTTCATCATAGAACAAATATAGAGATACCATTTGATTAGGAATAACGATTTCTATAAATTTTTATGCATAAAAATTTGTATAAGGGGTTATTTCTATATTAAAAAGTGCACAAACTTTGAAATTTCCAATGATAACTCACTAAGTTTGACAACATGTTTTGAATCTAAAACAAAATTCAACCTTTGATACTAATTTCAAGTCATTTGGATGACGCATTTTCAAGTTATGAGTATGTAAAGTTTTGAGCTACTACTGTTAAATTAGTTTCAGAGACTTTTATTCATATCTTCCGTAATAATTATCTTCTCAGGCTGATTTTTTTCCTATTGTGTTACTACTAAGCAACCCACACACAATTATATGATTTTTATTTTTAAAATAATTATTTGTATATAATATGAATTATGAAATTAATATTTGAAAAAAAAAAATATAAATAGGAACCTCGACATATTTTGAAGGAAATCGATTTACTAAGACTTTTTATTTAAGTATTCAAAATTTCAACTGTTCACTCCCTGTAGTTCCTTTACTATGTTTAAATATTGATCATCCTCATGATTTTAGGGGTAGTATATTAGTTGAAAAAAAATGACTAATTTGAAGAAATTATATTAATTTTAATTTAATCTTTATTGAAAATAATGAATATTTCTTTTTCCCTGTTTTAATAAAACTTTGTATGAAAAGCATAGTATATATGCAACATAATTATGCAACTGTATTGAAGGGTTACGGAAGGGGGTAGAGCGTTGAAACTTGTATTATTATTAGTAGCATTCTGAGGTTTTCTGAGGCCCCAAGCAAACTTTCGTGAAAAGTTCCACCTAGCAAAAAATGCAGTAAAACATCACAAATTCAAAAACTGGTAATCCAAATACTTGATTATCTAACAATTTTTAGGGCTTTTTTTCTTAAAAAAAGAAAAAATAAGAAGTTTAAAATTAAATATGGATTCATTATTTCAGTCTTTTCACCTTCTAGCATAGAATTTTGGGTTCAAGGGTTAACAATATTTTTCTGGGAGGGGAGGTGCTTTGTTTATAATATAAAATATTCCCAGGCTCAAAGCTACCTCATTCTAATAGATAATCCGGACTTGATCATATAACCTTAGTTTTTTCATCTAATACATGAAGGTCCATAGTTATAGATAGCTCAGACAGAAGGAATAATGATTATTCAAATATTTTTAAGCCGAGATGCAGCTCTCCTGAAATCGCTATAAAATTCTACAGAATCAACATAACTACCAAATCACATAGAGGGCACATCTTGGGGATTGTAGAACATATATATCATGATCTCAATATTTTCAACAACAATCCAATAAAAATGTCATAGTCAAAACATTGTAAAGACAATTGTAAACCGATACACAAATAACTAATAATAAAATGCAGAAAATGAATGTTGAGTTCACTATAATGCAGTAATGAGTCTTAAAAAATGCAAGAGAGTCCCTAAAGAAATAATGTACAAAATTTTGAGGCCCTCTACAAACATGAGGTCCCAAGTGGTCAGTTTGGCTGCTTGGCCCTTGGGATGCCTTTGACTGTTATATTGTGACTGTCTACGTCATCTAATGATATTTATTCATTACTCTACGATTAATAATCCTGGAGTTATTGCAAGTTGAAATTAGTCACAAAATTGTGTAATAATTTATGCTAATAAAATATTATTATTAATAATAAATATATAAAAATTTTTACTAAAAAAATAAAATTATGTGATATTAATTACCATAAGACATAGCTTTACATTAAAAGTCTAATCGGCATATTTACGGTTTAGTATGATAGTTATTACAACAGTCTAAGAACCATTAGGCATCGTTAAAAGATCTATTTGAGGAACTAATCTCACGACTTTGACATATTCGAGTGTTATTACAATGTGTTGATTCCATCATTCATGTAATTTGTCCATTAATTTGACCATTTTAAAATCCCATAAGATGATTACTGAAGAGGATATTATATTCTCAAATACAAGATGAGATATTTGAATAAACCAGTAATGTCTTTCAGCAAAATAGCAAATTGCCGAATTTATTAGAGCAGTTGTGGTCGATCAATGAAATCTCATACAAATTGCAGTTTTCAATTTGGAACTGTCTAAAAAATGCACATCTTGGAATATTGAATATTTCTGGATATAAAGATAGGAACTTTGTGAAATTTATATTCAGACTAATTCGAGGGTCTAGAATTTGTTTATGATGTCAGATGTTTGTGTTGCAATTGAAAGTTTGTGTGCATTTAGATATGAAGATGGCCCCTTATGCAAATTCTATGCACATGAATTTATAGGGGATGTTATTCCTAACTGAATAGTAACTTTAAATTTGCTCTACAATGAATGATGCTTGAATAACGAGGGATGAGGCCTTTTTTTTTCTCCACAGATGTACATTGGAAAGAATACAGGCATACAACAATCTCAATGACCAGTTTTTAACTTTACTCTTCTAAAATTTATATCTGCAGAATAAAATGTGTTCATATTAGTCATTTCTACTCAGGCATTTAAGAACAATTCTATCCCATTTTTATATACGCATATCTATGCTAGCATTTAATTAAAATTTTGAGTTTTTTGTTAATTTAGATTTTTACTTAAAATAAAATGCCTCCTAACTAAAATCTATTACATTATATTTGAATTCATACAGTACAGTACTGAAATAAGCATATCAAAATGTTAGAAAATTTATTTAATTAAATTTAAAATTTTGCTAAATCTTGACTTGTTATATGAATGAATGTTAGAAAATACACTACGTGGCAGTAAAAATGAGACACTAAGAAGGAGTGGACAGAAAGTGATGAAAATTGGTAAACAGAGAGAGACAGCAACAAATAATAAGTGATGTTTATTGCAACATGATACATTTATACAATGAGCGATAACATCGTCTGATCAGTAGGTTGTATAACCACCGCGGGTGGTGATACAGGCAGCAATATGTCTAGGTACAGAGCCAATGAGAGTGCAGATGGTGTCCTGAGGGGTGGCTGCCCATTCCCTGCCAACCATTTACCAGAGTTCAGCTTCTAAATGCGGCGGTGGTAATGCATGCGAGCGACATCCAATTATGTCCCAGATGTGTTTGATTGCAGAGAGATCATGGAAGACTGGTGGCAAAGGAAGCACTTGAGTACCTTGCAGAGCATGTTGGCTGATGCGTGCCGTCTGTGGTTGGGCATTATCCTGCTGGTAAATGGCATTAGGCACCCCCCGAAGCAAGGGTAGTATCACAGTCTGCAAAACGTTATCCATGTATCGTTGGGCTGTCATAGTGCCCTCACTACAGACCAGAGGTGACTTGCTATTACAGGCGATGGCTCCCCAAACCATGATGTCACGTTGTCGCGCGGTGTGGCATTCCATAGATGCGGCTGGATTAGACCTGTCACTACTTCGGCACCAGACTCATACATGGCAACTATCATTGCTGAAACAGAAGAGTGACTCGTCTAAGAATATGACCCTGTACCATTCCGCCGTCCATGTGGCTCTATCCCGACACCATTGCAAATGGAGGTGTCTGTGCTGTTGAGTCAATGGCAGTCTTCTTAATGGGTGCCATGAGTGCAGGTCGCTGATGACCAATCAGTGGATAATGGTTCTGATCGATTTGGGAGCATCAAGGGTGTCCTGCACGTGTTGCAAAAGGACGAAGGAAGTGGCCTTGCAAGGCCGCCAAAGCTTGGCAGTGGCTGCATCGGTTCATAGTGCTGACATCGCTCTAGCCGTACCGGCACTCCTCAAACGTGCCACATTCCCTTGTTCTAACCATCTTTGCCATAGCCAGTGCACTGTGGACGTGTGTAGGTGGTTGTCTGCTGAGATTTGACATATGGACCAACCTGCCCTTCTGAGTCCAATCACCATACCCCTTGTGAAATCGTTGGTCTGCTAGACCTGTCTCAGTTGGCGGCGGCCTGGCATTCTCTGCTACTTCAAGTTTCCACTGAGACAAAAAAAAATTGCAAAATGATTTCCCTGGCAAACAAAGCGGCACAACTACTGACGATTCTGCAGGTTCCTTCTCTTATATCTCATTCAACATGCATGGGACAGCTGCTCATTTTGCATCATTTACATAACTCGGTGAGCTGCATCTACCCTAAAATTTGCATATTTTTCTGTCCACTTCTTGGCGTCTCATTTTCATTGTCACGTAGTGTATTTTTGATAACACCAAAGCAAATAGCAAAAAATAGTCATAAACCACACTGTGAGTATGGTTTCTTGACTCATGTTACAATTTTATAAATCTTTTAATATTTGAGCCAGCAAATCCAGAGCAAATTTGACAATGTTTTTTGTTGTATTTAGAACATGATTCTAAGCTCTGAAATGCTTTACTACCAACTAGTTTTATGGCTAGATTTGTTTTTAATAGATTTTCTTATCAAATTCTAGAAATTATTTAAAATATTTATATAAAACATTATTAAGAAATATAAATTATAAAAAAAAATATGTACCTGGGAAGAGCATGTCCATGAACATGCAATATACAGCACCTGCAAAATTAAATTAAGAAATTATTCAGAGCAAAAACCAATATTTTTATCATATATTTATCATATTAACTCATAACACTGGTTGAACCTGTTCCCACCCTTGAGGATATTACAGAGGGACGAGGGAAGAGAGAAAGGTCCCACAAAAACAGAATTGGAAAAAACCAAAGTGTTGAGAAAATTTAACTGCAGGAGAAATAGGAATGAATACAGTAAAACATATGAAGTGATTTTTCTTTTAATAACAGACAATATCTTCAAACAATGAAGAGAGCAAGTAAGTATAAATATAACAAAAAAGAGCATTTCACACATGCTTACCAAAAAATAAAATTAAAAAACAGCAATAAGGAGTGATTGTGATGCTTTCCCACTGCCATCATTCCATCAAGATTCCATTAAGGAGTTGACTCTTCAATAAATCACTGACACTTCACCGAGATGCATGTTAGAACTGAGGAACTGAACTGCCAAATTCGTTCACACTATCCTATATAACTGTGATGTATATAGCAAATGATGTTCTTATTCAACTGCTGTCCCTGAGCCTTTTTCTAGAAACCATAGACAGAGCCAGGTTTTTTCGTTTGGGGATGTTGAAGTTTTTTAAGGTTTTTTTTAAAGCCCCCCTTATCCCTTATAATTTCAGTTGCAATGTATAACACCAATATATATGTGAAAAATTGCTAGGGTTACTATTGAAACTTTTGGGAATGCTTAGTACCCCCAAGATCCACCTATGCTACAAACTATTACATATCAATCCCCTGAATTTTTCAGTGAATAACTTTCATTATATTAGTAGTTATTGCTCTTCCGTTTTTCTTATTCTAAATGTATTTTTGTCAGATTTACTGAATTAATTTTTTTTTCTTGAAAATTTATTAATCTCTTCCTGGTTTGTTGTGTATTCTGCTATAATATGATCCACATCCACTAGTTCTTCATTGTATTTACACCATAATTTAGGTTTCAGGTAGATAAACCTGTTAATACATTTTGGAGAAACTACCATGATTTGTAACATATTGGTTTAGATAAAACTGGATTTTGATCTATTTTGCATTACTATAGGGAGCAAACTGAAAGTATGTCTGCCTGTTCTTACCTTATTATAAAGATGTTGCCAAAGTGCCATTCTTTCTGTTTCTAAAATTATTTTAATTGAATTTTAATAACAATTGTTTTTCTTATAATTGTTTCCTTTGGCAATTGGTCTACCTTCTTTCAATGTGGCCTTTTATCCAATTGATACCCAAAATGATTTTCTGATATACTTTCCTTTACTATAAGCTATAAATTGAAAATATGTCTGACTGTTTATACATTGGAATAAAGATGTTACCAAAGTACCATTCCTTCTGCTTTTAAAATTATTTTAATTAAATCCTTTAATGTTTGAATTTTAATAAATATTATTTCTCTCACAATTGTTTCTTTTGACAATTGATCTACCTCCTTATTATCTGGTTGTCAATGTGGCCCTTTATCCAATTGATATGTATTATATTATTTTCTTCTCTATTACTTGTTTTGTAGTTTATAATTTATTTAATTTTTGTAATGTACAGGTTCCAATTGTCCTATATTTCTATAGATTTCAGAACTGTTTGATTATCTATGAAGAAGGCAAATATTTTATTTATTTAAGTTTAGGGAAATTATTTTACTGTCTGCTTGTAGTAGTCCCATAGTTTTTGCTTTATAAACAGTGTCATTATTTGATAATCAGAATGCCTTTTTAAATGCTATATAGGTATTATTTTTTATTATAAATGACATGTTTTTCCTTCCGTTCTAAAGCCATCTAAAAATAATACCCAGTTTGTGCAGTTTGATTTACTTTTGTACCATTTACAGCTTATTATATTAACTTAGGTAGAATGACAGGATATAACTAAATTTTACCTAATGAGCAATAAAATTCTTAACTAACCTTAAATTTAGAAGTAAAACTTAAACTAGTACATAAGTATTTTTAATAAAGCACTCCATTTGGTTTTACATAAACAATTCCCCCAATTCTCATAAATGTAAGGGAAAGAGGGGATGAAAAGAACACCAGCATTTGTTTCTTAAATTAAGTCATTATTATATTATTCACCTAGGGTTCAACAGACAGTCATGACTGAGACAATGAAAGGCAACACCTATTTGTTAAGCTCTAGGAATAATATAATGGTTTAATTTAAGAAATGAATGCTAGTATCTCTTTTATCTCCTCTCTCCACTATAAAAACTCTATCATATCAATTTAAGACACTTCTAGATGTGCTGATTAAAATTTTTGGTACACAATTCATCATAACCAACAGCAAAAGTTGTAGTTTAGAAATACTTACTACAAGGGACGTTATAACAGAATTTCAGGTTAAGGCAAAATGTACTTCCAAATTAGAAAGATTTGAAATTTGGCCCAAATGTAGAGCAATTCATAACGCTATTTGAAAATAATATTTTTAATATATTAATATTTTCTGGGTTCTTAATTTTTAGAAATAAAAAAGATCTGATATGGGTAGCACATGACTTTTCTTATATAATGCAATGAATTTACATCTTTCACAATGAAAAAATGATGTATAAGATCCATAGAACAGTGTTTTTAATGTTGAATTGTACATTTGATGCTTTTCTGGACATTAACATGTAAAACAATTTCAAAGTGTCCATTTAACTTATATTTCATGCAACTCAAAATTGGCAATTACCAATATTGATAGTATCCTCAATAAGCAATGTAGTCCATATATTAAAATATCTTAATAATTAATTCATCAATTAAGCCTTATTGTTCTTAACGTGGCATCACTTTTGAAATTTTATTGATGTTTTCATCACTTGGCGATATTTTCCTAGATTGTTCACTAAGTTCATCAAATGTATCACAAAGTGATATACAACGGAGAGAAGAGTATTTCTTATATACTAGAAGGTATGCCTGGCATATGATAGAATTCAAAATTTGCAAAACGTCATCTTCCATTTAGCGTGAATTTTATCAATTTGGCAACATTTTTGTTAATTTAGTAGCATTTAAAAAGTTGCTAAGTAGGCAGCATCCCACCAGGACGGATGAAGAAATTGGTAATTCTTATAGTCGATTCTTATATTCTTTCCAAGATATTTAATTTTCATTTATTAGTCATCATTTTCATTCATTTAGTGTCATTTTTATCAATTTGGCAAAATTTATAAACAGTCGCTAAGTTGGCGACATTCTGTCAAATTTGTCTCCAAAATCTCTCCAAGTACAGAGAAATAGGTTATTCCTATCGTAGATAAATGACAATTGGCGTCCAAACACAAAACTATTACCCAATGTATCGTCTCTTGTGAATGGAACGAACTAGATTCATGAGCAGGGTCAGTGTCAGACTATTTTGAGCTATAGGCAAGGTGAGCTACTTACACCCACTTACCCCACCCTCCAAATACGAACTTTGATTTTTAGAAACAGGTGTTTTGTAAAACATAAAACTGCTAAATGTATTTAATGTTGCATGAATAAGTTGCAATTGTATTTAATGCTGCAAGAATAAGCTGCAATTGTATTTGAATTTGCAATTGATTATCGCAAATAGAAAAGAAAATATTTTGGCACACAAATCATTTTGAACTAAACAACATGCAGTATAATGCATACCTCCACTATTTGCAACTAGAATTAGCAACACACCTTCTACTTCACATACTTTTAAGTATATGCTGTTAAAGGTTACTTGGCATAACCAGCCCATTAAGTAACCACAATATTTTGCTTACAATCAAATGCAGAAACAGACAGAAGTATAAAGCGTGTCATAAAAGTTTCAATTTCATGAACATCAAAATCTCAGTTTGCGTTCAATGAGCTTTAAACCAAATCTATATGCAAATTTCTTCATACCTAAAAAAAAACTGAAAATTCATTGAAATATCCATAGTTTATGAAATTTCATATTTATATTGTTATATTCAAAAAAGAAAAAGTTGCATGATTTTAATTTTTGGCTGGTGTATGGAGTGATATCTTTGCATTCTAATTAAAAACTTTTTTTTAATTACACTATTTCTAAATTTTAGTAGCTTGTATGTAAGATTGACATAAAAATGGATGTTGTAATATGTAACAAAGGATGTCACAAACTTGAACTTAACAATTACACCAGCAAGGGCTTCAATTCAGGAAATATTTCCAAATAATGTTAGGTTTTTATCATCAAATATTTCTATTAAAGCATCATATATATTACCAAGATATCGCAGTGGTTTCAAAATGTCGACCACCTTATTTCACTTAATGGCTTAACATTTATGCCTGAATCTGATATATGGCAGTTAGAATTTGCCAACATTTTGTCAATGCAAAGAAATAATTAGAAATATGCTGAACCAAACTAAAGAAAGTAATTGTTTCTAGACAATACCTAGCAGTATCATTGACTACCAAGTTTAAAAGGTGTGCATTGTAGGGCATAAAAAAGCACATATGTTTATGTCCAGAACATTCTTTTGAATGCCATTTTCTTTGCCTTTCGCAATTTCTTTATTATAACCATAACAATACAGAGTTTTATTTGTGTCGCAATCCTAAGAAATGCCTTCTTATGATAACGTCAGGCTCAGATCTGATGGTTTGATTATACTAACATTCAATCATTGTCATTTGTTCAATATAACTAACATCAAGTATGGAGTAAAAAATTAACAAAAAAAAAAAAATGAATAGTATTTGGCTGAGTTTGTATGCGTTACAATTTGCTGCTTTATAGCACCAGCTAAAAGCTGTATAAGCTCATTTTGGATATCTTTTCCTAGGTAGTAAACCATTGTTTCTTAATTTTTAACTCTATGCAAATGTTCATTCATGTTGGGAAAAAAGAGGATCTTATGCTCATTAGATTTTAAATTTACACTGACGGCAACATTATCACTATCAAGGAATTTGACTAAGTGAAGGGCATTGAGCTTGTTGCTAACAGCAACACAGGCTCTAGGTCTGATACAAGATGTATCATAAAAGACATTATAGCCCTTGATTTCTAGACCCAGAATTTTATTATTTCGGATCCAGGGTTCCTGAATTAGAGCAATATCAGCCCTACCACTCATCAACCTCTTGCCAAGAATAGCAGAGGCAGAACGACTATGGTGCAGATTAATTTGCACAACATTAATACTGTCCATAAATAAAGAACAAAAAAAAAAGGACAGCAGAAACTAGGAAGAAGTGACCTTCCTAGTAACATGAGAATGGTCAGTGCCAGGCACGACATCATGCTCAAAATCCTGCACACGTCTTTCCAGCTCATCCTCAGATAGCAGCAAGATAGAATGTAGTGCACTTTCAGAGTTGGATATAATTTCCAACTCTTCAAGCTTAGGTAAGTCAGTATCAACATCTATGATACTTACCTGAGAGGAGGTTGCCTGAGTGAGCTTCTGGCTGAACCTCCTTCTCCATCTTCCCTTTGGGCTTTTCAATTAGGTCCTGAAGAATCTTGAAGACTCCTCGGTCCAAATCAGTGTAAGCACCAAAGTTAGCCTTGTGTATAGCTTCCGCAGCTTCCGAATCCACCTCGAAGATCCACCTTCCAGAGAGGGGTTCTGCAAAATTTTGTAGAACACTCCACTCCTCCGACTTCAACTCCAGGCTGAAAAGGTTCAGCCGTTTCAGCAAAAGGCTCGGATCTTTGATATAGACATCCTTAGTCTTGAAGGCTACCTTGACTGGTTTAGGGAGATCTTTGGCACTCATGATTTTGAGTGCCTCACTTAAAACCTGTCTGTTGTTGTGGAAGGTCCTCTTAACCCATTCCAAAGTTGTAGCATCATCGCACTGAAGAGCCAAGGCTCCCGCATTTAAGCCGGAACCATAGATCTTAGGAAGTTGCTCACCAATGGGGATCTCATCTATTTTGTCGAGAATCACCATCTGGATGAGGTCAATTTCTTCCTTGCTCAGCTTATCAAAAGGGAAGGAATCCTTCATGACAGCCATCTTAATAACCTGGACTGCATAAGAATATGAACCAGGTTGGATGTTTTTCCTTGGCCTCTTTTCCATGACCAGGTTTCTTGGAGATGGTGTGGTACCATCCGATCTAAGTCGTTTGGTACCTCCGACCTTCTCTTTAACAGCTCCAGCTGTTATTGGCTGTTGGTCTTTCTGCCTGTGAGTGCGCCTCCTCTTGCACCTCTGTGACTTAGAGAGTATTTCCTGCATCTCAATCACGGTTTCAGTGTATTGCTCACCAAGGCTCGCAACTACACCTCCTTCCACAGCAAGGTTGCTGATTTCCCCCCTTTTTACCATGATCCAACCCCAAGGGGGTTGTTTCAATGGCTGATTGGGTTTCACCCGAAGTTGTACCCAATCCTTTTGTAACATTTTCTCTTTGGAGGTATGGAGAGCTAGGTAATGGCACATTTGAACTTTCCATGTTGTAACCACAAAATGAGAAAGACACGGATTACTTCCAGTTCAATCGGAGCCTAGTTCCAGTTTGATCGGATCCCTCTAGGCTCCGTCTCTCCACACTTTTTTAACGTGAAAAGTGTAACCACTGGAGTCAATCGCAAACCTAGATGATGAAGAGCAGGCCATAACGTGCACCTGGTGCACAGGACCCAAGGATCAGCAAGGATCCAAGGGGGATTTCTCGATATGAAACACTCTCCATCATCCAACCAACGCAACCAAGGGACTCAACCTCTGAAACCATTTACTGCAAACATTTCTTAAAAGCAATACTACAGATGCACGCTACTCTGCTCTTTTTACATCACAACCGCATGAACCCATTCTCGAGCCCAAAACGGTATACTTTATGGCAGAGACCGAAGGGTGGTACAAGAGTCCATAGAGCAGAAGTGATGCTTACTAAGAGTTCGGCATTGATGCCACCTGCAGCTGAGAAGAAAAGATAGCACAGGTACCTCGGTATTGCAGCACCCATATCCACTAAAGAAGTGAACCCCTGAGCATTTTACGGGGTGAGGCAGTATGGCTCACTCCCAACCCCCAACTGGAGGACTAGGATGTCACATTTTGTCCAGAACATCACCTTTGACTTGTCCGGCATGGGAAACCCTACCAGTAGCAAAAACTACCACTGGCATAGCTCTTAGGATCATTGGAACATGCAAGCTCCACCACCACATAAAGGCACAGACATCATTTAGTGGAATTTTGTATTGTTACATGTATGAAAAATATACATCAAATAGAAAGCAAATATTTCTTTTATTCCTGAAAAAAGTAGATTGCTAGTTGAATAAGTGATTTTTAGTGAATTTTTTTTTTAGCGTTAGGCTTAGCACAAAAAATTAGCCATTCTTTGGGAATAGTTCGGAAATGAAGCACTCCATCCCTAGGGCCACGGCAGATTCAGAATGCCACCGCCCACAAAGGGTTAATGGAGTGTGAATCAAGTTTAAATAGACTATTGTTATTTAAATAATCTAACAGAAATTGTTTTCATTGGTTTTTCAAACTTTTATTACTATATATATATATATATATATAAAGTATGTATATGCATATAAGTATTTTGGGCATAGCGACGGGTGTATTAAGAATGTATTAAGTAAACGAAGGATGTACTAAGTAAAATAACATACCTTCCACCTGCTAGCTCGTTCATAAAATTCCTGGACACATGTGGATGCATCCCTCCTGGTAAAAACATTACATAGTCCTAATTTTCATTAAAGTAAAATTTTGGGGGCTAGTTAAACTGAAAGCTAAGCCCAGGGAGTTGACTAAAAAAATATGTATATTCTGGTGATATGTACAGATAGTTCAGGGACTATAGCCACCAGTAAAATCAAAATAAGTGGATTAGGAGGTGAGATGGAAAATTGGAGGGAGGGGGGGGGGGGTAACTGAAGTAAAAGTTACACTCAGGGATTTATCATGTTAAAGATGCATACTCAGGTGACATGTACAAATGCTACTGAGACTATAGCCACCATCAGAACCAAAATCGCTCAATTAGGAACAGATATGTAAAATTTACACTCGGGGGGGGGGGGGGGGGGGTTGACACAAAAATATGTATATCCAGGTGACATGTACAAATGTTGCTGAGACTATAGTCACCAGCAGAGTCAAAATCGCCCAATTAGGAACTGAGATGTAAAATTGTGAGGGCTAGTTAAACAAAAAGTTACGCCCAGGGAGTTGACACTAAAAATGCATATATATATTATATCCATCAAATATGTATATCAAGGTGAGACGTACATATGGTGCAGACTACAACCATCAGTAGAATCAAAATCGCTCAATTAGGAGGTAAGATGGGAAATTTGAAAGGGAAGGGGGCTAACTGAAGTTAAAGTTATGCTCAGAGAATTGTCACAACAAAGATGCATATCTAAGTGATATGTACAAATGGTGCAGAGACTATAGCCACTAGCAGAACTGCAATTGCTCAATTAGGAAATGAAATGAAAAATTGTGGAGCTAGTTAAACTAAAAGTTACATCCAGGGGGCTGACACAAAATATGTATATTCAGGTGACACATAATGTATATTCAGGTGATACGTGCCAAGATAAGATATTTGGGGGGTACCCCAAATAAAATTTATGCCCACGGGGTATCTGAGCAACATAATCACCAGCAGGGGTCAAACTTTCGAGGGAAAGAACGTCAGATAAATGGATAATGTTGAAAATCTAATTTTAAAGTTTTTTTAACAAATATTTAGAATTTCTTTAATTTTTAGGTATTTTGAATGTTAAATAGCTGAAAAAGTAAAACAGCTGGATAGGTCAAGTGACCCCTCAAACTAAATATCCGAAATAACACAGTTCTGAAAATGTCACTAAAAATAGCCTATCAGTCACAGGTATGCCAAAAATAGGAAACTTTGATGTTTAAAGAACTAATTTTAAATCAAACATATTGGAATTCGTCACCAGCAGATTAGCCAGAGGACAGAACTGCCACAAATTAGAAATGACCCCTTTCATAACCACACTACATTAGAAATGATGAAATGCGAAACATTTTCAATAAGTAAGACAGCTAGCTGCGTAAAGTGATCCTTCAAACTGAGTGTCCCAAACAACACATTTTACTAACAATGGACAGAAACCCTTAAAATATAATAAACAATCAACATCACCACCCACACATTTAGTCCACTCACTTGTTCAAATGTGTATTTAAACTTCCAAATTCATTTATAAAAAAAAAAAGACAAATTTCTAATATTATTCCCATACCGTTCGCTCAGGACAAGCTGGTAAAAGGGACACGGCTTTAACAAATATCCCTGTATTTTTCCCTATGTGTTGAAAATTCGATGCACTATAGCTTTTGGGGATCTCCTTTTTCTCACAAAAGCTGTAGTGCTACCATCTAGTGACATATTGCATCACTAATCTCGATTCAATTGAATTGAAAATTCAGATTTTTTTAAGAGAAATTGTGATAAATCTATATAACTATAAAAATAATTTGGGGTGTTTTCTCAATGGTGCTGCACGTATCCAGCAGCCTCCCCAATAACCGCCCCTGGTCAGGAGAGACAATAACCAGATAACTTTGAACAAAGTGAATTTTCATTCTTTTCCTCTCACAAAATGAACAAATTTTAGATAGAAAACTGATTCTTAAAAGCAGCAATCATGATTTCTTAAGGTGGAAATTTTAACACATTAAAACAGAATTTGTGTTTGTTTCTGCTGTTACAATTTTTATAAATGACTGATTTCTACAACCACTGATTCTTAAAAGTGGCAGCCACTGCATAACCTTATATACAGCTAAACCAACTTGTAACAAAAATCATATGAACATATGGAAATTTTTACATATACAATAATTTTGTTGTGAAAAGTATAAAAATCATAGCTTTTTTCCTAAAAAGAAATATAATATTTACTGGGTTCTTCATAAATTCACTTTTCTAGAGTTCTTTATAAATGAATTTTCTTATATTTAAAGAAAAATTACAAAAAATTATTTTCTTACCAGAACAAAGAGATTCTACTTTTTCTAAATGCACATTAAGTGAAGTATTTATCCATTGTAACAGCTCCAGTCTACTCAGATTCTCGGATGTATGACTACTGGCGACAACATTTTTACATTGATAGGCAGGTTTTTCCATATTACTATAAAAAAAAAAAAATTGACATATAAAAGCATATAGTTCATAGTTCATGTAAATTTACAGTGTGACAACAGTAACTCTGTATATATAGAGAATATAGATATAGAGAAGGTATTTTTCACAATACTTTTTGATTTCGAGATTTTGATGCCAATATAGATTTTAGGGCCTTCCTGAACACATTTTGACTATTTTTAGCATGAGGTTCACCTGTTTGTAGTTTATTTCTTGTGTGTGTATACGATAGCTGATACAAATATTAATGAATTCTCATGAAACTTTATATTCAGTTTTGTTAACGGAAAATGTAGAACTTGATAGAATTTTTTGAAATTCGAGTGAAAACTTCAAAATGTATCAGAAATTTTATATTTACTTAACATGGCAGCATAGGACAAAATTTGGCATAATCATGCAAAGTTATTTATAGTTCAATGATCATGAAACTTTTTGTTTCAATCACTGTTGGGTGAAATTGTTGCGATGTAATTTGTATGTTCAGGATATCATTAGCCATACTCGCAGAGGAGGGAGGGGAATGGGGGAGTTATACATCTGAATAGCCAGGGTATATTGATTTAAATCAACTTGATTTAAATCGCAATTTAAATGTGATTTAAAAAAAAATCATTGATTTAAATCAGTTATTATTTGCACAAGGAGAATTCCCGGCCGTCCAAACAGTTACCTTACACCTTTCTGGTAGGTCGGATGGTCTGGGTCTCAACAACAACAACAAGGAGAAGAAAAAGCACTGCCTTATCAAATAATTAGTTTTTCTAATTAATTTAAGTAATATATATTTACAAAATAAAACATATATTACTGAATTAAAAAAATGTGTATATATAATTTTTACAAATCTTAAAATATCCCAGTTTACTTGTTATTAAAATTTTCCTGAAACCTGAAATTTAACATTGCCCCCCCCCCCCCCCCCCCTACATACACACTTGTCTAGCCATGGAGAATTTTATTCAGGAAGAATTTATTACCCTTTGCAAAGCAAAGTTCTTAAGTTATTAGATATAGAATCCTTAACAAGATTCAAAAGTTAAAGTAATTTAATTTTGGACAAATTCATTTTAAATTATAACTATGATTTTCAGCATTACAGTATGCCTTTGATTATATAAATGCAACTAATAAGAACTAATATTTTGAATTCAAATTCTTATACGGTTGAACAATGCAGAAAACCCTTTACTTCTAGAATTCACAAAATGGGTATAAAATTAAAATGCCTGCATAAACAAACTCTTGCATGTCTTCTGTGTACAAAATAAATCCCCTCCCAATTCCCTTCTAAGAACTTTATGGTTAAATGGGGTGGGGTTATAGATAAGGCATACCTGAATAGAGCAAGCACATACAAGTACCATTGTGATCAATTGGTCAAACTAGTTTCCTTATCCTAAAATGGATAGATAGATAAACCACATGTTTCTTAAATTGTGGATGGACTATATTACATTGGAAGATTCATTCATAGAAAATTCTTGATGAAATAAGTTAGTAGTAAAATGGCAGGTAGAAAAAAAAGATAACATTTGGAAGTTTGCAGATAGGTGGTTCGTAGTTCGTATCCAAGCCAGAACAGTGATTCTTTTTAAAAAATTTCTTTATATACTTAAATACTTTAGTGTATAATAACTGATGTTTCAAGTAGTATAGCAAATCTCATGGTGTGCTACAGTATGTTTAGTTAATTACATAAATTACATTTATTACTGGGATCAGATTGGTATCACAGACCCGCGACTAGTGCCACTGCCAACAAAATTTTCGACTCCTGTGCTGTAAATGCACCTCTCCCTACTGCCTCCTATTTTATAAGCTAATGACCTATTTTTGCAAACTGTTTATGTGGCTTGGGGCCCCAAGCCTCCTGGGCTCATATGCAAAACATCCTTTTATCCCTACCTGTCGGTGGCTCTACTCACGAAGGGTTAGCATTCACTCTTGGTTTATTCATCAATTGAAGTACATAGTCTTTCTTTTCAGTTTTCTGCCTCCTCAGCAATTTTTCATTAAACTATTGTATAACCACAGTGGCAAACAATAATTTTCTAAAAGGTTACCATGAATGTTTTCTGTTATAAATGATTTTTGTAAAAAGTGTAGCAATGTACAAACACATCTCATTAGAAGTAAGATTGATAGAAAAGTTTTTATTTATGGTATGATTTTCTTTTATTCGTGTATTTCTATACTGACCATGATTACAATCCATGATTACAATCTGAAATTTTGTATTTCATACATTTTAGTGCCACTGTTAGTGCCAAACAAGTGCCACTGTTAGTGCCACTATATGAAGGTTTCTTCATAAATTTCTTATCTTTTTTCTCTATAATCTCGTTTCTTCATAAATTTCTTATCTCTACTCTTCTTACAATACATGTGGTAATGTATAGGGAAAGTATTGGAATCATTTCGAAAATTGCAACTCAAGTTTTTGACAGATCTACACGTTTTGAACACAAAAACACTATTTTAGGGTGATGTCTGCCTGTGTGTGTATGTGTCTGTGCAATATATGTATCCACTCTAACTCTAAAACTAATTGACCAAATTTTATAAAATTTTATATGTAAGTCACTTGTGAGTTACCCTAGTGCTAATTAGATCTTGGTTTGGCTAATTAGATTTTGGTATTCAGGTTAAAAAAAAAAACCTTTTTTTTTTTTGCGAAATGACCCGCAAAAAATGCTGTATCCACTCTAGTTAAAAAACTAATAAACCAAATTTCACAAAATTTAGTAGATAAGTCACTTGTGGATTACCTTAGTACTGATTATATTGTGGTACGATTTGGGATTAAAAAAAAAACCTGGCCTTTTTTGCGAAATGGCCTGCAAAAATTGTCAAAATCTAAAATAAAGCACTACGTATGCTCAAATGTATTAATTAAATGTTTGTTTTATACGTAATTTTTGATGATGAAAAGAATAAGAACAACCTCATTACTCTAGGATTAATCGTTCTAGAGATATTTCAGTTTTTTGCATTATTGCTACGTCGCCTTTGAAAATACGTCCAGTTACCCAATGAAAACGAAAATTAAATAAAAAGTTCAAATTCAGTGCAATTTCAAATAAGCATGCGTGTTATTTTGTGCAAAGAAACTCAATTTAATGAATTATTAAAGAAATAAAGAGAAATTGAGTCTGTAGGGAAAGTCATTTTTTTTTTACTGTAAGTTTCAAAGAGAAGTATTTGGAAAAAGATTGGAGTAATAAATAAAACATAAAATGTTTGAAGATTTTAATAAACAAAGATCGAAAAATCAAATCTGAAATCAAACATGAAAAGAATAAAACTAACCCTATTACTCTATGACTAGACGTTCTCGAGATATAGTTTTTTGCATTTTTGTTACGTTGGTTTTGAAAATATATCTAGATACCAAATGAAAATGAAAATTGATATAAAAGTGCAAATTCCAGTGTAATTTCAAATAATTATGTGTGTTATTTTGTGCAATTAAACTCAATTATTAAAGAAATAAAGAAAAAATGAATTTGAGTCTGTAGTTAGTCATATGCTGCCCACATCAGATTTTTTATTATATATTTGTCTGTTATGTAAAATATGTTCTTCCCTTAGATTCATTTATTTTTACTTCATTAATTTGGAGATTTAAAATTTCAAAGCGTCTAGTCTTTTAAGTCATATTTTTACAATTCATTCTAATCTTTTTAAAATGCCAATATTAATATTTAACAAATATGAGGTTTGTTTATTTCACTAAAATGTATAGACAAATATTGCTTTGCATCAAAAATTCAATTCAGTCCAAAACAGGGCAATATTTAATTTTTTAAAATGTATTTTGTATTTTGAATGTATATATTTTGAAAATACTTGTATTTTGCATTTAGAAATTTTTTAAATTTAAAAACTATTTTGTATTTTATGCCCTAAAAGCAATGTATATTCTATTTTATATCAAAAATGCATTTTCAATGCATTTTGCCCCACTCTGTTAGATATAGGGCTCTAGGAATAGGTTTGCATATATCCAAGAAGATAGGTGACAGTTTTGTTCGGCCAACTACTAGACCATTTACAAATTGACTAATTGTTGGTCACCAGACAGTATAAAGGATTATATGTGGTCTATTCATAACTACAGGGATGCCATTGGCAGACTCCGTGGCTGCTCAGATAGGATCAAGTCTTGAGGGTGGAGGTCTATAGATGCACTTTATTGGGCTGTCCAAGGGGGTGTCTTGTTCAAATCTGGTAAGAGCATAAATTTACTGATAGGGATGTGTGCAATTAATATATTATGTATTCCTATAGAATCCAGCTTGCCACACCTGAAGCTCATGCAAATTCTTTTCTTTGCTCTAAAACTAATTGTTTGCCTAGCTTTAGGCAGAGATGTTAGTGTGTCCTATCTACAATTACATTTATGGTTTAATCAATAATGTGGTCATCAAAAAATGAAAAAAAGAAATCATTATCTAGACTAAACTATTTGCTTTAACTTTAATAACAAAAACTTTTTAAGTATTTTTGAAAATATTTTTATGAACCATCCTATATAACAAAAACATATTATGTTTTGTTTTTTACCCATTTAGATATTTAATTTCTTTTTTTAATACTTTACAACATAGTTGAAAAGTGTTTATGACTTTGTTCATTCTGTCTGTCTGTCCATTAGCACGATAACTTCCGTAAAAATGACTTTATCAAAATGAAATTTTAGTATGTTGTTGAGACGGTCTGTGGAACCTATGGGAATATAAATGAATAATATCATCCAATTAGTTTTGGATTGAATCCAGGTTGAAAAAATGAAATACATTGAACCCTATGGGACCTAATTTTTCAAACATTTTTTAAGCAAATTTAAAATTCACAAATTGCTTCGAAAATTTTAGGAAATATTCAAATTATCCCATAAAATGAATAAAAAAAATTTCAGAAAATATATTTGGTAGTTTTTAAATAAAAATTAAAATAACAATTACACCCTTTATATGAAGAGATCACGTGACCCACTTCAAAATAAAATATGGCATCCATCTTGGGTCAAAATCGTGATTTTTAAAGTTCTTTTTTAATTCATATTTAGTGCTGCATCCGTCCTAAAACCACTTTATTTTTGCTTAAATTCTGTGCATCTACATACTGAAACAATGCAATTACAATATATTTGAGTTTAAATGATCATCAAACTTTGATTATTTCTACAACAAAGCCTAATTTTCACTTATAGAGAATGTAAACACCAAAAGATGTAGAATGAGTTATATAAGAATTCTTGCATTTCTTTAATGCAAAATTACTTAGCTCATGGAGTCTGTAATATAGCTGATATGAATGAAACATTCATTGATTTTACATAGAGAAGAAGACGATTTTTTCAATGAAGTTTTAAGCATAGAGTTAAATTACTCGATGAAGTTTTCAAATATAATAAATTATTGTAGTATTATGATAATTTTAAAAATATTACCAAGGAATGTATCGCATTTTAGAGATGTTTACACCAGGCAATTTATATTTCAAAGCCGTCATTTGAATAACGTTCATTGTTTTCGATGAAGTTTGAAGTTTTCAAATATAATAAATTAATGTAGTATTGTGACAATTTTAAAAATATTACCAAGGATTACCATCACATTTTAGAGATATTTAAAAAAAATTGCATTGAAGAGAGAAAGTGTTTCATAATCAATGCTTTATGCATGATTGATCTTTCTTGTTTTCTTTTGTACTGACGGTGGCTGCGTGAATTCCATTTTGTAAAATTAAATTCCAGTAAAGTGCAATAAGTTTATTCGATTCTTTCAGACTCATTTATTTCATTGACAAGCTTTCAAAGTGCTACAAATAACTTGCTAACTGTTTATAGCTAGCTAGTCTTCCCTCGATTTCATCTCGGATATTTCAACCATAGACTTTGCATCAAAATATCATATTATTTTACTAACTTGCTTGGTGGTATATATAAATTAAACTCATACAATATATCTCATGAGATTTTACATTCAAGTTAATGGATAAATCTGCCTGGTGGCACATAAATATGCATATTTCCATCTATTCTGTTCAAACTTTAATAATTCGTAAACATCTTCAGAATCTGCAAGTTAATTTAACTTTCTAGATTTTTTTTTTTTTTTTAAACAAAACAAAATATCTTGTGCTTATGCACCTATATTTCACCAAGGAGTAAGTAAACACATTGAGTTGTAATACTTGTGATATTTTAAATACTACAGCTTTCCCACTCATTGGAAATTCCAGGTTAAAATACTAAAATATTGAAATTATAACCACTATACTTCAAAAACTATGAGCTCATGCAAAATCCCATTATATACACTTATAGGGCTTTTAATGAGATACAAATAGTTTCTTATTGTTTATAGCTAGCGCTTTTAGTTTATGAGATACAGTACGCAACCTCTTATCCGTCGTTCCAATATCCGGACTCTCTCAAAACCGGAATGCGGCAATATAATGCCAAATTCTGCACCAACACTCAATTATTTGCCAAAAATTGCACCAAATAGCGGTTTTTTGTTTAAAATCCCGCCAAATGATTTTTTGCCTTAATTAGCAATATTAATATTATAAAATAATGCGTTGAAATTTACATTTTTCTCACTTCAACTGTTTGCGATCCTGACAAAGGTCTGGCTGAATCCACAACTTACCACACAGGAAATGCTGCTAAAAATATTTCCGGAAGAAGAGGAAAACTACATGTATCATGGAGTGAACGCTACCTCCATGGTGGATATATTTGTTCCACGTCAGATAAAATACTTTCGACGAATGACAAAACAGTTTGTTTGTGAAACGATATAAAAAACTTATATTTTTAGAAAAAAACAAACATATTTTCTTTTTTAGAATGGGTGCACGTTCGTTTGATGCCTCGATAACTTCGTAGTGGTAAAGTGATGTCAAAACGTTTTTCACTTCAAAGTGACTGGGGCTTTTGGAAAAAGCTAAGGAATGTAAAGAAATTTGCAGAGATTTTTAATTTTTTTTCTCATGTACTAGTAAGTTTATAATTTTCAATTTATGGATTTCATTTTCACATATTTTTGAAATTCTTAACATAAAAGTTAACTTTTGGCATTTCCAGTTAACCATTTTGTTAACTGTATGCACTGAATATGAATAAACTGTAACCATGTTAAAACAGCTTGTTTTGATTTTTTCACGGTGGTCTGCTATGATAATGCCAAAGGGGTGACACAGGTGTTAAACAAGTGCTTCCGATTTACAACATATTGCTTAATTGTTTTCCTAGGATACAAGGGTTTAAAATCTGAATAATCAACTTTTTTCAGACATTTTTTTTTCTTTCAAAAATTTTCTTAAACACTAATACATGTAATTTGCATTTTAGTTAATCAAGTATACTTTTCATATAGATTGTAAAAAAGCTTCATTTAATACATTTATCTTTTTAAAATGAATTATAATTTTCTATAACGACATTTGAGACCATTCCAGTAAGTTTTAGAAAAAGTGTTCCGAATTATGGAAAAACCCCTTATCCAGTATGCCTGAAGTCCCAAGCATTCCGGATAATAGATCCTGTACTGTATAAGCATTACAATCTTGGAAAAAGGAAAATTTTCAATCTTTTTTAATTTGATAAGACAATTATGAGAAAACTATAAGAACTCTTTTAAAAATATATAGATTTGGAAACTAAATTTTCTAATACTTATTGTTGTTACTTACTATTTATATACTATATCTGTTATAATTTCGAAGATATTTTGAGTGAAATTAAGAAAAATGAAAGGAAGAACTTGTTTGGACATGTACATTTTAAGTTTTTTCGAAAAAAGGGAGCTTGATCCAAAACCCAATATATTCACTTGCAGGGCATTCAAAAAGCTACAAGTTCTTGGTTTTTATTCATAGTTAGCTCTTAGTTTTTGAGACATATGCATTACAATCATAAAAAACGAAAATTTTTCAATCTTTTCCAACATGACAAAACGATTACCATGTATACTTGCATATAAGTCAAGAAATTTGTGACAAAAAAAAAAGATTCAAAGTTGGAGGGGGTTGACTTACATGCGGAGTCTATAAAAAAAAAAATAGTTTTTTTTCTCCTGCAAGAGGCAATCCATCTTAAAATGATGTGGTAGAATTACACAATCATACACTTCAAAACTCTCCTGTGAGTCACTGCCCTCCCGATGCTCCGGACTACTGGATAGGACTGGAGAGGGAGTTTAAATTAAGAGAATGCAATCTTGCACTGAATAACTTTACTAAAGCATTTAATAATAAAATTTTTAGCACCAAATTTTCGTAAATTTTAAATATAATTTTCTTGTTTTGAAGATAAACATCAATTTCAAAATTTGGATATAAAAAAAAATTGACTGACAACCCGGTTTTCATAAGTTAATAGGAGATAAATTGAATATTACACACTGCTTCCAAAAAATTACGCTTCTGAGGTTGTCCATTCATTAATTATGAATTTTTATATGAAATTTCTCATAAATTTTCAAATGACTTATAGCAGTATAGGGAACTGTGCTTGAACAGGTTTCGTCCTTGGGTTTATATGGGTTACAACAAGAAGATGGAATAAGGCCCTAGAAAATACATTTTTAAAGTTCTGACATTACGATTACTTTCTTAAAGGAATGCTCTGTGCTTTTTTATGTTATATTTTAATAAAGATTATTCTATACTCGACTGTAAAGGATTCCTACTCTTTTTAAAAATTTCTGAAAAATAAAATGTGGTTTATTTTGTAAACCTACAACATGTCAAGGTTATGTAAGAACTTATGTTATTGAAGTTTATTATGTTATGCGAAGAGCTGTGCCCAGATTGTGGGCATACTAGTGAAAATTACTTATTTAAGGTGTATTATGAGTAAAGGCTATTACACCCGTACAACAAATACAGAAGTGTTATCAGTGCAAAGCATTTCCAGTTAATTTCATGGATCAATTAAAAAACAATTTTTATTAAATGTGGAATTATTGTTTTTACGTGCACCAGGGTGCATCAATATGCCCTGTGTGTACAGCATGCCTGGATTGCAGGCAACATATATGTGGTCGAGAGCTGCTGCAAGAAAGCTGTTCCAATTAAGAGCTTCTAAAAAAGCCCAGCAGTGGTGACATTGCTGTATGTACAGTCACACAACAGGTTTTTGTTTTTTCATATTGCTAAAGTGTTCTTTGGTTTTTGAGAAGTTACTGTTAGTTTCGGTGTAATTTTTATCAAAAAATTGTATCTTAAATACCGAGCAATGCTGCGTATTCATTTTAGTGATACATAAAGTATGCTAATTAGTTCATTTTAAGAATGGATATTTCTTAATTTAAATTTTATTACACTGAATATAATTGATCGCAAACACATATTTTAAGCCGCAAAAATTTAAGAAAACTAACTTCAATTAAGTTTGGGTTCAAATGAAAAGTGCAATTTTTGATGTTCTGTAACAAAGTTTTAGTGGATTGAATTTAAAGTTCCCAGGTTACAGTTTAGCTTTTAAGGTGAATAAGAAGTCAGTCTTAAATTCAGTTTCATAGCTACTAATTGATTTTTTTCAGCACTTTAGCAGAGGATAACTGAAATTAATTTCGAGAATCGATCAGAACATACTATTTTCAATGTTTGGCAAAGGAACTTTAGGCCTGAATTTTCATCAGGCAGATGAATTAACGACAGTCTGTTATTTAAAAAGTGAATCAGAAATAGTTGCCTCTGGAATTGCGCTTAAAAGCTGCTATTTTTTCCTTTTGCCGCATATTGGAAGAAAGTATTTCCATTTAATATCATGGATTAATTAAAAAACTATTTTTGATGTTCTGTAAAAACAAGTATGCGATATATTGCTGTTCCCCTGAATTCCCTCGCAAATTGATCTTAACTGACAGAATAAGTTAATCCACTAACTTTGATTTGAGATTCTCATGTGTAGAATGCGGTTACTCGTGGTTGTTGACAAAACAAGCAAGGAAAACGGAGAACTGTCGAAGTCTCGTATATTGAATTAGGACCATTATTCAGGTGCTAGGTAGATTTACGCTTCGTCATTAGTCAAAACTCCTTACAGGACATATCTCCTTTTCCTTTTAAGGTTCAAGGAATGAGCATAATATTACCATCAAAACGTAGCTGGAGAGGGAAAAAAAATACCTAAAGAGACTCTGCAATAACCGTGATATTATATTAGTTATACATTCTTGCTTTTTGCGTGTGCTCATTTTGTTTATATTGCAGCAGATGCACGTGTTATTACCGCGGGTGAACCAAATCTTGTATTTTCTAATCGTGGCATTAATCGAAGAAATTCTATGCTAATTAATTATTCTTATTTTCACCTGGGAACTATTTTCGTTAAAAAAGTAAGTAAGTGTATTTCAGCTATGAATTTATCTACAGATTTGGTGTGTTTAGATTCCGGAATGTTTTATGTCGTAGCCCAGGAGCCCCTCTCCACTGGATAAGTTAACTATAAAGTTAATAAAAAATATTATTTGGAGAAATGGGAATCGAGTATTTGTTTATCAACGCCGATCCCTTATTTCTTTCTGGCGACACAACTGTTGTAGTGTTATAATATTCGCATGCTAGCCATAATATATAAACAAAGAAAAACCTTATCTTTTAGTATTAGTAAAACACGTAACCTAAAGATATTAGATCTCTAAGAAGGCAACCCATTGACGTTACACAGTGGAAATGTCAATCTACATGGTTTTCGATCATAACTAATTCCAGATATGGGCATTAACACAAAATAGTCATTTTTTAGTTGTGTCGTTATTGTAGCCGGCGTGCGATATGATTTCAATTTTTTTTTTTTGTAATTTTACACTTTTGTCAGTACTTTGGTAAGAATTTTTCTTTGAATTTTTATCTGTTGTGCTATAAGCGTAGTAGGATCGCTGAAGGGGAGTTGATGACCAATATATACTGCAGAATCCTCTATAGTTACATTTCTTAGCAATATTTTTTTGCACCGTTATTTCTAAAATGCATCTTTCTTCAAAAACTTTTCTGTTCAAATTTTATGCAAATTTAACTAGGGTGAAAGCTGCAGTTATGGCCACATATAGGAAAAGTACTATATAAGTTTAAAAATTTATCCTGCTTAATTAAATAAACACTATGAATTGATACACATAAGATTTAATAGTAAATTTAATTTACTTTCAGGTAACAATATTTTACAAAATTTCTGTTTTCCTTGAAATTTTTAAAAATAAACAAAATCTACCTCTTTGCACCAGCTTGGCCATTATAATTAAATGTTATTTACATTTATAAAAACATAGATAAATTAATATTTTGGGAATTAGTGGGTACTAATTAATAACTAGGCCCATAGTAGTTGTATAATAATTAAATTAAAAAGTTATTACAAAATTGATATGAAAGACATTATAATGAGGTAAATACAACACATATTTAGGATTGATAAAATGTGTTATAAATTTTCTATTATTCAAATTCTTCACTATAGGCATCAAAATCTTCATTTAAATTGGCATAAATTATGTACAAGAAAACACAATCATCATCTGAGTCTGGCAAAGGTTGAAGGATGCGAGTTGCTTTAGGTAACACTGCAATTAAGATTATGTTCTTTTCTCTGCAAAAACTGCTAAGATGTAAAGTAATGTGGGATTTATGCCCATCTAAGGAAATACTGGTAATAATGTTTGTTTTTTGACTAAATAGGGATAAAAAACATTAGCACTATACTCATATAATGTCTTTTCAGTCTGAAGTAGTATCCCTAGTAGCAGAATTTTCTGTATCAATCTGCAACACCAATGACACAAGCAAATTTATTGTGTCACACAAGCAAATGTATTTTACCAGTTATGATAACACAAATGTATTTTACCAGTTATGATAACACAAATGTATTTTTCCAGTTATGATAACTATTAAAAATACATTTTTACAATTAAATTAATCCATCGAAGAGGGCTTTTGAATTCGTTTAAATGCAATAACTTACACATCAAAGGAAAATGTTAAAATAAAAACACTAGCACAGTGGTCCTTTAGGGCCAACGGCCGTACCGTGCTGAAAACACCGGTTCTCGTTAGATCACCGAAGTGAAGCAGCATCGGGCGCGGTTAGTACTTGGTGGGTGACCACCTCGGAACGCCGCGTGCTGTTGGCCATCTCGGGTGCGGTATCCCCGTGGTTTGCGCGCTAGATTTGCACGCTGCCACAAATGCCGCCGTGTTCATGCGGAGTATGATCACGTTAAACATGTGGGTCCGTAAGTCCTTCCGAGAGGTTGGTGGTAGGGGAAGGAGGGTACGGTCCCTGTGGATGCCTCCCCCACTGGGTTCCGGTCTAAATTGGGTGGCACTTCCCGGCCGTCCATACAGTTACCTTACACCTTTCTGGTAGGTCGGACGGTCTGGGTCTCAACAACAACAACAGTGGTCCTTTAAAAAAAAATGCATTTTATTTATTATTTATCGCATCAATTGCCAATATTATACATTCATCAAATAATATCAATATATTATTGAAAGCATGATAAACAGTTGCCTGACTCTTCTATAACTCTATTCACAACTTTTGATATGACAGAATGTTTAAATTTGGTATCTGTTGAAATATGCTTAAAATGTTGAAAGTATGACATACCATATTTTTCAATCAAAGCAGTTTTAAAAAATTTACGTATGTTTTTATAACCTGTCCTAGGCGTCCGTTAGGACTTTTCAAACACCGTACGCGTTGGCGCAAAAAAAAAATGGTGGTAGATTTAGCCAAATTCTTTATATCAAATCTGTTCCCCATTGTGCATTATAAATACAAGCATATTAGAAGTGCCAATCTCCTCATAGCTCTCATCATTACCTCTCAGTCTTTTCTGCATGACAGTACTTATGACTGACCCCAACTTTCACAAATAGCCTCCTATACAGGGATGGAGATACAAAACATAAGGAGTTTTATAATGAGTGGAAGTTTTGTCTTCAGTTCCAATATAGCAAACTTAAAAAGAATTCTAAGATCATAAATTGAACCTTCATCCCTGCTTTCATATATTTTTTTATACATCCATAAACATAACTGTTTATATTAAAAAAATAGCATCTTTATCAACATTCTTTATATAAAATGAAAAGTCACTAATATAATCTGAGAATGTTTCTACAGTGAAAACAGACACATGTTCCACAATCATTTCTGATTCGTCGTTTTTCCTTTTCGATAAGCTGGATTCCTCTTCTGAATCCTTTCTAGAACTTGTCGCATTATCTCTTTTTTTTAAATAAATCTGCGGCATTTTTATTCGAAAGAGATTTATATCGAACTTTTACTACCGGATAAGCACGAAAATAATGAGTTTTTAAATTTTTTAACAATACTTGTTCATCACAATTAAAACACGACACTTTTTCAAACTGTGCAGCCATTTTAGCACAGCGCATTGTGGTAGTTATTCCCACAAGGCCACGCGCCATTTCAGAATTGCGCATGCGTGTCCATTTTCTGGTCACCTTTCTCAATGACATTCTTTCACACAATATAAACACGTGCAAGCGCAGGGGAGAAGTTTGGTCTCGCGAAAAAAAGTGCAAAGTTGCATTTTGTCCTGCAGAAAATGCATGACGAGGTACAATAATCTGCAAAACTGAAGTTAATATAATTTTTTTTTTCTTTTAAATACATATACATTTTAACAGAGTTTCCCCCAGGATTAAAAAAGGACAGGGTGCTGTTATCAGTAATCAGAGCATTGCAAAAAAATGTAAACACTTTTGTCGCATATACCTCCAAGTCTAATAGATAAAAATGTAAATATATTTTCTTGTTTTGTAGGAAATAGGGTCAAGATTGTGAATATATAAAATTAATTTCAATTTTTTAATATTTTGAACTTGTTTTTTGAAAAACTTAAAAATGTATCTGTCCGAGCAAGTGTTTTTTTTTTCAATTTTGCTTTTTCACTAGAAATATCTTCGAAACCACAAGAGACAGATAAATAGTAAGGGATAAAAGTATGTATTAGGAAATTTAGTTGCTAAATCTATATTTTAAAAATGTGCTTATAGTTTTCGAGTAGTCGAGTTGAAGAAGAGTTAAAATTGCCCCTTTTTCAAGTTTGTAATGCTATCTCAAAAACTAAACCGGTAAACAATTATGCAAGAATATCGCTCTTGAAATCCTTACAAGTGTATATAATTGGATTTTGGATGAGCTCTTTCCAAAGTATAGTGGTTATAATTTCGATATTTTAGTATTTTAACCTGGGTTTTCCAATGTGTGGGAAAGCTTTAATTTACTTAAAAACTATTGTTTCAGCTGAATCTATTACTTACTCCTTAGTGAAATATTTGTGCATAAGTATGAGATAATCTTATTTTGTTTAAAAAATTAGGGCATTAAATGAACTTGGAGATTCTAAAAATGTGTAATGATTGGTTAGGTTTGAACAAAAGAAATTAAAATATACATATTCAAGTACATATTTATGTGCCGCCAGGCAAGTTTATAGATTATAGGTCAGGTTGATTTCAGGTCAGATAAGTTTAATTTATATACTGAAAAACAAGTTCGTAAAATAATTCTATATTTTAACCTGACGTCTATGGTCAAAGCATCCAGATAAAATCGTTCTGAAAACTGAAGTACTAACTAGCTATGAACAGTAAGAGTGTCATTTGTAGCACTTTGAAATCCTGTAAGCAATATAAATGAATCTGAAAAAATCGAATAGCTTTATTGAACTTTACTGAAATTTTATTTTACAAAATGTTATTCATTCAAAACCATTTTGGCTTCATCAGACTGGAGCCACCACCACTAAGGTATGAAAATGTTTCTTTTGTTGAGAACAAATTTATCATTGAATAAATGCTATTTTTACATCAAATGCAATTATAGTCTTGAGCAATTGGGTTTATTAGCAATTACAATTATTGAATTTATATAAGTTTAGAGTTTATTAAATTTAAAAAGGAGAATATTAAATTTTGATTTTTAGTATTTTCTCATTAGTCGATGGGGTTTGATGATTTTAAGGGATAAGATATATTTAAACATTGAAAATATTTGTTAATTGTTTGTTGTTATATATTGATTACAAAAAAAAAAAAACTCCCTGATTTAAATGCCTAAATAAAATTCCAGAAAGCTCCATAAAATCACCGTATAAGTTTTGAACTATGGATTAGCAAATGTTTAGCTGCTAAGTTAATCATTATTCTATGGAGCAGAGTTATTAATAGTGCAAGCAACGTACGTTCATGTGTCTGCTCTGCATCCGTATCTTTAGCCATAAACTCACGTAGCGGGCGAGTACGCGAATGACAACTACTGCATACGTCCCTAAAGCGGGCGCATCGTTATTAAATGAGCTTGATTATTATTATTGCATGCGTCCGTGGAGCGGGTCAAAGATGAGTCCGCTAATATGAGGGGGGATTATTTTGTGTTTCAAATCTGCTATGTGGATGTCATGCAACGGGCTAATCTGTTAATCCATAAGCCCGCATAGTGCGCATGTTCATAACACAATGTCACATGATTTGCACGCGTCTGCACAAGGTATATATCGTTATTGCATGCGGATTACATACACTCGTTAAAAGAAGGCGCTTAATTTTGTAAATCCGCTACACAAATTAAATATGTCGAATCGTTACTGCATGGAGTGGAGTTATCGTTATATTATATATAACACGTATTGCATCCGTCTGCATAGTAGTCGGGTCAGGACCGCTCATACAAATTTCTGGGTTACCCTTCATATTTCGATTTCCTCTTTTGTGCATTCTTCATGTCTTCTCCCCCCTCAAAAAATTATTGGGGGCCCCATCACTTGAGTGGTGTCCACCCTCCTTATAGGCAGCCGTGGTCAAATACACAGCCAATAGCTATTGCATGACCTGCATTGGGAGTAAATCCGCTACGCGAATTAAATATGTCCGCGTATCATTATTGCATGGAGGAAGAGGAAGCATTCTTACAATGGTTTTCTAACGCCAGATTAAAGAATGCTCCTATCAGTAGGGCAATTTTACTGAAAAAAGCAGAAAATTTTGTGGAAAAGTTACGAGAAAAAGAGTTCCTTGCGTCTGATGGTTGATTAAGCCACTGGAAAGAAACAAAGGTACTTGCGTATTAACGCCACCGCAGCTACAGATTTGGCGGTTTTTAAGTGCCGCCAATCTACACCTAAAATTTTTGCGACAAATCATAAAATAAAACACTTTATTTAAAATCAAAACACTTTCAAAATTCAAAACACTTTATTTAAAAACAAAGTAGTCAATCGGATTTCGGTGAAAAATGGGCCGATATAGAGTTTAACATAGATTCAAAACAGTCTCTATTTTCTTTCACCTGATGCTGTCGCCATATGAACTCTGATAAATAAGATTCCAAATGATGTCTCGCTGTCCCCCTATGTCTCTTGTTCCTCCATTTAGCACTGCCCCACATTCTTTCAACTGTTTGTGTATGAACTCCTGTATCAGGATTAATAAAATTGTATTTATGATTAACTTTAGCATGTAGGAATCCTTCTATTTCTATTCTATTTGTTTGGTAACCTTTCCAACTGTCAGAATAAATTGTGCTACCATCTGCAATGTTTTCAATAATTTTATCAAGAAGGGTAGAGCCAGTTCTATTAGGAACAGTGACAACAAACAAATCTTTTGTTTCTCTACATATACCACCAAACACCCACTGTTCGGGTAATACTCGACCAGAATTATTTTATTTTATTATTTTTAGTAAACAAACTTTCATCAATTTCCACAATGCAGTCTGGTCCACCTACCTTCTTGTTTGGTTTATTCTCCATATCCAAGACACATAATTCATGCATATAATTGTTCCAATCTATAACAGTTTTATCCGATAAATCAAGTTGCTTTTCACAAAATTTAATCGACGTCAACTCCTCGCACCAGCAGTATATGAATCTCAAAGCTGAACAAAATGGAATTCTGCTTCCCTCAAACCAGTTGTCTTTTCTAAGTCCCACTTGCTGATCACACTGTCTTAAATTACATTTCCAAAACTTACGTTTACCAAAATAAAGTTTCATGTCATGGGAATTCGTACATTTTTGTTTTTTTGGTAAAATATTTCGCTCCTGAAAAAATAAAATTGCATCTTGTTCCGTTTTTGGCAAATCCCAAATACGCATTTTTGTAGCACTAAAAAATGGCGTCAAAAATCAGCAAACAACAAAGCAACAAGGAATCCAAAAGATCACTGTGTGCGCGTGCGAACAACAAGATTGCTCTTTATTGGCGCATTAGCGCAACGCGGTGGTGTTAATATGTAAGTACCGAAAGAAATAACATTGTATACAAAAAAAATTATGGAGAGAAGCAGGACAAAGACTTCCCAAGTTCGCATCTTCATGTACCGGATTGACTAGCAAACCTGGCATGCAGTTCTTTTTTGTAGGGAACCCAATTAGTTCTTCTTCAACCATCTGTATTGAGTCTTGAGAGACCTTTAACAGAAAAAGTAATTAAGCAATAATTAGGCAATGTTATATCATCTGAAACATTCCAATTGATTACATTATCATATGCAATATTATTGCATATGGTTATGTCTAGGACTTTCCTACAGTTTATTGTAACAAAAGTGGACTTATTGCCCTTGTTAAGAATAAAAAAATTAGAGCTAAGAATGTGTTCTAAAAGATCATCACCACGTCGGTTGCAGTCACTGCTGCCTCACACAGTGTGGTGAGCATTAGCATCGCAACCAATGATGAGTCTTTTCCCCACACTACAGTGCTCAATAAGACTAATAGTCACTTTAGTGAGAGTTTCCCTTTCTTCATAAGGAAGATAAGCAGATGCAAAGATGAACTCATCCTTATGTTCATTGGATTTAAAATTCACCCTGACGGCAACATTATCACCATCCCGAAATTCCAGTAAGTGCAAGGCATTGAGCTTGTTACTAACAGCAACACAAGCTCTAGGTCTGATACAAGATGTATCATGAAAGACATTATAGCCCTTAATCCCTAAAGCCAGAATTTTATTATTTCGGATCCAGGGTTCCTGAATAAGAGCAATGTCAACCTTACCATTTGTCATCCTTTTTCGAAGACTATGGTGCAGATTAATCTGCACAACATTGACACTGTCCATAAGCAAAGAACAAAAAGAGGACAGCAGAAACTAGGAGGCAATGATTTTCTCAGTATCATGAGAATGATCCGTGTCAAGCACATATCATTATTCTCGAAATCCTGCATACGTCTTTCCAGCTCATCCTCGAATAGTAGCAAAATAAAATGCAGTATGCTTGCAGAGCTGGAAACAATTTCCAACTCTTCAAGCTTAGGTAAGTAAGTATCAACGTCTGTGATACTTTCCTGAGAGGAGGTTGCCTGATCTTCTGGCTGAACCTCCTTCTCCATCTTCCCTCTGGAATTTTCGTTTGGGTCCCGAAGTATCTTGAAGATTCCTTGGTCCAAACCTGTGTTTGCACCAAAGTTGGCCTTCAGCAGCCTCCATGTCCACCTCAAAGATCCATCTTACAGAGAGGGGTTCCACAAAATTTTGCAGAACACACAACTCCTCCGACTTCAACTCCGGGTTGAAACGGTTAAGCTGTTTCAGCAAAACGCTCGGCTTTTTGGGATAAACATCCTTGGTCTTGAAGGCCACCTTGACTGGTTTAGGTAGAGATCAATGGCACTCATGACTTTGAGTGCCTCGCCTAAAACCTGTCTGTTATTGTGGAAGGGTTTCTTAACCCATTCCACAGTTGTAGCATCATTGCACTGAAGAACTAAGTCTCCTGCATTTAAGCCGGAACCATGGATCTTAGCAGCAAGTTGTTCACCATTGGGGATCTCATCTATTTTTTTGAGAATCACCATCTGGATGAGGTCAACTTCTTCCTTGCTCAGCTTATCAGAAGAGAAGGAATCCTTTGTGACAGCTATCTTAATAACCCTTACTGCATAAGCAAATGATCCAGGTTGGATGTCTGTCCTTGGTCTCTTTTCCATGATCAGGCTTCTTGGAGATGGTGTAATACCATCCTACCTAAGTCGTTTGGTGTCTCCGACCTTCTCCTTAGCAACTCCAGCTTCCATTAGCCGCTGGTCTTTCTGCCTTTGAGAGCACCTCCTCTTGTGCCTCTGTGACTTTGAGAGTACTCCCTGCACCCGACCATGGTTTCAAAGTGTTACTCACCAAGGCTCGCAACTCCACCTCCTTCCACAGCAAGGTTGCTGGTTTCTCCTTTTTTACCATAACCCAATCCCAAGGGGGTTGTTTCAATGACTTATCGGGTTTCACCCCGGGTGTACCCAATCCTTTAAAAGAAGCATCTCTATGGAAACATGAAGAGTTAGGAAATGGCACATCTGAGCTCTTCATATTGTATCCACTAAATGAGAAAACCACTACTTACTTCCAGTTCGATTGGAGCCCCCGCCAGGCTCCGTCTCCCCACACTTTTCTAACGTGAAAAGTGTAATTGCCGGAGTTATTCGCAAAGCTAGATGATGTAGAGTGAGCCATAACATGCACCGAGTGCACAGGGCCCAAGGATCCAAGGGGGATTTCTCGATATAAAACACTCTCCACCATCCAACCAACGCAACCGAGGGACTCAGCCTCTGGAACCGTTTACTACAAACATTTCTTAAAAGCAATACTACACATGCACTCCACTCTGCCCTCTTTGTGCCACATCCGCATGAACCCATTCTTGGGCCCAAAACAGTATACCTTATGGCAGAGGCTGAAGGGTGGTACAGTACACGACCTCTTATCCCGCGTTCCACTATCCGGACTCTCCCAAAACCGGAATGCGGCAAAATAATGTCAAATTCTGCACCAACACTCAAATATTTGCCAAAAATTGCTCCAAATAGTGGTTTTTTGTATAAAATCCCGCCAAATGGTTTTTTGCCTTAATTAGCAATATTAATATCATAAAATAATGCATTGAAATCTATATTTTCTCACTTCAACTGTTTGCGATCCTGACATAAACAAAGGTCTGACTGAATCCACAACTTATCACACCGGAAATGTTGCTAAAAATATTTCTGGAAGAGGAAAACTACAAGTATCATGGAGGTAAAAGTGAACTCTACCTCCATGGTGGATATATTTGTTCCATGTCAGATAAATATACTTTTGACGAATGACAAAGCAGTTTGTTTGTGAAACGATATAAAAAACTTATATTTTTAGAATGTTTGCAAGTTCGTTTGATGCCTTGATGATTTCATAGTGGTAAAGTGATGTCATAACGTTTTTCACTGCAAAATGACTGGAGCTTTTGGAAAAAGCTACGGAATCTAAAGAAATTTGCAGAGATTTTTAATTTGTTTTCTCGTGTACTAGTAAGTTTATAATTTTCAATTTATGGATTTCATTTTCACATATTTTTGAAATTCTTAACATAAAAGTTAACTTTTGGCATTTCCAGTTAACCATTTTGTTAACTGTACACACTGATTTTGAATAAATTGTAACCACATTAAAACAGCTTGTTTTGATTTTTTTCACTGTGGTCTGCTATGATAATGCCGAAGGGGTGACACAGGTGTTAAACAAGTGTTTCCGATGTTTAAAATCTGAATAATCAACTTTTTTAGACATTTTTTTTTCTTTCAAAAATTTTCTTAAACACTAATACATGTAATTTGCATTTTAGTTAAGTAAGTATATTTTTCATATAGATTGTAAAAAAGCTTTATTTAATACATTTATGTTTTTAAAATGAATTATAATTTTCTATAATGACATTTGAGACCATTCCAGCAAGTTTTAGAAAAAGTGTTCCGAATTACGGAAAAAACACTTATCCAGAATGCCTGAAGTCCCAAGCATTCCGGATATAGATCCTGTACTGTACTGTACTGAGGTCCATAGAGCAGAAATGATGTTTACTAAGGGTTTTGGCATTAATAACACCTGCAGCTGAGAAGGAAAGATAATACAGGTGCCTCGGGATTGCAATACCGGTATCCACTAAAGAAGTGAGCCCCTGAGGATTTTACAGAGTGAGGCAATTTGCCTCACTCCCAACCCCCAACCTGGAGGACCAGGATGTCTTGTTTCGTCAGAAACCTCACCTTTGACCTGTCCGGCACTACCAGTTGCAAAAACTACTGCTGGCATAGCTCTCAGGATCATTGGAACATGCAAGCCCCACCACCACGACAAGGCGCAGCCATCATTCAGTGGAGAATTTCATACATAGGAAGAAAGGGTGATATGTAGAATGGCACCTTGTTTGTTTATTGAAGTAACGTTAAAAGTAGCATCAAAACTCGATACAAAATAATGACTTATCGTATTACGCTACTCGCTACACTACTTATTTTTAAAAGTAGTGCGTTACACTACAAACTACGAGAAAAAGTAGTGACTTCTGCAGTTTTGCTACTTGTAGCTCGCTGCTTCCGGCCACTGTGCAAGCTAATTAAAGAGAAATAAATTGGCCCAAAATAATAATATATCAGGCAAATAACTGCTAAAAATTTTTGTTAAAAACAAGTTTTACATATTCTGTACTGGTCTAGAAATATACACATATTTCATGATGTTTAAAGAATATATACATACTCCATGAGGTAATTAAAACAATTTGGTACCAAACCAACTACCTTATTGTCCAATGTTTAATTTATTAAATATAAATTTGTTTCTGAGACACTGCGATTTTAAAGTTTGGGAGAGGGACAAGGGGTGTGCAAGTGGGGGTTTAGGCAAAGCACATTTCTCAACATGTATTACTTGTGTACAAAAATTCAGTTTTCTCTAAAGTCGTTGTGGGTTATGGTCTTTTTTTGCTTTTATTGACTGGACTAAAAATTAGTCTAAAACATTCTCATAGCTCATGTTTACTCGTAATTGTCTCATCAATCAGTACTTTTTAAACTAAATTGTCTCGCTATTTAAAAACTGAGAGTCAAATATGACTCTCAAAATTCACCAATGTTATTTATTTATTTCTTCTCTCTCTTTCACACAAGTATTCGATGTTTGCCTATGACCTGTGTTCAAGAAGAGCAATAGTTACTGTTACAGTACATTAACTGTAATAAAAGTTATTATTCCTCAATTTAAAATTTTTTTTACCATTTTTAAATTAGCATTACAAATACAACAAAGTAGTAAAAAATGACTTTCAAATTTGAATGTTTGACTCATACTTTTGAGTTTTAGCAGTCAATTTGACTCAATTTTACAAGCTATGAGCTAGCTCTAATTCTGCGCATCATTTTGTCAAGCTCTAAATCATTAGAACCTGACTTATAGAGAATTTGATGCATCTGCACCCTGGTTAACACTACTCTGTTTTACTGTACCTGTTGATATATGTTCTGTAATTAAAGATTATTTTTTAAATTTATAATAAATTATTCAAGTAATGCAAAAACAGCTAAAAAATGTATTCTTCATTAAAAACACTGTATTAAACAATTTAGTAGCTGTATTAACCAATTTCAGAGGTAAAAAATAGCATCCTTCGGAATAAAAATACAAAGCAACCCCAGCAAAAAAGACAAGACATTTGTCTAAGGACATTTGAAGGAGGGATGCCTTGTGCTTGGCTTTTTGTGGTTGTTTTGACTTTTTATCTTGAAAAGGTGGCAAGTTTTGTCTCCAAAACTGGTTGATACTGTTACTGTAATTTGTTTTATGCTGTGTTTTAACAAAGATTGTACATTATAGCTAATTTTTCTTATTTGTAAATTTTAGGTTATTAGCTATTGTTTATTTTTATGATCAGCACTTTAACACAATAATAGACTTTTATGTTTTTAGATTAACTATTTGTAAAGAAGGATTTTGAGAATGAGTAACTTAAAGGTGAGTGTTTATACTTCAGTTATTTGTGTTTCATTGATATTAAGACTTAATATGTTTATACCAGTAGTGTGAGCTTAATTTCCACTGATTATTATACAAGCTCATTTTACGCATAAAATATATTGGTTTGTAATAGAGATGCACTGAATATTTGGTTATGCATCAGAGCAGTGTTAAAAATAAAAAAATTGAACTAGGCGTCATTTAACGCCTATAGTTCTGACTCTAGATGCCAAATAGACATGGCTAGTTGCCATTTTTACATCTCTAACAATAACTATTTTTTAAATGCCCATTTTTGTTAAAGATATAAAAAAAGAATAATTCAGATTTCTGTATTAAAAATTGTTTTAAATTTTTTTAAAATTTAAAATAAACTGAAAAAGAAACCAAAGTGAAAATAAATAGAAAAAATTGCTAATTTTTTTTACTTGGCAAAACGGACATAAAAAAACAACAAATTAAAAAAAACCTTCTATTTAACTATTTTCAATTATGGTCATCTTGTACAATCATTGCCCCAATACTCTTCATTTTATGCTTGAAAATTAATTTTCCTGAGTTAAAATAGCAATTAATATAAAAGTTTTAGCTGATGAAAACAAATTGCAAAAATGGAAAATACATGATAATAAAATAAGATAAACCAATAATCACGTATAAATGTACATTTTAGTGACATTTCCATATAATCTTTCTCATATTATTTATAAATATAAGAATTAAACACATTTAAAATTAAAATATTATAAGGGAATCTTGAGAAAAATTTAGTCACTTTTTGTGGCCAATTTTGTCAAAGTATGGAATTTCATTTTAAAATCTGTTTACTATATTCATCTTAAAAGTTTTTTTTTTTAAAGGCGGGGGGGATTTGTATATTTGTCCAGAGATCGGCAGTCATTGCAAATATCGGAGCTTCACGGAGAAATGCAGAGTTGGCAGCTTGGGTTCAGTATTTGCAAGTCAATAATAAGTTTTTGTTTTATAGTTGCTACTCTTTTTTTTTGTCGCTTTGACAAAATATAAATCATACCCTTGAAACTCATCTACACCCTTTGGGTGAGCTAGACAGCCTGGGTAATAATAAAAAAAGTATGAATCACATTAATTTCAGGGATTGATATAAAAAATGCATAGATGCCAACCTACTAGAAAAGAAGATAGGAACATATTGCACGAGGAAAAATTAAACACTAATACCGTTTTCTCCCATACTGCTGCAAAATAGCCTACTATTTCATTAATAATACGTTTGAGGAATAGTTTTTCTATATAATATACAAAATAATTACAAACGTTTTAAACGATGCAAACAAATTGTAACAGTGGAAAAATACTTTCAAAATAAAATGAAATATAGAAGATCGTGCACAAGTGCCATGTATTGCGATACTGCTGCAAAATAGCCTTTCATGTCATTAAAATACGCTTGAAAAATAGTTTTTCTGTATAATATAGTATATACAAAATAATTACAAACGTTTTAGATGATGCAAACAGATTGCAGAAGTGGAAAAGTATTTTCACAATAAAACGAAATGTAAAGAAGACTGCAGACAAATGCCGTTTATCGCGGTACCCGGTACTCATGCAATATAGTTTTTGATTTTTTTAATAATATGTCTGAAATATAGATTTCTTGTATATAACAAGAAATAATCATAAAAATTTTAGTCGATGCAAATGTGTTTCTCCCACTTTAATTAGAAACAGACAAAATCACGTGGAAATGAATTTTTAGATGAAAAATCGGGAAAAATCCCCATCTTAAAATTCCTGATTTTTGTTTCTGATTTCGTGACCTACTTCCGATTTCATGACTTGCAGATACTCTTATGCAGATTTGCATACAATGAAATATAAATGTTATGGAAAAGAAAAATCGGACTACTGTGGATCCAAATCGGATTCCCGGAACAAGGACATAAAAATCTGAACACTTGGCAGCTATAAAAATGTCATTTTCAATGTATGATAACAAAATATTAGCTAACCAAATTTGCAAGATGCTGGAACGATTTAATCTGGAACGCAGTGTGTTCTATAATAGTAAGCAATTAGAATGTAAAGACTGCAGGATCACTCCCTTTTCTTCCAAGTGGGATACGTAGATCTATGAGGGGATAAAGGGGAGAGAAGCAATAGAAACTCGATAAATACCCAGAGTCTTGGACATTGGAATGTCTGAGGATAAAACAAACAAATAAATTTTTCAGAAGTGCAATATCAGGTCTTGAAGGGTGGGGGTGAGTTGAAGTACAATAAAAATCCCAATGTTTCCTTCCCTGAATAAACAGAAGGGGATTTTACTGTCTATGTACCACCTGAAGATTTATAACTGCGAGTGTATATAAAATGTCGCCTTTTTTTTTTTTACCGCTGTCCAGTCTTCTACAAGGGATCGTAATTTAGTCAAAGGGAAAGAGAAGACTGATATTTAACAATAGCATTGTTAGGCGTCAAATTTGACGACCAGATTGAAGAATCTAGTCGTCAAATTGAAATTTCTAGTTGCAAATTACGACTAACGACCGCTAATTTCGAACACTGCATCAGAGCAAGATTTGCATCTGCAGGGTTTTCACTAACTTTTGAATAACTTTAGCAATTTGGCTATTTAGCAACCAAAAACTGTAGCCAAATGAAAAAGAAGGTTAGCAAAACAGATTTATAATAAAGCACGGATTCCTAATCATTATTTAAATGAAAAAAAAAGGTGTAAAAAATGCCAAATCATAAGAAACTCATAAAAATTCTGCAATAGCAGGGATTACTCTCACTTTAGTGCCATTCATCTAAGATTCTTATTAGCTTTGTAATAAACCAATGCATAATTTGTATCGATTGTAACAATGCAAATTTATTCAAAGTCTTTTTTGTCCAAATTTACACTATAATAATAATGGTTTGAAAGTCCAATGAAAGAAAAGTGAGAAGCTGTAACTCGAAAAACCAAACTTTCTCACAAGCTTACAAAATAAAAGTATAAATCAAATGGAAAAAAAAAAAATTTCGATTCATCAAGTTAAAGAAATCTTCAAAAAGCAATGGTATGGAAACGATAAAAGAGAAACAAATGAAATCCAAGCATTAATGCTATACACGTGCACAAGGGCTAAGCCTAAATGATGGATTTGTTCACTTCTCCAAAACTCTTCCTCGGGTCCAAGTATTTTGTTGAAGCAAACGCAAAAAATGTATGTTTCTCAAGAAATAGATAGATTATATCTATAAACTATTTCTACTTGGACAATATACGTAAAGAAGAAAAAATAGGGTTGCACCGAATACCATCTTTTGCCGAATATTGAATATTCGGTTAAATTTTTTTAAAGGTAATATTTCTATTTTATGCCAATTTAAAATAGAAAATGTTTCTATTTTATGCCAATTTAAAATAGAAAATGTTTCTATTTTATGCCGTTTTTTGCTTTACCAATTGTCGAATATTTTAAATTTTTCTTACTATTCGGTTCGGCCGAATATTAAAGTATTCGGTTTGACTGCCGAATAGACAGTATACCGAATACCAACCGAATATTCGATGCAACCCTAGAAAAAATAAATGGAAACAAGAATACCTGGAAAATACCACTGCAAATGCACGAAACCTGTCGAACCCAGAAACCCAGAATGAAGAGACCAGTGTTGCCATTCGCAAAGGAAAAAGAAATTACATACTGTTGCCATTCCTAAGAAATAAATAACATTAATGCAAAAAGGCAAGAAAAAGTGATAATATACAATCAGATTTACCAAAAGGAAGTGCTAATAAAAGAAAGGCTAATGTTTAAGTGGATGTAAAAATAAAATATTAAAACAAGAGAATATATATGTATATATACACACACACACACACACAGGGTGTCCCCAAAATATTGACTTTGGCTTTTACACAACACAACATTTGCAGCAACACATTGCAAAAGTGAAGGGATGTGTAAAGGCTGAACAACTATGTTTAGTGCTTCACTGTGATTTTGCTGAGAACTGGTCTGTGATTCTGCCATAAGTACAAGGGTGGTTTAATAACCAAGTTTCAATTTTTACTGTAGTCACATATTTTCAAAACAAGACCACAAGTATTGCAGTTATAAGTGATGACAGAGGACATGACTCAGCACATGCATTGTTGGCAATACACAAAATTCAACAACTGCAATCATAGCCAGAAAAGATCATCATTATTTCTGATGGTGCTCCTAGTCACTTTAAAAATCGTTATCAACTGTTTGAAGGCACTAAGTTGCTTGTGCCAATGGAGTGGGTATACAGCTCTACTGATCACGGGAAGGGGGCCTTGCGATGGTGTAGGAGGCCTGCTGAAGCACCACACTACAAAACATAATCTTTCCAGCCCAAGTATAGCTGCAATTCAAAATGCCGAGGATTTTACAAGAGTGGGGAAGTCATATGCATCCACAGCCCTTATCCTGTTGCCCAAAGAGGAAGCTAAAGAATTCCACCAGCAGAAAAAAGAATGGTCAAACCAAACTGCCCCTGTGAAAGGAATTCAGAAGACACATGTGTGGACTCAGTGATGGGCGAACCTATATTGCACGAACTTAACCCCTTGCCTGCCGCGGGCGTATATATACACCTCGCTAAGTCAATGCGTTAACTGCCCCGGGCATATATATACGCCTTTCCGAAGTACGTTGCAATGCACCACTATCAGTAAAACTACTCCCACGGCTTTGGAATGCTATAGAATGACCTTGACAGTGTTTGCGAAGGATTTACTTATTTTAGAGAAAGGGTGGAGGAATTGGAAAGGAGAATGTTTCTGGAACGGGAAAAGTCATAGCTGTGAAGTTATTGCTTGTGTTTCTTTTTTAGTAGTTCGTGTTTTTTTATTCTTCTTTCGCTTCCGTTTTCGTTACCGTGTGTAATAAAAGCTTTTTATTTTTTTGTACGAATATGTCTGATAGTGATGACAGTGAGTTAGATGAGTATTTTCCTTCATCTTCAGGATCAGAAACGTCAGAATATGATTTTACGTCAGATGAAGAGGATTCTGTTTGCGACTATTCTCTGCAAGATGCCCGACGTTGGACACGATTGGATATAAACAAATTACCTGTGCCGCTTTCCCTTTTCGGGATAGCTAGGAATACAGAAAAATATAACGGATATTTCGAACTCACTTCTCTTTTTTGAATTATTTTTTGATGAGGAGCTGGTGCTCCATATTGTTACTGAAACTAACCGTTTGGCAGACCAGTATATCAAACAACATCCTCAGGGTTGCCACTCAACCTGGAAACCGGGAAATGTCAGGGAATTTGAAAACAGTCAGGGAAAACCGGGAAAAGTCAGGGAATTTCGCGGGAAACCTGGAATTTTTTTAAAAATTTAAATAATGCAAATAAAATTCACGATGTATACTAAGAACGATTGTTCGAAAGATCAAGGATCGGAAAAACCAGTTATTAGCTCGACGAACGCAAACATTTCTGGCCGCCCGCCGCCGTCTAGGCTACGCGTAACGCGTATTTCGTCCCAATAAACCAACCATCCAACTTTTGACGGCGCTGCGCCGGCGCTGCGTAGTACCGTGCATTTTGCTAGCTTCAGAGTATTGTAGACGTGCCAACTCTCCGGGGACGGAGACTCCGGATTTTTCATTACTTCTCCGGCCTCCGGATTACTAACGAAATTCTCCGGCTTTTTTTGTTTGAAATTTATCAATTAACCAGACATACTATAATTCCTCGGAAACACCGATTTTCCACTTTTTTAGCACCGATTTCTACCATTCCCGGGATCATAGTAAATCCATAATAAAATGCAGGGTAAAGCCAATCAAATTAACGGAGATTTACGGCCGCGTGTAATGTAAATCTCGATAAAAAAATCTCGGTCGCTTATTTTATGAAAGTAATAAATATACTTCTTCAAAGGTTGTCTAATTCAGCATAAATCGCTAACATGTTATTTTGTTCATTAATTTCTCATAAACGCTGCGATTGCGCAATTCAGTTTGTTCTCATGAATCGGCGAGAGTACAATGATATCTTTTTCCATCCGTTTCAATCTTCTAAATATTGCATTTTTGATTGACTAAACTAGCTTATTTTCATATTCAGATTAATTATTATGGTTGATTTCTTAATTATTTTCGCATAAACAGAGCGATTGCGCAATTCAGTTGCTTCGCGTGAATTGCCGAGAGTACGTTGTTAGTATCTTTTCCCATCCATCTCAATCTTCTAAATATTGCATTTTTGATTAACTTAACTAGCTTATTTTCATATTCTGATTAATTATTATGGTTAATTTCTTAATTATTTTTGCATAAACAGTGCGATTGCGCAATTCAGTTACATCGCGTGAATTGCCGAGAGTACGTTAGTATCTTTTTCCATCCATCTCCATCATTTAAATATTGCATATTAGATCGACTAAACTAGTTTATTTTCTTATTATGGCTAATTATTAAGGTTAGTTTTTTATTTATATTTGCATAATACAAATTTTTCTATTTTGAAAAATGGGTAGCATGAACTTACTCTCTGAAGGGATATTTCCCAAAAAGTGGTATTAAAGCAATAATTTAGGCAAATAAAAAGGAAACCATTTTAGCAGGAATATAATTCTATATATATATATATATATATTTATTAAAGATCAATATTTATTACTTTCTTTAGTGAAAACCTGTGTTTTACCAAACATAAATATTTGTTTTCATTGTAAAGTAATTTTCATGGGATAAAACCTTTATATATTTTTTGTTTTATAATTTATTGTCCTGAAATTTGATGAACCACTTGCACCATTTCTTTATGAATCTGTGACAACTATAGCACAGTCAATTTTGCAGAGATTTGTAAAGCCTTGTGTTTTAGACAAAAATGCTTCATGTCTTTACAAAATTGATGTTCTTGAAAAAGATAACTTGATCTCAGCCTCTGAAGTGACACTTAGTTTTCCTTTAAAAGATGAATTGAGAAAGATAAAGAATAAAAACAATATAGACATTTTGAAAATGCAACAATTCATGCCTTAAAGCATATCAAAGATTTGTGCATAAACTTTTTGAGCGTTCACCTGTACGATTTCCATTGACTAAAGCAATATCGTTTCTTAATCCTGCAGTTTTTCTTCAAACTGATTTGGCGATTGAGCGTTTGTCAGCATGTCTAGAAATATTGGTTTCTAAAATATGGATATCTGGATTAAAAGCTGACAACATTCATCAAGAGTTCCAAAAATTATTCAATGAGCCTTCAGTAGTAAACATGATGAAATCTTACAAAAGAAGTGATACTAGGCTTGACGATCATTGGATTAGTATACTGCATCTAAAACAAGTTTCTAATGATTTGACCTTTTTTATAAAATTGCTTTCCATTTTATCACATGGTAATTCATTTCTTGAAAGGGGATTTTCCATTAATGCAGAATGCATTATTGATAACCAAACAGAAGAAAGCCTTAAAAGCATTAAGACAAGTTTATGGGGCAATAAACAATGCTGGGGGAGTTGAAGCAATTGATATAACAAAGGCCATGATTCAGTCAGTAAAATGTGCACATTCCAGGTACATTGATACTATGCAAAGAAAGAAAGAAGCAGAAAGTAATAAAAAACAATTGGAAGACAGTCGAAAATGTGTTGCTTTAGAACTGAAAAGTTTAGAATGGAAGAAAAGCAAAATAATGGTGGATGCTCAAAAAGAGGCTGCACTAATTGAAGACAAAATAAGAAATCTCCAAAAATAATATTTTTTCTACATACTATATTCACTCACTATCACATAACTTGTATATTAACATTTTTGGTGTTAATTTATTTTACCACATTTATTATAATAAGTGTACATGATTTGTCTAATTTACCAAAGCAATTGATTTTTTTTATTTGTATATGTATGTCAAATATTATTTATTTGTCCCAATTTGTAACAAATTTTTAATTGAAGTGTAAATATTTTAATATTTACACTCCAATTAATATATTCCCAATTATAATATTATATTCTCTATGTTAAAACACAGAGAAAAGGTATATGTGTAAGCCTAGATTAACTGAATAGTTTATCGCGCTGTTTTTTATAAACCTGGAATTTATCTGGAAAACCTGGAAAAGTCAGGGAATTTCATATTCTCTGGAGAGTGGCAACCCTGATCCTGGAAAAGAGAAATCAAGGACAAAGTTGTGGCATCCAACCGATTCAGGGGAAATATATGTTTTTTTAGGTATAATGATTTTACAAGGAATAACAGTAAAACCTGACATTACGCTTTACTGGTCTAAAAATAAACTGATTGAAACTCCAATTTTTAGGAAATTCATGAGTAGAAATTGTTTCCAGCTTATCATGAAGTTTCTGCACTTTTCCGATAATGATACTTTTGATGAAAATTCACATCCAAACCCAAAACTCAGAAAAATATGGCCGGTTTTTTCTGACTTGAAAACCGGTGGCACTGGGGATCTCGGCAGGTAAGGGGTTAAAGAGCAAGAAAAAAGAAATTTCATTTGTTCAATCAAGATCTCAGAAACGACAGGAGAATATTTAGATTAACAACCTACAAAGAGGAATGTTTGTGGGATGTGTGTATGACCGTGACTGGTGGATTGCACAGGTTATAGATATCAGTTGTGAGTTAAATGAAATCGTCGTGAACTTTATGCTACCACATGGACCGGGTGTTGGATATAGATTTCCAGCTGCAAGACAGCAACACGACCACCAGTTCTTATTTCCAATTCGTGATGTTTTAAAGATTGTGGTTGTGGGTGCCCCAGTTCCTATTGGTTCAACAAGAAGGCATCACTTAATATCAAAGGAAGATACTGATTCAGTTGAACAAATTTTTAGTTCATCGAATTACTAATTTTAGTTCTAAGCAAAGTGCACAGAAGTGGTATACTGTGGAACCTGCAATATGTTTTGGAACTTGCACATATATTTTGGAAGCTTTAATATTTTTTGAAAGCTGTGTCTGTTATTTATTATTATTAAGAAATAAAATGCCATGTCAAATAAGACTAGATTTTAATTTCATGAGACCAATATGTGACGAGTATCTGGTAACGGAAGCTGGTTTAATGTATGGCAAAATTTTCAATTGTTTATAAAACCAATTAAACTCAAAAGTGGAAGTTCTCCTATTCAGGGAATGTAGTAGTCTATGGTACTGATCAACAGTCAAAAAATCAAAAGTTTTGGGATTGGCAGTTTTGAAAAAAAATTTTTTTTGATTTTTCAAAAAGAAATTCAGGAGGCTACAGCAAGAGAACTTGGACACATATTTTCAAATGAAGGATATCATTTTAATCAAAAAAATAATATATTTCAAATAAAAAACCCACAACAAAATATCTTGAAACGTTCCAGAGAGATAGAGCGTTTTAAAATTTTGCTGAAAATCGCAAGTGATAAATAGCACCCAAGGCATCGTCTTTGGCAGCCTGTATCTCGGGTCAGGAATTTTTTTGAACAAAATACAAAAAATATACGGGTTACTTACTTTTTTCTGAATTTTAACATATGTTAAATTCAAAAACATCTGAGACTATGAAGGTAATATTTTTTCTTTGCCTGCCTGAATTGATATGGACTTAGTCTAAAAATAAGTTAAAAAAGTATAGCTATATGAACCTCAACAAGGGTTTTCACTGGCTTTTAAATAACTTTAGCAATTTGACTAATCAGCAGCGAAAAACTGTAGCCAAATGCAAAAAAGGCTAGCAAAATAGATTTGTAATAAAGCATGGATTCCCAAATCATTATTTAAAAAAAGAGTTGTGAAAAAGTTAAATCATAAATTACTTACAGAAGCTCTTGAGTTTTTCTCAATTTTGATTGTATGTACTATGTACTATATACTTTTGTTTGAATTATGATAGAGGCCAGTCAGAATTAACTTCCAATAGATATTTTACAACAGCAGGAATCACACTCACTCTAGTGTCATCCGTATCAAATAAAACTAAGATTCATATCAGTTTTGTAGCAATGCATATTTGTATTATTTATAGCAATTTCATATCTAAAGGACAGACACAGTTTGCCTTTTGTCACATATTTACATATGAGTTCTATGCTTTATTCTAATTTTTCAATGAGCATTATAAATGTATTAGTTACTTGTTAAATGTCAACTTTTGGAATATGTTCTGTGATGTGTATTCACTAGATATAGAAAATTCTGGACCCTAGGAACTTAAAACTGAGTCCCATAAGAGAAAAAATTGGCACCATATCTACTAGCTTTAGAAAAAAACCTATAGATCTAACCTTTTTAATTTAACATAAATTTAATTGACATAATTTAACTTTTTTCTGTATAAGAATAAATAAATGTTTGCAAATTTTTTATTAATTTACTTTTATTTTACTGTTTAATATGTTGTCAATTTAAAAAAATATTTTAGAATGAACCTCCTCATAGTAAACACATGCAGTTTGAAAATCTGAAATAATAATTAAAAAGAAGTCTTTAGATTCAGAACACTGCATGAGGATATTAACTATAAGAATCATTTTACTCTTTCACTTATTCTCTTATAACATTTGCTTAATTTTGTAAAATATTTCTTTTAAATAAACTTAAACATGAAAATAAACAAGTTTAGTCTACCTATTGAGCAATAATTGGAGGATTGAAATAGATGGAAAAAGATTGTTGTGCACTTTCAGCAATGCACAACAATACAGAATGAATTACACAATCACACTCTTTTGAGGAAAAATATTTTGCGAACAAATTTATGTTTGTAGGGAAAGCCATGAACTGACTACATCAGATTTTTTGTGATCAAATACTTTTTCAAAATTAGATTTATATTTTTGAATTCATTTTTTTATTGGTTTCATGCATGGAGTGAAATTAAACGGGATAAAAATATATTACGATTGAAAGTGTCATATTAATGTTTAAATGACATCAGGTAAATGTTTAAAAATAAACATTGAATTTGATAAATATGTATTAATTTCAATCTCATTATGACAGTGAATAATACAATATTTTATAAAAAAAAGAACATGAATTCTAATAGATTACAATCTGTAGGATTCACAGCAGAATGAGACTCATGCCTTCATTTTGTTATGAAAATTTTATAACAGAAAAATACTGGGAAATAAGTTTTATATTAATGCAAAAAGAAGATATTAATCACAGACAGAACCTTTTCTTCCCTTAACAATGTTTTGATTTCACTGACAGAACGTAAACACTAAGTGATTAAGTTGTTTTGATGAATTGCAGAAAACATTGTTCATGTTCACGAAAATGAAGGAGAAACGAATGTAAAGGAATCCTAGTCCCAATAGCTATATTTGTAAATATTGATTTTAAAGCAAATATTTTTATATCAAATTTTCAGAAATTTTTACCCCAAATTGACACCAAACAAACAATAGAAAAAATATTGAAATTTGTAAAGAAGAAAGAAATGCATAGTAATTTATCATTCAGAAAGGAGAGAGCACTATTTAACAACTTTCCAGTCTCTCTGTCTACTTTTTTTGTTCGTGAGAAGTAAAGCAAATGTTTTGATTCTTTCTTTTTCTACTCCTGATTCCAAGCTCTTGCTGCTTATTTGAGTCCATATATGGCTTTTCTTAGTTTACATACTTTATTATCTTGTAATTTGTTCTTGTAACCCACTGGTTGATCCATATAAATTTCTTGTTCTAAATCACCATGGAGGAATGCTGTTTTTATATCAATGTGGTGAATTTTCATATCCTTATGTGCTGCTGCTGCCAGGAATGTTCTTATTGTTGTATTATGCTTTACAACTGGTGCGAATGTTTCATCGTAATCTGTACCGAATTTTTGAAGTCTTTTGCAACTAGTCTGGCTTTGTATCTTTCAATTTTTCCATCTGCATTCAGCTCCACTTTAAATGTCCACTTACATCCTATGGTTTTCCTTCCTTTAGGTAAATCTACTAATTCCCAGGTGTCATTTTCTTCTAGAGAATTTATTTCTTCTTTAGTTGCTTCAATCTATTTCTTTCTTCTGGTTCCAAAGTTTGCATTTCTTCCCAGTCTTTTGGTTCAATGACTTTTGTGCCTTCAGTATAGTAACCAAGTCTTTTTGGAGGTTGTCCTTTATTTACTCTTTCTGATCTCCTTGGTTCTTTGGTTTCAGATTCATGAATTTCTACCTTTTCTTCTTTTATTTCTTCTATGAATCTTACTGTTCTGCTGATTATTATGTTATTTTCCCCTACTTTAATTCGGTAACCTTTGCTTCTATTGTCATATCCAACAAAGATTCCTTCGATGGCTTTGTCATCGAGTTTTCCTCGCTTTGTTTTGTCTATGTAAGCGAATGCTTTATAGCCAAATATTTTAATATGGGATAAATCGGGTTTTCTTCCCGTCCACAGTTCGTGAGGTATTTTCTTGTTTGGTTTTTTGGGCAAGCGATTCTGTAATTAGTTTGCAGTATTAACTGATTCACCCCAATATTTATGTGGTAATCCTGCTTCCAATAGCATGCATCTAGTCATTTCTACTAGACTGTGGTTTTTTCGTCTAGTTTTTCAGAAATTAACTGTTTTATGGCATCATTATTTCTATGACCAAGTCTTTTGTGCCATGTTTCTATTCAATTTTTATTTTTGCATTGTAAGGCAAAATGTGTTGAAGTATTCACATTATTAACCCTTTTTGCCGTGACTTCGTATAAACTGTCATGCACCCTAGCCTCTAAACATACATCTCCATTTTTCATAATTGTGCATTTATTTTCCTCAAATATAACTGTACAATCATTTTGAGTTGCCATTTTAACTGACATTAGATTACTTTCTAATTCAGGAACATATAAAACATTTTGTAGTCTTATTTTATTCTCCGGTTTCTTGGTTAAAATTACGCATTCACCAGAACCCTTAGCTTGTAACTTATTTCCATTCGCAACCGCAATCGTGCTTCGAGTTTCATAGTTTATTTCCGTGAAGAAATCTGGATCATTACACATATGCGATGACGCCCCCGAATCTATGAGCCAAGTACAGCTGAGATTGTTTACATTTGTTGCAGCGAATGTAACATCGTCTGAAGAGAGCAATTTTTGTTTTTCACAAATCGGAGCTCCAATTAGTGCTGAACTGCCCGTTTGTTTTCAAGATGGGTTATATGTGTCAAATGAGTCATCACCTGATTCGCCTTTCGTTTCAACATAGAAAGAAGACTTTTGCTTGGGTTTAATAGAATTCTTTGAGGGATATTTCTGAAAGTTGGAATTCTTATTTTTAAGATGCCAGCATTTGGATTTAAAATGATTTTGCTTTTGACAATATGTACAAAATTTATTTTCTCGATTTTTATTTCTGTTAAAGATTTTGTAAACTTTAGATGGTTCATTTATCGAATTTTCTTTTCTTCGATTGTACTCATCCATTAATTTTCCTCTAATGAAATCTGGAGTTAGTTCATCTTCCGGTTTCGCCTCAAGAGCGGTAATAAGTCCGTCATAACTTCTTGGTACTGAACATAGTAGTAGTGCTGATATATGAGAATTACTTGTATCTGCACCAATAGCTCGCAGCTTATCAATTAGCTCTAACATGTTTATAATGTGTGTGTTCATCTTACCACCTTCTTCCAGCTTAGTGCTGTAGAGTTTTCTCAGTAAAAAGAGTTTACTTGAGAGATTTGACCTTTCATGAATTTTTCTAAGAGCTTCCCATGTAGCTTTAGCAGTGGGGTCATATTTAACATGAATAATTTGATTATCCTCAATACATAAATTTATTAGTGTGCATGCCTGTTGGTCGGATTTTTGTCACTTCGCCGTTATCGGATCGGGCGATTCATCTTGTATGATACTATACAGATCTTCTTTTATGAGATACATTTCCATTTTAAACTTCCATGTGGCATAGTTAGTTGCATTTAATTTTGCAATATGAGTGCTGTCTTTTATGAGACATTTTGTTACAAATTTTTATATACTCAAGGATATTTATTTGTGAGACTGCAGTCTCATAATCTGTTGGTTTTATTATAAATTTCAATATATAAAGATAAGTTTATATAAAGTGGTAAGGTAGTGAAATAAAATCACTTACCTTTATAACATCTTTTTGTCTGTAGCGCCTCTTTCCTTGAGCTATATAATTTAATAATGACCCATGACAGGATTTTCCGCACAGTGACTACTACTGTAATAATTTTAAAATTATATTTTAATTATACATTATTAATTTACAAAATATTATGTACAGAGGTTATTATTTACATGGTGTACTTGCAAGAGTTCTACTGTAAACACCAGAGTCTGTGAAAGGAATGAAGGGTTGCAGGAGGTTGGCAAGAAAGTGAAAGTCACAAATTGTTTTTATCGCTTAAACGGCGATTCATCACAGATATCCAACAAAAAGAAACTGGACTGAAGAAGAAAAGAAATAAAAACAATCACAATTGCTAATATTTTGATTATATTTCTTATGAGTGCAATTGAAAGCTATGTCTATTAGTTTTTATTTTGGGTATTTAAAATAACTGCAAAAATACTTAAGGAAGGTTTGAAAAAGAATAACTATCCATAATTAGGCCACTCGCAATTTGGCAAAATCGATTGCCTGTTTACTCGACAAATAAAACATTTTATTACGATCTGGCTCAATGATGATCAGCAGAAAATAAAATTGAATATAAATTTTCAACACTTCCTTAAAGAAAGCAGGCATATGAAAATTAGGTGACTACATTTGTTTCAAGGGCTTTTTTTAGCCCGCTTCTTCAGGTTAAAAAATAGTGTGTTAAAGACCCTTTAAGGAAGAACTGACAGTTCTTACCATACTATAATTTCAAATATGCATCAACTGTCTTTTATTCTTTTTTTTTTCTATTAAAAATGTATCAAACAACCCTAATACATGTATCAAGTGTCCCCAATATTCAGGAAGTATGATATAAATGTAAATGGTTGATACAACTATTATTGCTAGAAAACTAAGAATTTTAATCAGATGCAAGCCATGATTTTGTGATAATAAAAGTATATTTTATAATTTAGAATATAAATATTATTTAAATAAACTTTATTTAAAACGAAAAAAATGTTTTCTATATTAACTATTTTTGGCCTCACCTATATTTCTGTCCTTCCAGATATCAAAAAAGTATATGTACCTCAGCTCTGAGACCATGGTTCCCAATCTTTCAGGGATTCTTATGACTCATGAAATGGGACTAGTCTAGTCAGTTCTAATTATAAATATGTTAGGTCTTAAGTTAATACGGTCTTAAGTTAAATTGGGGCCCATTGCGATAGAAAGCTACATTGTAGCACTTCACTGTAGATATCTGCATGGGTCGGGTTTGACCTGTAACCCAACCTGAACCTAACCGAAAACCTGCTGTTTAATTGCATTTCAAAATTCTATACAGCAATTTTTAAATATCTAATACTTTACGCAATTTTGTGCTATTTGCAGTTTGTCACCTTAGTTTATACATTTATCCAATTACTTGCATGAAAAAAATATAAGGTATTAAAAATATAAGGTAGTAGCCCTTGAATATATTTTTGAATAGACACACAACCTGACCCTCAACTTCAAAAATAAAGAAAACCTAACCCACAAAGCAGATAACCCGTAAGTACCCAACCCGATGCAGAACTCTACTTCACTATACTTACTGCTATATTTTAATTGTATTTTAATATGCTCTTTTCAGAAGAGAGCCAATGATGTTTCATTTACAAGGAAGAGTAAAAAAAAGAAGCTAAATCCAGAGGTAAGTTGTGTATCAATTGGAAATTTATTTATCCTTCTTTTTAATATTTTAAAATACAATATTTTAATATACTGTATATACTTGTGAATAAGTCAACACCCCTTCTTTCAGAGAAAAGATCCGAAACTCGCGTATAAGTCTATCTCGGAGCGAGAAATTTTATTTTCAATAAATTTATTTGAAAAAAAAAATTAAAAATTATATATAATAATAAAATAAGGGAAGAACGTAATGCGGGAAGAACGTAAACAAATATCGTGATTTACTATTCTCCTAAATGATGTTCATAAACACAACTTTATTTTTGAACCACTTACTTCGTTCTCGGGAGTGACACGCATCATTCTTTCAGCAGAAGTCTTCATTCAAATTGGATATCCGATGCGTATACAAACTCGTTTGCATAATTTGGGATGAACCAAGAATAATGTGATAGTCCGGTAGGTACCCATCCCGAAGAGGTTCTTTGTGGAAACAGGTTATTATGGATAGGCTATCTCTATCATGGATATCTTTCTCTTAATTGCTCAGTCATAGTGATTGTAAGGTCTCACTTATCCAGTTGACAGTATTGTCGAGGTATTGGATATAAAGTCTTGATCTTAGCCAAATACGGTGATGAAGGTTAAAAGTTCATTTCAGATGGTTTAATCTGTGTGTGACAGTTTGTCACTAGTAGTATTTTTAATCATAATGTACCAGTGATTTTTCCTGCTTTTAAACTTACAGTACAGACGACTGATCAAAGTTATATGTTTCGCTGTTAATGTGACAGAATAAGTATTATGTTCTGGATATGTGGCCTGCATGGGGTGGAAAGTAAACTGCATATCAACAAAGGTAACTTAAAACCTACTCTTTCCAATGTTTCCATAGAGAGCCAACCTCTTATGCATTCAATTCCAACAAACTATTTTGCAAATATATTCATGCTACATGTGTTTATCGCAGCAAGCCATTGTAATTGGCAAGACACTGCGCTTTAGATAAAGGTAGTTTCAACATTTTTCTCCTGAAATAGACTTAAGGTTTTTTCTTTCTCACCACTACGCAACACATGCTATGCCTAATGACGTCATAAGTAATATTTAAGTTTCTCATCATTAGAGAACAATCATTCTATTATGGGGCAAGAAGGTTGTATGGCATAATTTAAATTTTAAATTACTAGGTTATGCCAAGATAGGGTTATGGGCCTCAGTTTATATGCCCGAAGGAAAGGAAAACGAGTCCTAGTGATGGGGACTGTATGTCTGCCCTCCAGAAAGTGTGTTATGTGAGTGAATCATGGATGCAATTTAAACTGTGTTGTTATCTAAAAACAATTATGTTGTATAGAGAAAAAGTGTTACCTTCGCATTAAAAGTGGAAGGATGTTACTTGCTTGTTAATGGAGACTCTCAACCTGTTGATGATAATGATGTGCCACAGAAAAATATTGAGGATTATCTCCGGCGCCGTAGCACAGCAACAGAAATCATTAGAAATGGACTTGCAATAAAATATTGGGAACTTTTTCCAATGACAGATGATGCTGCCTTATTATGGGAAGCAATCGAATGCCACTTCAAAGCACTTGCTGATAACTCAGTGTTGATTCCCTGTTCCCAGCCAGCAATGGATGATGTCATGATAGACTAGACTCAGTCGCAACTGTTGGCAAGTCCGGAGCTGCCGCTTGCCAAAAATGATGATGTAAGTGACAAATTCAAAGTGTCTATAACTCTTCTTAATATAAATTTTAATGCCACGAACATTTCTCAAAAGTACATTTGTTGATTAACCTAAAGTAACACAGGTAGGCCCTTGTTTTTTAAGAAAGATTGTTTAAAACTTAAATCTAAATATTTGACCAGTATTGTTGAGTTATATGTAGTTTTAATTTAGCATTTAGTATGTATAGTTTTAATTTAGCATGGCTATTTTACCCCAAAGTTAAATAAATGGGAGATCCAGAGAGAGACATATAAGCCTTACAGGAGATAATTTGCATGGCCATGTTTGTTTTCTTCAAGCTTAAATGCATTGGTATTCGGCAAATGATAATTAGGCTCTTTTTTCATATACCTAAACAATGTCATACCTGCCAACTTATTTGGAGTAAAAATCAGAAGATTTTCGAAAAAAAAATCAGAATAGCTCGTAAAATGAGTTTTACATAACAAATCGACATAAATCTGATTTTCAAAGGGCACGATGTAAATAATGCACAAATATGTGAAACACACAGCTGTTTTAAGATCTCTTTGGAAACAGTTGCATGCATGTTCATTTAATACATTTGTGCATTATTTACAGTGTATCCTTCATCTCTCAAAATATTTTGACACAAAGTTATGTTACGTACTTTTACTTTTTATGTTCTGTATAAATATTATTTATACCAATTTTAAGAGAAAAACCTTTTCAGTCTACCTGACCAAAACATGAAAAGTTAACCAAATGAATTTTATTTTGATAACATGTTTACAGTAGCATTTTTCACTTTTACTAAAAAGGATTTAGAAAATTCTGTTTCATGACACTTGTTATCCTGTTTAAATTTTATAATCAAAATATTTTCAAGAGTTTTTTTAATCATAGAAGAGCGGAATTGAGTCTTATTCTTTTTTACAGTACTAAAATTACGTTCACATTCTGCACTGCTGTGAGGAATGGTTAGTATGGCTTTTAAAGCTTTAGAAATCCTATCATATTTACGAATTCCACTCACAGTACATATCTTTCCTATGAAACCAATTAACGCATTGATACCAGCATCTTCAGACTGTACCAACTCCTCACACTGGAGTGGTGTAAATTGCTTTTGTATCTCATTTCATGCTACATCATTGTTCTCTCCATCTTGAACTGTAAGGAGAAAGGGGAATTTCTCCACAAAATATCTAATACTATTAAAAGAAGAATGATTTTTTTAGTAGGTTGTAAGTATTGACCCCCAACAACCAAATTGCCATCTTCTTTTTGATTTTCCAAATGATGATAAGGAATTTCTGTCAGATCTTTGAATTTCTTTATCACAAAAGGCTTAAGAAACTTAATAAGAAGCTCTTTCAACAGTTCCTCAAGGATTTTCTTCAGAATTTGTATCTTTGGAGATGCAGATTGCAGTTGAATATTTATTTCTTCGAAATCAGAAACTGTGTATAATAAAAAACTGCAGTAAGTTTTGTTTAGGTCAGAGGAGAGAAAATAAAAAACCCTCTCTTCTACAGAAAATACTGATACCTCATTATTTGACTTTTTCGGGATTTCTTCACTCAACTTTATTCTTTTGAAACCAGGTCCTTTGTTCTGGCTTTTTTTACCTTTAATCGAATATTTCACTTTGCCATTTGACTTCACTTCTGCATGAAAAGAACTTAAAGTGGCTCCCACTGTTCCATTAGCCTTTCTAATGCCCTACTAAGGGATAGCCATCTCGTACACATGCTTCAAAAATTTTCTTGTTTATTCCCCATGGGAATGCTGGAACTTTTTTAAACTTTCTTTTCGTTTGGCACTTTTTTATAGATAATAGAATATATATCCACTAAAATTTTATCAATATTTACTGGTAGTATAGCAGCTGCTTTCTCTGCTGCTAAATTTATCAAATGGCAAGAGCAACCCATAATAATTAATTCATTTTGGTGCTGTTTCAGAAAGGTGGCCATGCCGTTTCGATGGTCAACCAGAACAGCAGCATTGTCTGCACCAAAAACAACACAATTTAAAATTGGAATATTTAATTTACCCAATTCATCAATAATCATTTTCGAAATATTGTCTCCAGTTGAGTCTCCTTTCAAATTTGGAAGACATGAAACAGCACTTTTAATTTTATCATTTGCCTCATTAAAGTAATTAACAACAATCTGGTACAACTTCGAATCATTTTCTTTGCTACCATCAACAGCTAGGCAGAAAGCAGATTTTTGTAAAACACTTACTAGATCTTTTTGGTGGCCATTTGCCATTTCACTGGGAAAGGCAGAAGTTTTGATTCTACCACAAGCATACTTTTTAGAAAGATTTGAATAAGGAAACATCTTTCAGAACAAAGGAGCAGCATGATCAGCAGCACTCAGGGCAAGATTTTGTTCGATCAAAAATTCAGTAAACATTGCACGAATAATGCTAACTTCAGAGTCAGTAGATTTTTGAAAAAAATTGCTGACTTTAGCAGTGGTGTAGTCGTAAAAAAAAGGTGGGGGGACGCTCTTTTTTTGAAGAATTTTAGCCAATACTGTATAATTTCGGTGATTGACATAGGGCTGGGAAGTATCGCTATACAAGAATCACCCATATAAAATGCCTTGAATAACGACCCTAGTCTCTAAATGTATCGTGGATTTTGTATTGAGATACTTTTTCAATTGTATCCAGTTTTTTTTGTTTTTTTTTCTTTTTTTACTTTCCAACTCGAGCTCTTAATATGTTGATAAAATCAAAAGAATAATAATTATTCTAATTTTATTTAGTTATTTATTAAAAACCAAAAATTGTGCTCCAAAGCATATGATTCTCAGCTCAAGAAAGAAAAATCAATTAAGATTCTTGCATTTTGAAATGAAATTATCTCAAAGAGCCTTTCAACTATTACAAGCTGCAAAGAGGTTATATATGTATATATAAATTTAAAAAAAGAGCGTCCCCTTACAAAGTAAAAAGTGGGGGTACGCTTGACATCAGGAGGAAAGGTGGGGGGTCTGCGTCCGCCCGCGTCCCCCCTCGACTACACGCCAGGACTTTAGCATTTTATTCAAGGTTACCTACATTTCATACATGTTTTTCAACACTTTACAACAAAGTTGAAAAGTGTTTATGACTTTGTTCATTCTGTCTGTCTGTCTGTCTGTCCGTTAGCACGATAACTGCCGTAAAAATAACTTAATCAAAATGAAAATTTAGTATCTTTTTCAGACGGTCTGTAGGACCTATGGGAATATAAATGAATAATATCACCCAATTAGTTTTGGATTGAAACCGGGTTGAAAAAATGAAATACATTGAGCCCTATAGGACCTAATTTTTCAAACATTTTTTAAGCGGATTTAAAATTCACAAATTGCTTCGAAAATTTTAGGTAATATTCAAATTGTTCCTTAAAATATATAAAAAAAATTCAGCGAAATATATTCAGTAGTTTTTAAAATAAAAATTAAAATAATAATAACACCTCTTATATGAAGCGATCACGTGATCATGATATGAAAAGATCACGTGATCCACTTCAAAATGATATATGGCATCCATCTTGTCTCAAAATCGTGATTTTTAAAGTTCTTTTTAATTCATATTGAGTGTTGTATCCGTCCTAAAACCACTTTATTTTTGTTTAAATTCTGTGCATCTACTTACTGAAACAACGCAATTACAATATATTTGAGTTTAAAATGCTCATCCAAATTTGATTATTTCTACAACAAAGCCTATTTTTCACCTATGTAAAATGTAAACAGCAAAAAAATATGTAGAATGAGTTGTATTAGAATTGCTGTATTTCTTTAACACAAAATCATTTAGTTCATGGAGTCTGCATAGCTGATATAAATGAAATATTCGTTGATTTTACAAAGAGAAGGACGATTTTTTCGATGAAGTTTTACGCATAGAGTTTAATTACTTGTAGCGCCATGGTCTTAATTTTTAAATAAAATAAATTATTATAGTATTGTGATGAATGACATGAATGGGAAATTATTTATGAATGAAATGCTGCAGTTATAGAGAGAGCCAAGCGTATTATTTTTTCTATGACGTCATTTGAATGAATTTCAGTTGTTTTCGATGAAGTTTTCAAGTATAATAAATTATCGTAGTATTATGATAATTCTAAAATTATTACTGAGGAATGTATCACATTTTAGAGATGTTTAAACCAGGCAATTTGTATTTCAATGCCGTCATTTGAATGAAGTTCATTTTTTTCGATGAAGGTTTAAGTTCTCAAATATAATAAATTAATGTAGTATTGTGATGTTTTAAAATATTACCAAGGAATGTATTGCATTTTAGACATTTTTAAATAAAATTGCATTGAAGTTGGAAAGTGTTTCATAATCAATGATTTAAACGTGATTGATCTTTCTTGTTTGATTTCATATGCTTCATAATGTCGCTCCTTCCCCCATAAGTGATCACGAAGTCACACACACACATGTTGCAAAACGCATATGTATTTCCCTTATGCAACTCTTTAATACAGGGAAATTCATTTTTATATGCCAGTCTAAAATACTGACAATACAGTTTTTTACTCATTTTCACGATTAAATAACGAACTTTAATTTTATCGAAGCTCGTGTAATGCTAATGCAACGCAACACGGAAACCCGTCGCAAAACAGATCGCCCAAGAACCCCCTCACCCCGGTTAAGCATACTATGCGTCGCGACAACACTCCCGGAGAGCCGGTACATTACAAAATAGAATACGAATGTATCAAGTTTTAAGATGAAAACCAGACATTATACACAAACAAATATAAGAGAAAATTGTGGAGATCCAGCCATATCAAAAATCACTAACAGTAAATGTTTGAAATATGTTCACTAGTATAAATGAGCAAAACTACATAGCTTCTACTTAAAGAAGACTTTAAATATTGACACTTAATAGGACAATAATAACAAATTCTATCTCTAAAACCATTTACCTCAATGACAGCTAATATTATCATACATGTAGATGTACATCGTATCATACCAGATGAAACAAATCTTCCATACCGTATTACACAATAGACCCTATTCAAGAGGTCCCATATCAGATATCACTACGCTTTACCTGTGACTATTCAGTTTGTATATTGCCATCAGTTCTATTTAAATATAATCGATAACAATCGGTTACAGTTATTTTATAAAATTTGTAGATAATGTTACATAAAAAACTCTTAGGAAAACCTTGTGATATGGTGTTTTGAAGGAAACGAAAGTCGCATAAATATCTATCTTCCTTTTTACTGTTTATTCTCTGACTACGCATTAATTGCCCCAGTATAATATTTCTAAAAACATTTTTGTGCATACATGAGTTCCAGTTTATGATATAATTGATTTTGAAGTGCAAGTCGTTGCGTTTATCGTACAAACAGAAACCAGTAGAACCACCTGGTTGTTGGTATATTGTTAGATCCAGAAAATTTAGACTTTTGTTGACATTGTATGGTGTTTCAGTAAGTTTTAAATGCTGTGGATAGAAAGTAAAATCCATCTGATATGCTTCACATGGATACGCTATTAAAATATCGTCAACGTAGCGAATGAACAGGATTTCGTTTAATATGTGCGTTCCATCTTCATATTTATTTAGATATATATCAGCAAGTATTGATGAACAACCACCACCCATGGGTATACCATGTAATTGTTTGAAATAAGATGTGCCATCAAACAGTACAGTATCGAATAAAACCATTTCTACTAATGTTTTAAAATTATATTTATTAATAATAGACTGCAGATTGTATTTTTCGTAAATCTCCATGACTATATCATATAAGTCTTTGATGTTTATATTTGAAAACAAATCATTAAAATCGAAACTTTTAAAATACAAATATTCAGTAATTGTATTTATTTTTTTAATAGCTTCCATACTATTACTAATAAAATATGCACCTTTATTTTTAATCTTAATCATTACTACTTTTAAAATAGATAAGAGTTTTTTATTAGCTGTTGTCAAATATGATTGAAAACCATTTGTAATGGGACGAAATTTAACAGGGTCTTTATGAAGTTTAGGTATTAAAGTTATATATGGAAAACGGATTTGTTTCATTTTGTATCCCAATTTAATGTATTTCGATTTAATGCGATTCTCAATTTCTGACTTAAATTGCTGTAAAGGAAGGTATACACATGGATCGTAATAACATTTGTATAATAACTGTTTATAAAGCAAAACACAAGTAAATGCATAATTTGTCGTTACTTTGTCGACGTATGTTATTACAAATTTTTTGTGTAAGGTTGACAATGCATCTTTACTATATCTATGTATTATAGTAGGGGTTACAGCATTATGATATTTTGACTTAAATGCCATCTAAATAGCACTACTCCATTCTTCGAAGGTTTCAATACGGATACTGTATTTCACAGCCATATTATAAACAAATGCATTGATATTGGCTTCAAAAGATTTGTCTATAGATCGATAGTCATGCATTCTGTATTTAGTACCTAGTTCAAATATAGGTTTAAGTATTGATCCGGACAGTATTTCCAAGTATCCAGTGATTACGTGACCAAATTTCTTGTTTACAAATGGTGTATACCACTGACAATCACATGCATGATCGGTATCTTTAATACCTCTGCATACAATATTATAATTAAAAAGGCTTCTACAAAGAGGTTTAGCATATTTATATGAAATTTTTATATTAATATTGACAGGTAATTTAAAATGATATTTACTTAAAATACTTGAAAAATTTACACTATCGAATTTTTTATTTTTGTATGTGATTATTAGATATTCTTGATTTACTTTTATAGTTTTATTATCTTGTAAGGAAATATTTAATCTTTTGGCACGTAATTTTATAAGATCCAAGTCTCCAGTGATTACGTGACCAAATTTCTCATTTACAAATGGTGTATACCGCTGACAATCACATGCATGATCGGTATCTTTAATACCTCTGCATACAGTATTATAATTAAAAAGGCTTCTACAAAGAGGTTTAGCATATTTATATGAAATTTTTATGTTAATATTGACAGGTAATTTAAAATGATATTTACTTAAAATACTTGAAAAATTTACACTATCGAATTTTTTATTTTTGTATGTGATTATTAGATATTCTTGATTTACTTTTATAGTTTTATTATCTTGTAAGGAAATATTTGATCTTTTGGCACGTAATTTTATAAGATCAAGAAAAATAGCAGGAAGTGGTGAATCATTCACGAAACGATGTTTAAAATCAACTTCTGAACAGTATTTCCACAGATCCACAAGATAACGTTTTCTAATTCCATAAGTGAAGTTTTTAATCCATGATTGTGGAACATCGTTCATTTCTATAATATTTTTCACAAAAGACACAAGTGCTGTAATAGAATCATTAAGTTTCAGCTTTACCTTTCTACCAGCCCTTTTATGACGTCTAGTAATATTATTTCTTACAGTATTGTCATAATTCTCTATAACAACTGAAGAAACAGGGTTTTGTATATATTCAAGGTTGTATTGCATGTTATATAACATTGAATTTAATCCATATGGATAAATAGTATTATGTTTTTGTATATAATAATTTTCCCACCAAAGGCGATCTTTCAAGTCCACCACTATATCCACAATAGTGACCTGCATGGCCTCAATCAACACCATGTACACCAAAATGCCTTATTTCAATGGATGATTCAATGGTAGGATTTTTTTGAAATTTATATATTTGACTGCGATGTAAGTTGACAGGACCAGAAGTTTCCCACTGAGACTTGACCCCAGTTCCCGACAGGTCATAACAGACTACAAAGACAACCTGTTTCAAGAACCATAAGCACAATCACTCGGGCCTATCCACAGATTGATTTACTTCCCAGATCATGTAGACCAGAGTTATAAGGAGCTAAGATCTGTATACCACACTCTTGGAGTGGGCCCCTTGTGTGTGTGTGTGTGGGGGGGGGGAACGCCCCCTGAGAAAGATGGTCTTCTTTCACAGAGATAACTATTCAGGACATTTTTTAATAAGGCAACTCAGGGAAGGAAAGGTTTTTCTTTCCTCAACAATAGTTAGTTTCCTCAACAATAAAAAAATTACTTGAAATCATGCAACTAGTTATGCATAAATGTCTTCAGTGGATTGGTTTCATTCTTCGTATAGCTCATCAAACTACGTGGCTATTAATTTCATTGTCAGCATAAAAACTTGAGATGTGACACAATTTTGCAAAACGGCCAACGGCCGTACCGTGCTGAAAACACCGGTTCTCATTAGATCACCGAAGTCAGGCAGCATCGGGTGCAGTTAGTACTTAGGTGAGTGACACCTGAGAACACTGCGTGCTATTGGCACATTTCGGACACGGTAGCCCGGTGGTTTGCGCGCTGGATTTGCATGCTGCCACAACAGCCGCCATGTTCATGCGGAGTACGATTACATTAAACATGTGGGTCCGTAAGTCCTTCCGAGAGGTTGGTGGTAGGGGAAGGAGGGTACGGTCCCTGTGGATGCCTTCCCCACTGGGTTCTGGTCTAAATTGGGTGGCACTTCCCGGCCGTCCGAACAGTTACCTTACACCTTTCTGGTGGGTCGGACAGTCTGGGTCTCAACAACAAAAACAATTTTGCAAATGTCTGTGGTGATTGATAAAGTCATTAGTGCTACTCAGCTGTCATCAAATTCACAGACGATTGAATGCTAGCTTTCAAGGACTGTGGTGCAAGGTTTAATAAAAAAAAAATGAATACATTTTTCTTGGAATGTTACACTTCTCATTTCTTTAAAAGTCATCTTGAAGAGAAAGAAACAGCAAGTAAAATCAAAACTAAAACTTCCATTTGCAAACTACAATGCAGGTATTAAAGTAGATTTCCATACTAGAGATAGTTTCAGTTTGTTGTCTTATCCATCTTCACCTGATTTGGTACCATATTCTTTTCATGCCAGAAAGAAAAGAAAAGGACTATTTTGTAATGATTGAAGGAAAATGCAGATTTTGTATAGTTCAAGGTGCAAATATAGGGCTCGTCACTTGTAAAGTTTAAAAAAGTAAAATATTCTCTAAAGGAAATATAATCCATACTTTTTTTATTTAAAACTTTTCAGGTTAATATTTAAGTAGATTTAGAGCAAACAAAGTCATGAAATAACCAAAAGAAGCAAAACACCAATGTCTCACAAGGATCAGCATTCACACTGATTTCTGCAATGTTTGAATTCCAAAAGTGAGTGCAAGATGTAATTCTGCGAAAAGTTGTTTTTCTTATTTAGAATGAACCTTATTTTTAGAATAACTTGTTTCAGTGAATGTAAAGTAAAAAAAAAAAAATTAAATGGCATCGAATGTGAATGTACTATAAAAAGTATATGTGGCATACTGAAAGGTTAAGAAATGTGTTTTCCTGGGCTTTGGAAATTTGAAATTTCAACCCATTCTCAGATGGTAGCACAGACAGCAAATGTTCTCCCAATATTCCCATCCACAATTCTCCTACAATTAAACCAAGTCTTAAGGACATGGATGCTGATTAATATGGATTTTCCATAGTTTCTATGAGAAACATCCTCATACTACGGATTGGGAATTTGCATATTTTCCTATGGAAAATTGCTTTCTGTTTAGACCAGAAGTTGGCAAACTGCAGCTCGTGAGTCACATGCAGCTTTTTGGTTATGAATGTGCCTCTGAAGTAAATTTGAAAATGAAAAAATCTATCATAGTTTCATTTATAAAATTATTAAAGAATTTTATTTATATAATGGTGATTTTTCTGAATCAGCTCATCTTAAATTACAAGGCAAGGGAAATACTGCTTTTTCAATGGTAGAAGAAGTTATTTCGTTTGAAAAGAAATTGATTCTGTTTGCTGAAGGTTTAGATAGGGGAGCTTTAGTTAATTTCCCAAACTTGTCTCAATATCGCTAAGAAAACAATGCCCTCATTCACAATGATTATTTCAAGCCAGCAGTTTTAAACATGAGAATCTTTTCTTCAAAGGCTTCAGAAATGGCAAAGTGACTCTAGCTTTCCTTACACATCCTCTTAATGCCAATGTGAAGGAATTAAAATTTTCTCCTTTTGGTATTGACACGGTTAATTTTGAAATATAATTGCTGAACTTGACAAGCAAAGACTTATGGAGCTCCAAATTTGTACGTTTTGGTACTGAAATAGAAAAATTGAAAAAGAAAAATGCAGTCTGATTTCACAGCACAAGCAAACTGCTATAAAATACCTACAGAAGACAGACTCAATAATGTTCAATACTTGTAATAGTCTTCCGGACTCATATCATGAGTTGAAAAAATGTGCATTTGGTGTTCTCAATATTTTCGGGTTTACGTATTTATGTGAGCAATCTACGTATTTATGTGAGCAACATGAATTTCATTAAATGTAAATCGAGGAACCAAATTACTGATGACAGCTTGGAATCGTGCCTTAAATTAAAAACGACTAGTTACAAACCGGGCATAGAAACTTTCTAAAGAAATGTAAGCTCATTTCTCACACTGATTAAAACTAATCCGAGCAATTTTTTATGTGATTTTTTCTTCATTTAATAAAGATATAATAATTTTAATTAAGATATAATTAATTCATTTAATAAAGATATAGAATTTTATAAATTTTCCTTATTTATAAAAATGTATTTCTGGCTCTCAGCTTGGAATCGTGCCTTAAATTAAAAACGACTAGTTACAAACCGGGCATTAAAAAACTTTTTAAAAAAATGCAAGCTCATTTCTCACACTGATTAAAACTAATACAAGCAATTTTTTGTGATTTTTTCTTTATTTAATAAAGATATAATTAATATTATAACTTGCTATAATATTACTTTAAATTTTCCTTATTTATAAAAATGTATTTATGACTCTCGAATAATTTTTACATTGTTGTGAGGGGTAGATTTGGCTCTTCGGTCTCAAAAGTTTGCTGACCCCTCGTCTATGCCAATGTAAATTTACGGCTGAATGCATGGTAATACTGATCAAATCAGCATGACAAGGAGGATTTAAGGCCCTATATAATGCAAATTAAGATCGTGATCGCCTTTTTAATGAAGATAATAAATGTTTCTTCAAAAGTTGTCTAAATCTGCATAAATCACCAAATGGTAATTTTTAAAATTATTTTCGCATAAATAGTGTGATTCTGCAATTCAGTTTATGTTCCTGTGAATCGTGGAGAGTCCATTAGTATCTATCTCTATCTTCCAAATATTGCATATTAGATTGACTAATCTAACTTATTTTCATATTCTGATTAATTATTAACCCATATTGTACCAAGCATTGAAAAAATTAATATTTTTTTATAAAATCTTATGTGTGTTTTTCTAAGCCTGTGTATACACAAAATCAAAAAACATGCCAAACTTTTATAAGTTTGATCGGTACAGACTGTCCTGAAAATAGGACAATGGTCCATCCTCTAGATATATATCCCATGGGACAATCCTCTAGATAATTTTTTTTTTTTTTTGACAATCCTTTTTTACTGGTATAAAAGTGTGGAATATTACCTTAATAAATTTATATGTATGTTTTTTCTTGGGACTCAAAACCTTAAAATATTTGCTTGTTGAAAATGTGTGTAAAAAAAAAATCTGCAAGAATCGCCATTTTAAAAAATTAATAAAAAATATCCAACATTATATTTGTCTTTGCTGCAAGTTAAAATTATAGTTAATAATTCTTAAACAATATATTGTCTTTAAATTGAATTAAAATATGCAAAAGAATTTATATAAAGACCACTTATGTGTGCTGTCCTATTTTTAGGACGATGAGAAAATATGGGTTAAGGTTAATTTTTTAATTACTTTCCCATAAACAGTGCGATTGCACAATTCAGTTTGTGCTTAATAATTGCTGAGACTAACTACATTAGGATCTTTTTTTCCACCCACATTCATCTTTTAAATGTTGCATATTAGATTGGCTAAACTAACTTATTTTCATATTCTAGTTAATTATTAGTTAATTTTTTTAATTTTGCATAATACACATTTTCTTATTTTGAAAAATGAGGATGAACCCTGTGAAGAGATATTTTCCAAAAAGTAGTATTGAAACAATGATTTAGTCAAATAAAAAAGCAACTATGTATTTTACAGGGATATATTAAAATTGATATATTCATATCTTTTAGTACATTTCTATATTTTTTTTTTTATTAAAGATCAATATTTGTTATTATCTTTGGTGAAAACTTGTGTTTTACTAAACATAAATGTTTGTTTTCAATATAAAGTAATTTTCACTGGATAAAAACTTATGTAACTATGTAAATATAAATATTTATATTAATACATAATTATGCATCAGCTTAAATAATTTTATGTATATGCATTTTTGTATTATGTGAGTGTATATATTTCATTTCTTAACCTACTACCGAAAAAGTCATAACTTACAACTGAAAAAGTGTTAATCGACTACTAAAAAAGTCTTAAAGTTACTGATATTTTCCTTCTTTGCTACTGAAATCTTCAACTAGCTAGCATCTCTGTCTTAAGGATGCTTGTTGCATTATGGCTTAGAAAACCTGGAAGTACTTTGAGTTAAGACAAATAAAAAGAGGAAAACTTCAAACCCACAAACATTTCCTAGAGATGGATGAAATATCAATAAACTGCATAAATAATCAATAAATATGTGGCCCTGGAATTACATGTGAATCGGTTACAAACTTTTTAAATTAGTCTGAAAATTTTTAATATTCATGCACTGGCCACTAAAAAATTTACTCACAATTCTGTGTTCAACTTCTGTTAGTCTATCATTGCATTAAAAAAGAACTTATGCAGTAATGTGAAGTCTGTGTTGCCACACCCTTAGAATTTTTAGTGCTTGCTTCTTAATGAGTTTGATAGGGATATCTAGTTAATGCTTATAAGTTATTAACCATAGTGGCTACTGCTTGTTTTTACAAGAAAAATTTACTAGTTAAATTTGAAATTTATTTGCCTGATCACTACCACATAATTTAAGCTATTTCTAAAACAACTGGTTTCCATCCAGTTGAATTTTGAAGTGCATAGATAATTTCCCCTGCCTTGGTTTGTTCAATAATTTATAATGAATCCCATTATATTTTGAGCATGCTGTTGTACATTGTAATTCAAAAATATTTTTCTGCCTGTTTATTATATCTATTGTAGAAACTCGGTTATGTGAGGTTCTGTATTATTCAAGTTATTTCTCACTTGTATAATATAGAATGACCAGTGAAAAAAATCAGTTATACCAGTGAAAAAAATCAATTAACTCATTGATGCCAGAATGTAATTCAGTAAAATGAGTCTAAAGCCATTCTGAGTTAGACATGTTATTTTATGCAATGTGTAATTTATAACATTTATTCTTCACCATTATTCATAATCATTTCTGGTGATAAGAAGTAGGTGACATCTGGGGAATTGGCAGTCAATTTGTTAACAAATTAATATGAAAGTAAAGTTTTTGTCTTTGTTTTTTCTCTGCCTCTAAATGACAAATTCAGGTGGAATATTCGCTACCTTAATATTTTTACTTCCTTCACAATTTTGTCATTCATCACTATTTAATGGATTAAAATATTACTCTCATTCATCCATCTCCACAATATCTCAGATAATGAATGCTACTGTATAGAGTAGAGAGAACTTTTAATTTTTAATAAAATACATAATAATGTAAATATTTTACTGTCACATTTTTTATATATAATCTTTTATATATTTTATTAAGTTATATCAGCTTCTTGTTTTAAATCTAGGATATTAAAACTGATCATGAAATGAGCTGCACTAATTCAGACAGTCATCAAGCAGAATTTTTGGAGATTAAGGTTAGTGTTCTATTTTCATTTATTCAGTTTTTGGTTTTATATGAAAGTGAAATTCACTCTGTTGCAAAAAATATATGCACCCATCAGAAATTGAAACTCAGCTCTGAAACTCAGCATGTATGTATTGTTTGAGGTATGGCAATTGATTAGAATTTGGGAACAAAAAAATTTTATTAATAAATAGTGGCAACAAAAGATGACATTCTAAATCCGCCACTGGCAGCTATACAGGTCGATATTCGGTACACCATAGAATGAATTAAGTTGCTTATATCCCTCTATGAAAGATTTTACCACAAATGTTGCAACTGTTCAGTTAATTCAGTGGTTTTCTGAGAAGGCTGCAATTGCCGTTCCAGCATGTCCCAGACATGTTCTATTGGTGATGGGTATGGGAACCTGAATGGCGATAGATTTTTACATCGCAAAACACAGATTTTCCATCACAATTTGCAATGCAATACCACTTATTTCGCACCCTGCTCCTGAGCAGGCTGCGAAATAAGTGGTATTGCATTGCAAATTGTGATGGAAAATTTGTGTTTTGCGATGTAAAAATTAATTCACATTGAATTTTGCGACATATTAAAAATTCCGACAAATGATTCACGTCAGTGAACAAAAATCTTTCCACAAATGTGCATCGCTCCTTACTACAAGTGCCCCTCTCTAAAACTTCAAATTCCTACTCACCAGTCCCCACATGGCAATTCCTAACTACCAACCAAACTCTGTAATAGCCTAGAATGACTCTTCTCCCTAAACAATCTCTCTTGTGGAGTAAGAAAATTTGTCAAACATCGCTAAGATATAGCTACGGTTCCAATTGTAATTTATTGCATTTGCAGCCGAGAATGAGTGTAATCCACATCTCTATCTCTCTAATCACCGATACGTTTTGAGACATACCCCAGTGCAGCGTCTTTGTGGTGTTTTATTTTAGGCCCCTGTACACGTTGCAAGAAGTTGAATCAATAAATTGAACTGTCAACTTATTTATGTACTTGCATTGTGTAAAATGGAAGTCGAACGACCAAATTCTTGTTGCAAAATTATATCAAATTTAGAAGGGTTCCCTAAAACAGATGCATAAACGGAATTAAAACCCCTCGCTAAAATGAAAGTGTTACTTGAAATTTTCTCCTGTTATTTTCGGCTTGTGAATTTATTTATTGGCTGAAAATTCATATAACATATTTTTTATCATGATAAATTAAAATAATTATACTATATGGAAGAGTTTTGGGAATATGCTATGGCCCAGGACCAGGGCAAGCAAACTTAAATCTGGGCACCCAGCGCAAATAAAGAGTATCTACCCTGGAAGTGGGAGAATGCCTTTCTGAACTGAATTGCGAATATTTCAATGTTATATATTATTGTTCTACTTTAACCTGCTTATGCACAGTCCGTAAACAACCATATGAATGGAAGATCAGGAGAATTTCACATTTTTTAAAGTCTCGGCCAGAGAAATTCCAGATTTTCTTTTATAGATTATTATATCTGATTTTAAGTTATTAATTGCTCATTGACAATGTAAAAAACTAAAAATGTATGATTTCCTAAAATGTTTACAGCTTAGTTGGGTTTTCAAACGTGCTAACTGTTAGTAATTATTATCAATTCAGAGTTAAATCGGCAGACTCAGTTATTGAGGAAAGTCACTGGGACCTGCTGCACCATTGATTAAATACCCCAAGCTATTTTTTTAGTTATACAGATTTATTACAATTTCTATTGAAAAAGAAGGAGAAAGAGGACTTTAACAAAAGCTGTAGTGCACAGAATTTTCAAGGGAAAAATACAGGGAATATTGGATATTCGTTAAAGCCGCTTCCCTTTACCAGCTTATCCTGAGCAAATGAATTGTATGGGAACAATATTAGATATTTGGCATGAAATAGAAACAGACATTGCAGTTTTAGCACTTGATATGTGTCGCCGTTTGAAAGCGCTTTTCGCCAAAGAGAAATAGAAGAGTGGTAAAACATGAGGAGGGACCTCTCAAATTGGCTCAGATCGCTAATTTGGCTTTGTATGTTCTTTCTCTCATCTTTTTTTATGAATAAATTTGGAAGTTTAAATAAACATTTGAAAACAAATTACTCTTTTTTGTTTCCTTTGATTAATCCTTCCTTTGATAATTTTGATTCCTTTTAGTAATCTATTAACCTAGTTCTTTCAGTTTTGGTTCATGGCGAAATCATATTAGTTTTAGAAAATTGAAATTTAAAAAATCTTCGATAGGTGTTTTTTTCTTCTTTTAATAAGTGAGTTGAATAAGTGGGGGGCTATTTATGATATTTTAGGGGTTTCTGTCCATTGTGAGTAAAATGGTACACTCAGTTTGAGGGGCCACTTGACCTACCCTGCTGTCTTACTTTTCAGCTATTCAGCTATTCTTTCTATCTAAATATTTGTTAAAAAGCTTTAAAATTTAATTTTCAACATGATTCTTTTATCGGACGTTATTTTTCTGGAAATTTTGGCCCCCCATTTGCGATTATATTACTCACATACCCCATGGGCTTATATTTTAATTGAGGTAGCAGCCCATATTTCTTATCTCGGCCTCTAATTCAGTGATTTTGCTTCTGATGATGGTTATAGTCTCTGCACCATCTATTCGTGTCATCTGAATATACATATTTTGTGTCAATCCCTTGGGCGTAACTTTTAGCTTAACTACCCCCACAATTTTACATCTCGTTTCCTGATTGAGCGATTTTGGTTCTGATAGTGGCTATAGTCTCTGCATCACTTTTACATGTCACTTGGATATGTATCTTCAAATCCCTGACAAATCCCTGAGCGTAACTTTTACTTCAGTAAGCCGCTCCCACAATTTTCTATCACCTCCCAATTCACCGATTTTGATTTTACTAGCAGTTAGTTTCTGAACTATCTGCACGTATTACTAGAATGTGCATATTTTTTTAGACAACTTCCTGGATGTAACTTTTAGTTTAACTAGTCCTCACAATTTTACTTTAATGTAAATTAGGACTATGTAATGTTTTCAGCAGAAGAGGTGCATCCATATGTATCCAGGAATGTTATGAGCGAGCGAGCAGGTGGGAGGTATATTATTTTACTCTTAATAATACACCCGTTGCTATACACAAAACACATATGTATATACTATATATATAATATATATATATATATTACTAATGCATATAGGCTTAAATACATAGATGAGCCCCCCCCCCCTCTACATGCCGCTCATGAGCCGTCACTGTAAATCAGTTCCATTTTCAACTTACTTGTGGCCAATGGCAGTTCATGTCCCTTCCCCTATTGATCAGAAAATTCAGGCATTGCTGTAGAACTGTATGTCTTAGTGATACAAAACGACATTTTTTAAATTTAGAAACTTTGAATATGATGAGAAAAAGAGATCAAAATATCATGATTGCGATGATTGAAAAGCTATAGAGTAAATGATCAAAAGATTAAAACAAAAATATAAATTAATTAAAAATCACCGAAAATCATTGGTAAATGCCCTAAATTAAAGAAAAATGACTGGCCATCCTTCTAATAGAGGAATAAATAATAGTAAATACTTGCTTCATCGGCTTAGAAAAGTAAAAAATAAAAGATCAAGTTGAGAAAATTTAAAAACTTAAGAGAGATATAAGTATATAGGAAATAATCCGTAATTATGGTAAATAATTAAGAGTGAAAAAATCTTGTAAGTGTTATGGAAGAAAACGAATTTAAAATTGCCCCCAAAATTACTTGGATGCTTCATGGTAAATGAATTTTTTTATGATGTCTTGAAAAACAAATATTATAAAAAAGGAACTATAATGAAAATCAGTAGTAAGATTTAAAACAAATTAGAATTTTACTCTTTGTCTTTCTTGTGCTTGAATATTTCTGTTTATTTGCAAATCAGTGTTGAAAACTCTGTGATCTAGATGTGAACTGCTAGTCAAAATGTCGAAACTGCTACACAAATGAAATTTAGATTAGCAATTTGTTACTGAAATATATTGCCTTAATTTGCACCCTGCATAGGAGAGTATTAAATCCTCAAAAACATTGCTGAGAAAGCTGAGTGCTTGTTTGCATCGGAAATTATTGCATAACACTGTATATCTTCAGAAGTAATGTGCCAAAAATAAATAACAGCAGTATAAATTGTTACAGAAACTCCCTGTGCTGCATTCCAATGTGCCTGCATTACTTCATCCTGATGTTTAATATAATAATTTCCAGCAAAATCAGTTTGTAAAATGATTTCCCCTATGCTTAAGTTTTCCTTTTGCAACTTCTCGACTTGTCTCCAAATGTTACATTAATGTTTTAAAATATTTTTAGTTTGGTCCATCAACATTTCTGTAACTTGTTTGTAAGTGATGAACACCAATTCAAGTTTTCCATTCTTCCACTGATAAAATGAAATACTTTCATCATCATTCCATAATATTGTCTCTGACTCGACAAATTTCTTTAGCTGGTTTACACCACTGAGTTCACATGTGTTTCTCTTACAATTCGCAGATTTTCTATCTCAATCAGTTCTTAAATCTCCTTTAGTCTGGGGTTGAATTCAGAAGCGGTTAAAAGACTTAAATTCTCACAATAGACACAGCAGCAAACTCTGATTTTGGTTGAAGCCAATTGTACTTCCTCCGGATGCAGTTCACAAAATTTTGATACTTCTACTGGGTTTCCAGGATTTTCTTTCTTACATAAGTCGTAGAGTTCTTTTAAAGTGTACATTAATAGGCGTTTCTGCACTTTTTCCTTTTCCCCAGCTTCATTTTTAATATTTTTGTATTCCTTTTCCCAGAAAGTGGTCTTGAGATTTCATCTCTTCTATAAAAATTCTTTACAGCACATATTATTTCTTTAGACAATGCACTTTCCCTTTTAATATCATCCACAGTAACAGCATTCAAAACTTGTTCACTACTTTCCTTTATGGTTAACTCTTTAATAACAGCAAATCATTTTTGTGGACTGCTAGGAAGAGCTACAGACACTCATTTCATTGCTTTTCCAAATGTCTGACGTGTAGTGAATGGTGACTTGCATGTAATCATTGTTTCTTCGTCCACTACTTTTTCCTTTGCATCTTTTCATCGTCGTCTCATATTTTTCATTCCTCTTTGAGATTCCAATCTGTATTTTTTCTTATAAATTTTATCATACTTTTGACTTACTCTCATTGCTTTCATTCCTCTTCTTGCCCTTTCTCTCTCTGCAAGTTTTTTTTCTTCACTTTGTCTTGCACGGCTCAAAAAAATGACCTTTGGGTTGACAGTTCCATGGAATTGCCCCAGTATGAAATTTAGACCGAAGAAATACACAACTCATTTTTGTCAACAATGAGCTTTATTGAAGAAGAAAGAAACAAACAAGCATGTTTAAAATCGATAATGCATAGCTAAGCCTTTATAAAAACATACAACTTGAACTTTCTCAAAAAAAAAACCCCACAATTCAGAAAAGCACCATATTTTCAAGTAAGTGAAGAGAGAAAAAAAAAGAAACTGCTTCCTGGCTTTGCACCTTTGAGCAGGCACCTTTGAGAAAGGTGTCAGTGTCAGTACGGGATATGTCCACCGTGGAGTGCGATGCAACATTCCACATGTCGTGTAATGCTTTGCACAACATTATCCAGCAGCTGTTAAGGCAAGTTATCCCATTCCTCTGTTAGTCCTAACTGCTGCTCTATATCTTAGGATGAGGCGGGCAGCCTGGACTTTCGACGTTCGACTCCTCTGTTAGTGCACGGATGAGGGTGTTCTTATTTATTGGAGAATATTTTCGACTAGCAAGTCGCCTCCCCAAAACATCCCAAACATTTTCAATGGGGTTTAGATCTGGATCAAATTTATCACCGACCTCACCACAGAAAAGGCAATCATAAGGCAGTAGAATTTCATCAATGTATCGTTGACCGGTCATAGTCCCAATTACAACCACATATAGGGGCATGCGGCCATTGATCATGATGGCGGCCCATACCATGATACTGCATGTTGGACATCTGTCCCTTTTCTGGATATTTTCTGGATGATAAGCAGCACCACTCTCATGCCAGATCAGTTGGCATCTACAATCCGATGACATCCTGAACCTATTCTCATCTGAGAATAGTGCGCAAGTACAGTCATGTTCGGTGCAATTGCGATGCTCCCGACACCATTGCAAACGGGCGGTATGGTGCAGTCTTGACAATGGGACACACACAACATGTCTATGGGCTTATAGTCCTCCTTCTCCCAAATATCTGGCTACAGTTTTTCGGGAGATCCGTTGTCCTGTGGTAACAAGAACCTGATTTGCCACCTGCTGAGCTGTGGTGCGCCAGTCCCTTTTTGCCTATAGGGCAATGTACCTGTCTCCTGCAGGTATCGTACTTCTAACACGACCTCCCCCATGATGCTTGCTACACATTCCAGTTGTTTTAAATGCTTGCCACAGCCGTGAAACAATGCTGTGGGCGATGTCGAACTCCCTGGCAACCTCTGTTATTTTTCGCCCTTCTTCGATTTTTCCAGTAATACTTCCACATGTAAAATCATCTAAGGCTTTATCAGGAAGACATACCGAAAATTTCAAGTTCGTCAATTAACTCTTTCCCGTAAAACTTTCATTTGGAACAACAACTGTCCACATGTGTCAATTCCTTTAAATATCTTATCAGCACTATCAAGTGACGAACATGTGTGGAAATGAAAAATTTGCATACCTATGCCTCTTCTTACTGTAACCCGCACTTATTCTAATTTTGCACATTTTCCTTCCTTTCATTTTGTGGTTGCTATGAGTGATAGTGTCATCCGTCCTTAGCAATTGTCCAGCAACCAGATAAATATCAATTGATTCTTAATTTTTTTATATGAATGGTTTTTAATTGGTAAATATTTGATGCTTTTTTAATTTATTGCCAAAAAGCTGTTAAGAAACTAAATATTCCAGACATGTGATTTTTTTGCGAATTAGTGGAAATCTGCAAATTTCATTTTATTGATTGTCTGAATTCAGCGAATATATTTTTATTTGTGTTTATCCATTATTACAAAATCACAGAGAAATTTTCTGACGAGCGACAAGGACATTTTCAAACTTCAGATTTTAAGGACATATTTCCAAGGGTGAATTTAAGATATTTCTCAGAGATCAGGCTTGATTGTTCTAGACAACTAGTATCGCCTGGAAACACCTGGATTGGGGCTCACTTAATCTTAACATTGTTGGCTTAACTGTTCCGTTCTTGGCGATATCTATCCTTTGGAATTCTCTAGAACTGAAGGAGGAAACGCAACTGTCCACCAGGCTTTAACAAATCCGTTCGGTGGCCGGGGAATGTGGAAAAGAGAGACATATTGCCAACTCTTAGCGGTGCTATCCATGTAGGAAATGCAATTTACTCTCAATGTATAGTCAGAAAAACAGCGAGAGTCCCAAGAGTTGTGTCCAAGCAGTCTAAAAAAATTGAAGAAAAGTGAAAAAGTCGAGAAGAGTCCCTGTGCAGTGCCAGCATGGCACTTTTATACTTGCAGAAGCGAGTGCCTCTCATGATAGGCTGAGCTGTGTCACATGGCTTGTGACTTCACGTTTACCACGTGCAGCTACTTGATTTTTCACCGTAGCAAAATGGTGGCTTCCGGCATCCTCTGTTGGAACCATGAAGCTGGAAGGAAGGAGAATCATATGCATAGGTGGATTTCCGAAATATTTACTCCTGAGAGGTAGTTACTATATGTCGTACTGATACCAGCTGTGTTTGCTTTGCACATGCTTTGTTCTTGAGGCCCTAAGTTTTAATTATTTTGATTTTGAACCATATCAGGGTACCCCCTCCTGGACCCAGAGCAACTAGATAGCCTGAATTTAGTATGTTATTGTCTTTTGGGCCATATTTTAATTCTTTGTATTTTGAACTTCGGGGCCAGCCCGTCTGGGACCCGATATAGGAATTTACGGGTTATTTGAGAATAACTTGAAAGCCAAAGCAGCTAGAAAGTCCAAATTTAGTATCACATTCTTATATTTTAATTCTTTGGATATTGAACCTTATCGGGCCAGCTCATCTCCGGCCCACTATAGGAATGTTCGCAGTTTTGAGATTAATTCCAAAACCAGAGCAGCTAGATAGTCTATATTTAGTATATCATTGTTTTTAATGCCATGTTTTAATTCTTTATATTTTGAAATTTACCGGGACCAGCCCGTTTTGGACTTAACATAAGAATATACTGGTGTTCTTACAATAACTAGAAAACCCGAACAGCTAAAAAATCCAAATTTTGTGTGTCATTCTTATATTTTAATTTTTTGGATTTTGAACCTTATCGGGTCAGCCTGTCTTGTGCCCTCGATAGGAGTGTACTCTGTTTTTTTTTTTGTTATTGTTATTATTATTTTTTTTTTTAGAATAACTCTAAAACTAGAGCAGCTAGATAGTCCAAATTTAGTATGTCATTGTCTTTTGTGCTATATTTTCATTTTTTGTGTTTTGAACTTTATCGGGGCAGGCCCTCTTGGGTCCAACATAAGAATGCACTAGTTTCTGTTTTAGAATAAGTCAAAAACCAAAGTGGCTAGAAAGTCCAAATTTTGTATGTCATTGTCTTATATTTTAATTTTTTCTGGATTTTGCACCTTTCTGGCCAGTCCATCTCGAGTTTGCCATAGAACTGTACTCATTTTTTTGAGAATAACTTTAAACCCAGAGCAGATAGATAGTCCAAATTTAATATGTCATTCTTTGTATTTTGAATTTTATCGGGGCCTGACATAGAAATGTACTTTTTTTTTTTAAGAATAACTCGAAAACAGGAGCAGCTAAAGTGTCCAAATTTTGTATGTCTTATATTTTTTTTTTTTTTTGGATTTTGAACCTTATCAGGGCAATCCTGTCTTTGGCCCTGCATAGAAATATACTAGTTTTTTAATATAAAGTATGTAGACGCTCCATATTTGCTGATTACAACTTGCAAAATGGAAACTATAAAATCAATCATCGAAAAATGCATTTGTATCGTTTTGGTTTCAAAAACGTTCGGTAGATGGTGTCAGAGCAAGCTGTGTTCGTATGGAGTAATTTTAGCACTATGACGATGGTCCTGCTCCCTTTTAGCTTCATGGTTAGAACAAGATGGTAGTGTCCGATGAAAAAAAAAATGGCTGTACACACGGCACCACATGGAAAAATATAAAGTTGAATTTTAGCGAAATCACGCAAGTAGTACTGATATACAAAATGACACAAAAAATTTATCTTAATCTGGAAAACATAATAAAATGCTGATTTAATATCCGTATAGCCATGACTTGCATGATTTTTACAAATTATTTTTTATACAATATTACTGAAACAAAAAAATATTTAAGCAAAATTACTTTCTCTTAGTGGGTGGGCACCTGGATGTGTAATCTGAAAAGCAGGCTTCCAATGGAGTCTTACATAAAGAAACATAATACAGGGTGTATCATATTGAATGGGACAAAAAGAATAGCATAGTACAAGTTCTGTACTTGATTTATTTAGCCAAAACAAATTAATTCTGAAACTACAATTATACAAGTTTTATCTGGCAACAGCGAAAGATCTTCCGGTTACAAAATCACCTCTAGAGGTACTGGGAATCAAAATGGTGCCATCCATGCAAGAGAAAGCATACTGTGTTTTAGAATACGCCAAAACATCATCGTTTATCGTCGTTCAAAGACATTTTTGCACAAAATTTGGTAAAGATCACCGCATCATCACAACATCGAACGGTGGGTGAAGCAGTTTGAGGACACGGGCTGCTTGTGTAAGAAAACCAGCCCGGGACGATCAGGAGCCCAAACTGAAATGGTTGAAAAAATTCGTGAAATGTTTATACGAAGTCCCACAAAATCAACGCTTTGTGCGAGTTCTGAACTAAATGTGCCTCATACAACGGTGTGGCATGTGTTACGGAAATGTCTAAAATTCCGGCCATACACCTTTCAGATGGTGCAAGCGTTAAAACCTTCCGACAAACCGTTAAGTAAAGCTTTCTGTGAGAATTTGCAAGATAAGCTGGAGGTAAATGGTTTCGCGGAACAACTTGTGTTTACGGATGAAACCACTTTTCATGTTTCTGGCAAAGTTAATCGCCATAATTTAAGATTTGGGGGCACGGAAAATCCACATGGTGTAATGGAACACGAGTGTGATTCTCCAAAGGTGAACTTTTTCTGCGCCATTTCCAAGAGTTGAGTGTTTGGTCCTTTTTCCTTTGTGGAAAAAACGATTAACTGGTGCATTTACCAAAATATGCTATCAGAGTGGTTGTTCCCTCAGTTGGAGGAAGCGGTTCCCGGATTCATTCTGCAGCAAGACTGTGCTCCACCACATTGGCGTATAAACATACATCAGTACCTGAATGATAGTCTACCCAACGCTGGATTGGCCGTGCTGGGTCAAACGATATGCCATTGGTTTGTTGGCCACCGGGATCCCCAGATCTAACCCCATGTGATTTTTTCCTATGGGGTTTTGTTAAAGACAATGTGTTCATGCCTCCATTACCCTGCAACTGAAGCAGTGGATAACTGAAGTGCTCAAATCATTAACAAAGGATATTCTATCATGAGTGTGGCAGGAAATGGAATACCGCATAGATATTTGCCTTGTCACCGGAGGGGCACACATAGAACATCTATAGAAACTTGGATAACTATAGTTTCACTGTAAATTTGATTTATCAAAATAAAGTAATTACAGCGTTCACAGGTATTCTTTCTTTTTGTCCCATTCAATATGATACACCCTGTACATGCTAACCACTCATGCAATGCAGAAATGTGGTTTTACTTGCCAAGATGAAATACTTTATATTATAGGTAAAATCACAGACACTGGGCTGAATTTACCTTAAACTAATTACCTATAACTTCCTGTTATTTTTGTAATATAGTCCCTTAATTTTACTTTAATTATATCCTTGATCATATTAATTTAATTCCTTTACTTAAATGTCTTAAACTTATACTAAGTAAGAAGAGAAACCTTAAAATCACTAGATATTAAAAATCAACATCACACTTTTGTCAGCTGTAATTAGCAATAAATATTCCCTGGACCCCTTTGATTAGTATAATAAATGATAACTCATTAAATGTGGGTTTTTCATCATATGTACGCTACAGCACAAAAAATTTCGCGTATTAAACAAAACTTCAAAAAATACAAATACTCGAATTATTCTTAAAAATAATTTTTTCAAATTTTATTGCATTGCATTATATATCCGATCTCTAATTAAACATCAATGATGTAAATAAAGGAAAAATCTAATCAATGCTGAACTGAATACTTACCTCACTTATTAGTGTTCACGAAAATTCATTGTCATCTAATTTCAATTTTCAACAGACTTGTGTTCGTGGATACTGATATTTGAAATTTGTATTTGTCAATAAAATAATTCATTCATCATTAGTCAGTTTATTTTTTTTTAATTGAACATTGTCAGATGCAGTTCAAAAGATTTTGCTATTGCAGTTTGTTTTTGTTTTTCTCTAAATTTTGTTTCAACACAGAAAGCCAATATTTTAATTTATATAATTAACGTGAATAAAAATTAGAGATTTATATTTCTCTAGATCTCTAGATTTATATTTCTCTAGATGTTTTTAATTGTCATCACCTTCCATATTTAAATCCCTTTCATTAGTTGCAATTTGAATATCTGAGATATAGGAAATATAATTCTTTTAGATTATTTTAAAAGCAATTTTTAACATTTGAAATAAATATGATGAAAAAGTTTCTTATCTTGTGCAACAGAATTTAAAAGTAGCTGGTTTTATGATCGTCTAGAAAAGGAAAAGTAATCATTTATTACTTGGAAAGGAAAATTAATATTAAGTTTCAAAAATTAGAAATCCATTTTATTGTAAACTGATCATTAAAAAAGAGTTTGTCACTTAGAAGACTTTTCATAAAGAAAGATTCTATTATATCTTTAAAATGAAGCTTAAATTAAATTAGGTTCTTAAAATATTTTATATTGTGTAATGAAAAGGAGCTGCTTTACTGATGGCTGAATTTACAGAGTATGTGCACATCTTAAAGTACTTTAAAGTTCTTAAATTTAGTTTAAAAAATTGAGCACCTTGAAAAGTAATGAGCTGGTTCAGAACATAGAAGGCAGCATGATTCAAGGTAAATCAGCACACATACTTTTGGGAAATCAATTGGATTTCCTTCTTCAATGCAAAAAGTCGGGATTTGACTACCACAATTTGAATAAACACAAAACTATGTTGGCAAAACTGAAATGGCTAAACAAACAACATCCCAATATAGTAGCACCACCTAGTATGATTAAAGGGAAATAAAAATAGAAATAATAAAGAAATATGAGCATGAGAAGCAAAAAAAAAAAAAAAAAATTAGATGTGAGAAAAATCCAAATCAAAAACTGAATAATAAGTCAGAAGAAAAATCAAACTGATGACTATTCATATCACAATGATTAGTAATAGAAAATATTTATTAATTTCTTGGTTTCTTACATAATTTTGATGTTCAAGCAATACTTTAAGGTATATCTAGTTTCACCTATGTACGATAGTTCCCATTGGCGTTTCTTAAAAATACTTAAGGACTGTCATTTTTTGTTTTTGTGGTGGGATTTTGTAAGGCTGTGATCAATCCCCATATGTGATCAATATGGTTTAGAATCCTCTAAATTGTGGATAATTGGATAACATATTCTTCATATGCATAAAATAACCATAGCATGCTAAAACAACCCATCTTCTATGGTTACTTTTTCTACAAACTCTTTGATTTCATTATAGTCTGATTTGATGACATTAATTTCAGAAGGAGATGTGCACATTTACAATTGTGTTCTGTTTTCAGAGTGCATAATTTCTTGTTATATTAATAATGTTATAACTTATGATTTGTCTTATTTCATTTTGTTAAAAGGTATTTAAACATTTTATTTTGATAGTTTTTATGTTAATAATTTTTATAATAACTTTAGTTCTATCTAATTAGACTTATATGTTTCAGACTGTTAGGGAAGGAATGCTGCTTTTAGGATGTGTCACAAATATAAGAAAAGCTGATTTTGAAATGTCTTTGCCTGGCTGCCTTTCTGGAGTAGTTGAAGCCTATAATATATCAAATGCATTTACTAATGCTGTTACTAATTTTTTTGAAATTGGTGGTTTTGAGGAGGTGAGATTTTTAAAATTTGTTTTATGTTGTTATTTTAAATTCATAGTAGTTAACTTAAAAAAGTATTCTAGAAAAAGAATTTCTTTCCAAATATAAACAAATTCTAAATTATTCAAAATTCAAGTTTGTTTATTCTTTGAGTATTCAAGGTTAAAGAACATTCCAGATGGGAGGATGCAAGAAAACTAATACAGTACACTCGTGTTAATATGAATCGCTGGGAGAACAATAATTAGTTCACTTCATTGAAATTTCGTATTAACGATTTTCATTGGGATCAAGGTCAAGATTGTATAATTTTAGAATTAAAGGCTAATAGGCAATAGAAATATGTAACTTATATCACCTTGAATTAATTTATTAAATAAAAAAAAGACGTTTCTCACTTTAGATGTTGAAGACCCAGACCGTCCGACTCATCCTAAGGACGTGAGCAACCATTTGGACGGACGGCACTATTTAGGTGTGAAAACCCCAGGCCGTCCGACTCGTCCAGAGGACTTAGAGTAACAATTTGGACGACCGGGAGGGGGCACTATTTAGGTGTGTAACAATAATGTAGAGGTTAAACCAAATTAAGCTAGAAGAAATCTATGATACATCCATGCTTAAATCTGACAAACTCCAGTAAGGAACTTGATAGAAAATTAAACATGTGAAATGTGCAGGTTTAAAATTCAAGATAAATGATTGACTATGCACTTCCTGATATACTAACACACATTTGCATGGGATCACATTGATTGAAACGGATGGAAATCCCCTATTTTCCCCTATTTTCATAATAGAATGGCCCATTTCTGGTAAAACCAGATGTTTACATTACTTGGCAAAATGTTCACATCGAAAAGTGTAAAAGGCAATCATGATCGGGTGCCAAATTGGCATTTTTTGACACCATTGGCAAAAAAAAAAAAAAAGATCTTATAATGTGAATAAAAAAAATATATTTTAACTGGTTTGGCATTTTTAAACTATTGTTTGGCTTTTTCTTTTTCAAAAGTTTTATTTGAAAACCCTGATTATTATTGGAAATAGAGTAAGTTATGTGGGAGGGGGAGTTGTAGAGGTTATTTACAGTTCGATTTGATGAATTCTGTTAAAAGTTTGTTCACTTTGTCGCGTGAAAATTAATATTGCGACAATGGCAAAATTCTCTTTAATGCCAGAATTCTCTTTATCGGTGTTCATTTTAAGTCAATTGTATATGCAATTTCAGTTCAAATATTTCTAAGTTATATTCACAGTGTATATATTCACATGTGCATAGCTACCAATTATACTCTTTATAGCTAAAAACTCATTTTTATGCATGTTTTTTATTGTTTTAATTTAATTATAAGTTAAAATCCCTTTCTCCCCCTTTTCTAAAGAAATTCCAAAATTTCTTGATTTTTCTAGACGAGTTCCAGTAGCTTTATGTGTATACATATTGATGTTAGATCTAGTTCGTTGTTCCAAATAGCAGCATAACTAGGAATTTTAGTCTCTTAAGCAAAACATGTCCCCCTCCCGTCTAAAATTTTAGTTTTCCCTAAACTGGAATTTTGGGGCACAATTTTTAATTTTGGCCTCCAAACCTATAAGCATTTAAGAAAATGTTTCTTGGGTGGGAATTTGAATTTTGGGGATCCCAAAATTTGACCCTCTTCAAATTTTACTTTTGGCTCCCTAAATTAAAAGCATTTAAGAAAAGACTTTTATTTTTAGTAACCATTTATTTTCATAAGAGAAAAATTTGAAATTTGAAATATTTTCTTAAATTTTTTGTCAGCGATAGGTAATTAAATAAAAAATATTTATAAATGTGTTAAATCGTTTGAGAAATTAGTGATCTGCTTCAGGTTTTTTTTAAAACTAAGAAACTTGGGCCATTTATATTTCTTGAGCTATTCCCCACTGTGAAGTTGTTAGACGTTCATGCACATATTTGTTCTCGACTTGATTCCCGCCTTGTGCTTGATAGGGGTCCACTCAAACAACTTTGAGAAACATTTTTATTTATCGTACATAATAAAAAATGTATTTGTCTTTCTGTGTGTTATCTGTACCAGAAAATCTAAATTTAGACAGTCACGAAATTCAATACTGGGTTAGCTGAGCTATTAGTACAACATACCTTGGCATGACTTCTTTTTAAATTCAGATTGGTTTTTTAGCTATTTTATGCTTTAACATGATTTTGAGCAATTTTCACACATTGGTTCCTTATTGACCAAAAATATTATCACAAGGGTTTCATATTGACAGAATCCGAAAAATCCAAAAATTGTTCTTTCCAATGATCTTTGAACTGAATCCGTAGGACAATTCCTTCTTATTTGTGTATTTATTTTTAAATACATTGAAATTTCCATTTTTTACATAATTTTATTCTTATTTTGCTGCATCCAAAGAAGTGGGGAGGGGAATAGCGCAATTCTATAGTTTGTTAAAAAGTTGTGTACATGTCTTCGCATTCTTGTAAAACAAATGCATAAAAATTGTAAGCAGATGTCCGTTAATGAAAGTGTGATTGCATTTTCTCCCTGGTAAGCTTTTCTGTGCATGCCTACTCACCATGCAGTTTGCTCCTACTTTTTTAAATTTATATTTTATTTTTATGTTTTCCATGGTTGTGAAGTGCATGTATGGGGATTGGAATCAAAACAAAGGGTGGAAATGATTTAGAAATTGAGTTTATTTGTAAATGTATTATTTTAGGAAGGGGGATGCTTATTTAGGGCCCGGGCAACACCAGATAATTCGTTCTAGGATTCAATAAGTAATGGATATTTTGTGCAAAATTGTTTTCTTGTTTATCAAATAAAATCAATCTAATTAGTCATAAATAACTGTATACATTTGTTATAATTGCTATAAAATACATTTATCTAGAAAGATGTCTGCCTGTTTGGGTTACCTGTATGTAGCAAGAAATCTTAGTATCATATGACAATAAAATCCAGTATAGAGGTATCTTTGTTCCTGAAAAAAATGTCACATTGAGAATTTTTTTTAATTTGAACTTTGAAGTTGTGGATTTAAAAGTCAAAATTCGACCTTATCCCATATTCCAATAGAGAAGCCAATTATTCTGACTGATACTACCATTTATTGCATATTGCTAAACCTAAAACTATTTAGTGACTAACTTTTAATTACTTCTCAAACTTTTGCTAAAGTAATAAAACTAAAATAACTATATAAAGAGTAACATACAACACAAAATAATAGTATTGACTACCTTTCAACTTTGACCCATCGTACACATTATTGATAAAGAAAAAATTAAATCCAATAGGCCAGCTCATTGGTGTATGTCCAACGAACCTCCATCACTATTAGCGGCATCTATAGTGTCATTTGAAGACAATAACATTGTCATTTTATTTTCCAGAAATCTTTCTATGTTCTGGTGTAATTTTAATCAGAATTCTGCATTTTATATCCCGAGCAATACCAGACATTTGTTGCAAGTTTTATAATAAATTTTTTGAGGATAAAATTGTTTGTTCAAGATACCTCAAATATCCCACCTCGCTCTGGGCCCTTAAGCATCGCTTAATTGTGCTTAATTGTGCATCGCTTATTGAGCTACACAATTAGCTCTAAACATGTATTTTCATTACCACCTAACTATTGTGATATATTTATTTAGATGGGCAGATTTATTTACAATTTTTGTTAATGAATTTTCATAACTCATTTGGAGATATATTTAATTTAGTTTAGTTACATTTTTACTTATAATATGATTTTATGCTGCATCAATTGTTAGAAAATATATTCATAAATGACAATTTGCATCAAGGAGCTCCAAACTGCTTTATGTGTTTTAATTTAATCCCTGTTACATAGTTCAAGTAATTCATTTATGTTTTAATTTATTATATTTTAATCATTTCTCTAATAAAAATTATTTAATTTTTTTAGCCTGCTATTGAATCTATCATTCAAGTTGGGATGACATTTCCCTGCAAAGTGGTTAAAGTTGACCTTAGCATAGCTAAAAAGCCACATATTACACTATCAATTAAACCAGATGATATCAATGAAAATTTAAAACCATCATCATTGTATCCTAAAATGGTATGTTAATGAAACAAAATTTGCACTCATTTGGCAATGATTGCAGAGATTAAATTCTTTTTAATTGTATGGTATTTTTTCAAATTAACTGGTGATATTTAAGATTTAACAAGTTTTGTGTGTCTTCTGAAAATTATTTTAAATTTATCAGATTTCAATTATTGAAAGCTGTTAAAACTGCTTATTTTTAACTAAAACTTTTGGACAACTAAAGAAACTAATTAACATTGCTTCCAAGATCATTTAAGGATAATATTTTTCTTTCAAATACCAGTCCATAAAAATAAGCAGTTCACTTTTAATGTTTAAATTTAATTTGTATGTGGGTATTTTATGATACCTATATGCACTGAAAAATTTTTTTGGTCAAGTCATCATTGGATTTAACCAGTATCACATTGTACATTATGTTGTAAATTTTGCAAGATGCTATATTCAATGTAGATAATTGTATGTATATTGATTCCATTGCATATCTCTATTAGCATGATGTAGACATGAAAATAGGTACTCACAACAATGCAGGTACTCGGTTGATTAAACAATGCAGTTTGGTATTTAAGTGAAACTAACCAGCCATAACTTCTTCCCCATATTCTATTTTAATTAAAAAACTGCCTAGAAATTTTCTAATTCTGCATTTCTTCCCTCTCTAATTCTCATCTTTCATATGTATATACTCAGACCAGATGTAACTTGTATAATACTCAGTTAAGTCACATTATTATGACCACATTGAAAATGCATTTTTGATACAAAATACAAAGGTTTTAGGGCATATAGGGCACATTATACAAAATACTTTTCAAATTAAAAAATTCCAAATACAAAATACATTCAAAATACATTTAAAAAAATTAAACATTGTTGTGTATTGGACTGGATTTTTTGTGAAAATCAGTATTTATGTATACATTTTGTTAGAAATAAACAAACCTTGTATTTGTTAAATATTAACATTGACATTTTAAAAGGATTAAAAAGTATCGAAAATGTATGACTTAAAAGACTAAACTCTTTGAAATTTTAAATCTCCGCATTAATAAAGTAAAAATAAATAAAGAAAATAAATAAATCCATGGGAGAACACATTTTATATAACAGACAAACATATAATAAAAAAACAAGAAATTTATGAAGAAACCATCATATTGAGCTAAATATGGTTTGTACACTTCATTTTTGACAGAACTATTAAGCATTTTTATTCTCTTTTATATACATATTTTGTACAGTAATATGAATTTTCAGAAAAAAAGAGATGTCTAATCTTCAAAACTGTAAATGGAAATCGTTAGTAAACCCCATAACTCCCCTCTAGAATTTGTTTCTAATCCATATCGGTCATCATCTAAGCTCTATAGATATCCTTAAAAATAGATGTTTCAAGGAAAATTTTTTGAGCCTAAGGTAAATAAAAAAAGAGTTGAAATTTTTAGTGAATCTCCAACCATCTCCTAAATTTTATGCTGAATTCATATCTGTCATCATCTCAGCTCTATCTATAGCAATCTTAAGAAATAAAGTTTCAAGAAAATTTTGTTGAGCCGGACTTGAAAAAAAACTGGAGGTGCATATTCTTAATGAACCCCCGACCCACTCCATAATTTGATGCTGAATCTATAACAGCCATTATCTTTATCTGTAAATAATTCTGAAAAATATATGTTTTAAGGAAATTTTTTGAACCGGATGTAGAATAAGAACCGGAAGTAAAAATTCGTTAACCACCCTATCTCCTCTAGAATTTGATGCGGAATCCATATTATCAGTTATCATCTAAGCTCTATCTATAGCCAATTTTGAGATATAGATGTTTCAAGTAAGATTACAATATTTGAACCGAAAATGGAAATCCATAATGAACTTCCAACCCCTTTAAAATATGATGTCCATCATCTGAGCTCTATCTGTAGCAGATCTTGAGAAATAGATGTTTCAAGGAAGCACTTTGCCTAAAAATAATAAAATAGCAAATTTTTTGCTACCAAAAAAGCTTATTGTATGATATAGCACAACCATGATTAAACAAATGTCAAGAGACTAGCATAAATACTTGTAAAATTGAGGTACTACTGCATAAAACTACAATCTTACCTTTAGATGTGTTTTAAAATTCATTGTGTTTTCTAAAAGTTTCATTTACAACCACACATTTTAGTTTGTATAATTGGCATTTCCCCATATTTTTCCATTGTCATCAATAGGTATCACTTTAAAACATCTTTCATGTAATACTGATGACCATGCACGTCATATTCTATTAATTCTCTAAATACATTTATATTATGAGCAGCAGTATCTTCCATCTTTTCTCATGTCTGTGCAATGACTAACTGCATTGCATGTCCTCAATTTATATAAAAATATATACAATGCACACACAGCAGAACTTGGATTGCCAATGCTTCTGATTCTACAAAGAATGAAAGTTCAAGCTCTCTTCTTGCTCCTTTTCTTTACCCATATAGACAGAAAGGAGCCATCTACCAAACAACTTCATTATATAATTCCAATATAAACATAAAGTTTATAACAGAAACTATATTTTCATATCTCACCATAGAATTAAACATCCCATTAATTAACATCTTTATCGGCACCTGGTTGAAAAGGGATGTTTAGATTAACTCCTAGAAACAAATCCAATGACTAATTACCCTTCTACCCTTTTGGGAATTGTTCATCTGTGGTTTAAACACAATAGTTTGAAATCTGAAGAAATGTATTTTGAGTGTTTTGAAAATACAAAATGCTTTGAAAATGTATTTCAAAATACTTTCGTTTTTTCACTTTAAAATACAAAATACAAATGTAGTTTAAAAATGTATTTCAAATACATGTATTTTTGATACTGTCCAACTCTGTAGGAAGCCATGCTGACTGCAGTGCACCTGACATATGCTGGAGGGTGCATGGTAGGAAATCCATAGAGTGCACTACCCAATCAAGGTTGTCCCACAGATGCTCAATTGGGTTTTAGTCTAGGGAATTAGGGGGCCAGTGAGAAGTCTTTATCATGCTCCTCCAACCACTCCAGGCCAGTTTTCACTGTGTGACACATTGCATTGTCATGCTGGTAGATCCCATCTACCCTAAGGAAGACAATCAGCATGTATGGATGTACGCAGAGTTTCCCCCAGAAATACAAAAGGGCAGGGTGCTGTTACCAGAAAAAGGGCGCATATTTTTTATGTAAATAACATTTATGTGTGACGAAAATCAGAGCATTCCAAAAAAATGTAAACGCTTTGGACAAAAATGTAAATATATTTCTTGTTTTGTTGAAAACAGGGTCCAGATTGTGAATATATAAAATTAATTTCAATTTTTTAATATTTTGCACTTTTTTCTTGAAAAACTTAAAAATGTATTTGTCTGAGCAAGTGTTTTTTTTTTTTTTTTTTTCATTATGCTTACTTTCACTTGAAATATCCTCGAAACCATAAAAGACATATAAATAGTAAGCGACAAAAATATGCATTAGGAAATTTAGTTGCTAAATCTATATTTATATTTTGAAAAAGGTCTTATAGTTTTTGAGTAATTGTTTTGTCAAGTTGAAGAAGAGTGAAAATTTTCTCATTTTCAAGCTTGTAATGCAATCTCAAAAACTAAAAGTGCTACCTGTAAACAATATGCAAGAATATAGCTTTTGAAATCCTTACAAGTGTGGATTTTGGATGAGCTCTTAGTTTTCAAAGTATAGGGGTTATAATTTCAATATTTAATTATTTTAAATAGCTCTTTGAAATCCCTACAAGTGTATATAATTGGACGTTGGATGAGCTCTTAGTTTTCAAAGTATAGTGGTTATAATTTCGATATTTTATTATTTTAACCTGGGTTTTCCAATGTGTGGGAAAGCTGTAATTTACTTAAAATGTCATGATTCTTGCAACTTTATCTGTTACTTACTCCTTAGTGAAATATTTGTGCATAAGTATGAGATAATCTTATTTTGTTTAAAAAATTAGGGAGTTAAATAAACTTGGAAATTCTAAAAATGTGTAATGATTGACTAGATTTGAATAAAAGAAATGAAAATATACATATTTATGTGCTGCCAGGTAAGTTTATAGATTATAGACCAGGTTGATTTCAGGTCAGATAAGTTTAAATTTATATACCGAAAAGCAAGTTAATAAAATAATTTTATATTTTAACCTGCAGTCTATGGTCTAAATATCCAGATAAAATCTTGGTGAAAACTAAAGTACTAGCTTGTTATAAACAGTTAGTGAGTAATTTGTAGCATTTTGAATTGCTGTAAACCATAGGTTCTCAACCTTTTTTTTGCCCACCGCCCACTTTGATAATATTTTTTTTCCTAATGCCCCCCCCCTCCAATTTTTTTTACTTGCGAATCTGAAACAGCTATTGCCACGATTATATTTAAACGTGTAATATTATATACTATAGTCGTAAGATAGGATATGGCCCTATCCTATTTCTGAGTTTAAAGAAGACTGTTTCAATGAGAACAATTAAAACACATACTTAATTATATTGAAAAGTATTTTTATTAACATTCAAAAGACATTGAATTTATAACTTATCTAATGAGAAGGTTGAATTTGATGCATTTTAAGGAGTTTGTTAATATCAGGCTCGATTTTACTTAAAAACAACCGTAAGTTGTCGCTTTCAGTAACATGGAGCCGATTTCTCTTTTTAGTTACAAACGTTGCTACAGCACTAAATCCACGTTCAACTAAATAGGAAGATGGGAATGCTATCAGAAATCGTTGAACAATCGACCATAATCCTGGGTACAGTTGCAAAATCGGCTTCTGCAGCCAAAATTTTTGGTAGCCATTCTTGAATTTAATTTTTAATTCCTCATTTGTCGTCAGTTCTATTAGTTCTTCTTCTAACTGAGATGTTCCTGCTGTGTTGACATTTGAAAAAGGATCCGAAACCCAGTCTGGTATGTCCATGTTTAAAATGTCCTGGAATCGTTCCTTGAAATCACTGTGGAGGTTTTCCAAGTGTTGACAGTAAACAAGCAAGTCGTCGTGCTTGAATGATACTGCTGATAAATTTGGGAAGTTATTGAATTCGTGTCTGCCGATATTTCTTTTGTATAATAGCAGTTTGGACATGAAAGCAGCAATGCTATTTTTTGTCTTAATCAAGTTTAAGTCGTCGCCTTGAAGTTGGAGATTGACATCATTAAACAATTTATACAGGTCTGTCAAGTACGCAATATCGTTCTTTGATGAGATAAGGTTGTCGCGCAATTCCGTGTCTTTGTTTCCTAGGAACTCTATCACAGACCCAAACAGATTGTAAAATCGAGTCAAGCAAGTACCTTTTGACAGCCAGCGCACCTCTGTGTGAAGCAGCAATCGGTTGAAATCTTCATCATTGGTAATGCAAAGCTGACTAAATAATCTGTCATTCAACGAGTTACTTCTGATTTTATTAACTGCTCTGATAACATATTGCAGTGATATATGGAGGCGTTCACTCTAATATTTCGCAACCAAATGCTGGCGATGAATTACGCAATGCACAGCAAGCACGTCAGGAACTTTATTTTTAAGTGATTTGCATACGATTTGCATGCATCCACACAGGATATATATTGTTATTGTATACATTGTATGCAGATTGCATGCACTCATTAAAAAAATTCACTTAATTTTGTAAATCTGCTATGCGAATTAAATATGTTAAATTGTTATTGCATGGAGAGGAGTTATATTATATATAATGTGTACTGCATCAGTCTGCATAGTGGTCGGGTCAGGGCCACTCATACAAATTTTTGGATTCCCCTACATACTTTGTTTACCTCTTTTGGGCATTCTTCATGTCTTCTCCTTCCTCAAAAATTGTGGACCCCACCACTTGAGTGATGTCCGACCCTTCTTATGGGCGGCCGAGGTCAGATACACAGCCGATAGCTTTTACATGAACTGCATTGGGAGTAAATTCATCTATGCAAATTAAATATGCCCATGCAGTGTGCATATCATTATTGCATGAAGCACAGTTATCTTTATATCCTATATAATGCCTACTGCATCCGTCAGCATAGTGGTCAAATCAGAGCTGTCCATACAAATTCCTGGATTCCCCTTCATATTTCATTTTCCTCTTGTGCATTCTTCATTTCTTCTCCTCCCTCAAAAAAATTGTTGAGGAGTCCGATACCCACCACTTGAGTGGTGTCCAGTCCTTCTTATAGGCGGCCATGGACAAATACACAGTCAATAGCTATTACATGAACTACAATGGGAGTACCATGAGCTGTGTCTTTTGCACATAGCAGAGATACGCAGTCTACAGCAAAAAAGCAAATTAAGAGTTTTTCAAAAAGCAACTAGGTTGGTCACTAAAGGCAGCTAGTAAATAATATAAAGAAAATAAGTTATCTCATATTTCATTAAAGCAAAATTGAAGCAAATGCACCGCTCTAATCTAACAAATTTTCGACATTGCGGTTAGTTTCTATGCCACCTGGCACACATGGGGCCACTCTTTAAATTATGGTGTTACCTGTGTAATTGATGTACTGACAGGTTTTATAATTGACTGAAGTTGTTTCCAAAAATTGTAATGCATGCAAGGTGGCTGCTCATTTAGGCAAAAATACAGCTGATTATGCATTTTGGTATAAAGTACATTTGCCACTTTGCTAACAAAATTATTCTGGTGCATGCAGTGGAATGGAAGTTGAGATGGCAAAGCGTTTGTGGAATCGATCAACTGGTATTGGGTTCCGTTATGTTGAATTTGTTGATGATGGTGATTCAAGGGCATTTGAAACCTTGCAGGAGTTGAAAATGTATGGCCCTGATGTTTCTCTTGTCAAGGAATAATGTGTGAATCGTGTTGCAAAATTCGTGGGAACCGCTTTGTGTAACCTTGTTACCATAGGAAAGAAACAGGGAGTGACTCTTGGTGGTAGGAAACATGGAAATTTCAAAGACACAGCAATTAAAAAAATAACTCATTACTTTCAAAATGCCATCATAAGAAATAAAACAAATGTACCATCCATGAGAAAAGGATATTTATGCTATTCTGCATTATTGCAGCTCTACCAACAGACATCCAAAACCCAAACCATGTCCACATCATAAGGAATCCTGGTGTTTCTACAATCGAGCATTAGCACAGGGATTAACACCGTTTTCTCACTCTACCAGCATACAGACTCCTTTGACATCTAATGTAGTATGCAAAATGATGCCCATTTTTTAAAGACTTGCTTCAGACTCATTATTAGAAAGGTGCAGCAAGGGTGAAACTGAAAACAGAAATGAGTCTGTTCTTCATAGTCTGATTTGAAAAAGATGCCCCAAATCAATAAATGGTTCAAGACTAGGGTTGTACCAAATACCATCTTTTGCCGAATACCGAATATTCGGTTAAAATTCTAACCGAATATTCAGCCGAATACCGAATATTCGGTTACATTTTTTTAAAGGTAATATTTCTATTTTATGCCAATTTAAAATAGAAAATATTTCTATTTTGTGCCTTTCTTAAATACATTTACATTTAACATCCTAAATTTATTTGTATTTACATTAAGTATAATTATTAATTTAAAATAAATAAAAAATGAAATAAATCACTCCAAAAGCAAATTAATATAGTAAATGGCTACTTAATTTGGTTTATGTTTATCTGCATAAATTGATAATTGATAGTTAATTTCTGATAGGTGATAATCATGGCTTCATATTATGTTATAGAGAATCTTGCATTTACCTTGCATACAAATACAAACCCAAGTTGCTTAAAATATCATTACAAATTAAAATTACAATTTATTCAAGTGAATTTTTGCTATCTTAGTCTCTTCTGTAATGTAACTGATAAATAATTTTATCAAAATTGAAACTGAGCAGTCAAATTCAAACATTGCCAAATCATTTTTCTTTTTAAAGTGCAAAGGATACTTTGCCAGAATGTCTAGCCATTATTTTTTAAGTTGTTGTCACACCTGGTCTTGCAAACTACAACAGAGTAGATACTGATAGATAACTAAACAGTTATAGACAGGTGTACCCACCCTGTGACATAAGACTCAACAAAGTAATCTTCTCTTCAGAAATCATAAAAGAAATTAGAAGAGTTGACTACAATGGGGCCACACACAGAGAAATTCTTTAGTTATCTTATTTGACGCATTTTAATAGATACAAAGGAACACCTATGGCACCCTCAGTATCTTCTCTATCTCTATCGAAATTAAAATACTGCAAAATTGAATATTCATCCAAGTGTTATTTTTTATATATTATTCACCTTCACCTTTTTTTAATATTGGTGAAATGATAATTGATTTTTTTCAGCTGCATATTTTATTAAAAATTAACCGTTATATTTTTGAACACGTAATATTATGAGTTTTATTTTCTGGTTGCTGTTTCATATTTAAACGAGTTAGTAAGGTTAAGGTGTGATAAGATTTAAGAAAAATTGAAAAAACAACAAAATTTAATACCAGAGTGTTTTCTTTTACATTAAAATTATTTTAAATATGATAATATTGGTAAGTAACAATTTGAATTAATTTTGTACTATGATACTATAACTTTTATTCATTGTATAAAAAATGTGCTTTACCAATTGTAGAATATTTTAAATTTTTATTACTATTCGGTTCGGCCGAACCGAATAGGCAGTATACCGAATACCAACCGAATATTCGGTGCAACCCTATTCAAGACAGAGAGTTGAAATTGCAGGTGCCAGAGGTATAATGGATTTCAACAAGGGTCTTTCTTTTTCTGTAGCTCAAATAATGATGGATGCTCTCATGCCACCTGGAAGGTCACATGTTCTTACTAAACAAAAAGATATAAGATGCTACAAAACAGCTCTGAACAAATCAACTTTTGTTGTTCAAAGCTTATTGCAGAAAAGTGAACTTGGCAAAAATAAAACTGAGCCAGAATTCTGGTTACTTGGCTGGTGGACATTGAAATGTGCTAGTCAGCAATATTGCTTTTACATACATTTATACATTTTAATATAATGTATTATCTTTGAATTTCTGTGTGCAATAGTTATTTATAATATATTATGGTCCAACAGCAGCAGTATTCATATTTTTCTCTGTATATAAAAATTTTGATGAAATTTTGTTTATCTTTTTTTCAATTTTTAAAATTTATTTTTTTTACATATATTAACATTTTGTTAAAATTTAAACTTGGAATATATTTCTTGTTTGTAAAAGATTACTGAAATTTTTTTTCAGATAAATATCTTTATAAACAGCTATTTTGCATAATTTTTCAACTTTAATGCCTTTTTTCTCAAAGACTTGATTTTTGACATTTTTATAAATTTAAATTGATATATGTCCAGGCCTCGCAAATGGTCCCTTTTTTCCCTCGAGGCCCCTTTTTACATAATTAGTCCCTTAAAGTCTCTTTTTTTTCTTTATCAGGTCCCTTTTTCCCCTTTTTTGCTGGAAAAATATGTATTTTCTTTTTAACAGCCGAAATTCTCAGAAATTTCCGGTGTCATTGAAATGCCCCGATGAATGGCTATCGTGGAAGTGCACATATTTACTTTTCTGTGATGCATATGTTTTCCCAACTTCTAGTATTGCAGACGAGCATTGTCTCCCATCCATCTTTGGAAGCTGCTTGCTGGGAGTAATAGAATAAATAGAGCTTGTGACATGAAAACGTCCACATTCTCGTGTGACAAGCTCTATTCATTCTTTTACTCTTGGCATGCAGCGTCCAAAAAACGGACTAGCGACAACAGGGATTTTTGTTTATCAAATGCTAGTCCTAATGCAAAGTTCTAGATACATGAATGAAGTATGTTGTTTACATTTACAATTGACTTGGATACACGTTTCAATGTTCAGTTATCGTAATTATCCTAAAATTCTCCAAAAAAATAATTGCGTTCTGAAATATACTTATTTTTTACGTACCATACTGAAATTTTAAACTCAAAAGTAGAGATGCCGATTACTATGGATTCTCTGTAGTTTCTATGGGAAGCTTCCTCATCTCAAACTATGGGTTGCGAAATTTGCATAATTTTCTATGGAAAATTGCCTTCTGGCTAGGCTAATGTAAATTTACGGCCACATGCATGGTAATTAACAGGGATTTACCACCGCATGTAATGTAAATTAAGATCCTGATTGCGTGTTCTATGAAAATAATGAATATGCTTCTTCAAATTCAACATAAATCGCTAAAATGTTATATTTTTCATTAATATCATTTGTGTCCTAAAATATCCTTATTTTTTACGTACCATATAGAAATTCCTAAAATTTTAAACTCAAAAGTAGAGATGTTGATTACTACGGATTCTCCGTAGTTTCTACGAAAAACATCCTCATATCAGTAGAGGTTACGGAATTCGCATAATTTTCTATTGAAAATTGTCTTCTGTCTAGGTCAATGTAAATTTACGGCCACATGCATGGAAATTAACGGGGATTTATGGACGCATGTAATGTAAAATAAAATCGTGATCTTATGTTTTATGAAAGTTATAAATATTCTTCTCCAAATTCAGCATAAATCATTAAAATGTTATGTTTTTCATTAATTTTGCATGAACAGCGTGATTGATTCAGTTTGATCTCGTGAATTGCTGAAAATACTTTGTATCTTTTTCCATCCATCTCCATCTTCTAAATATTGCATATTAGATAAACTAGCATTTCTCCGTATTCTGGTTAATTTTTTAATTATTTTCATATAAACAGTACAATTCCTTAATTTAGTTTTCTCATGAATTGCCGAGAATTCATTAGTATCTTTTACCATCCATCTTCATCTTCTTAATATTGCATATTAGATTAACTGAACTAGCATATTTTCATATTCTGGTGAATTATTATGGTTAATTTCTTAATTATTTTTGCATATCTGCTAACTTTTATGCATTATGCATAAAATTTATGCATTTTAACTGCTCTTTATGCTTTTACGCACATGTTGCTATATTTTACGTATTTTCGCATTTATTTGAATTTCCGTATTTATTGTAATTTCTCGGAAACACCGATTTTCCGCTTTTTTATCACTAATTTCTACCATTCCCAGGATCATAGCAAATCCATAATAAAATGTAGTGTAATGCCAATAAAATTAACAGATTTACGGTCACGTGTAATGTAAATTAAGATCTCGATCGCTTATTTTATAAAAGTAGTAAATATACTTCTTCAAAGGTTGTCTAATTCAGCATAAATCGCTAAAATGTTATTTTGTTCATTAATTTCGCATAAACACTTTAATTGCGAAACTCAGTTTGTTCTCATGAATCACCTAGAGTACAATAGTATCTTTTTCCATCCATCTCAATCTTTTAAATATTGCATTTTTGATTGACTAAACTATCTTATTTTCATATTCTAATTAATTATTATGGTGAATTTCTTAATTATTTTCACATAAACAGTGCAATTGTGCAATTCAATTACTTCACGTGAATTGCCGAGAGTATGTTAGTATCTTTTTCCATCTATCTCCATCATTTAAATGTTGCACATTAGATCAACTAAACTAGCTTATTTTTGCATTATGGCTAATTATTAAGGTTAATTTTTTTATTATATTTGCATAATACAAATTTTCTATTTTGAAAAATGGGTATGAACTCTGTCAAGGGATGTTTTCCAAAAAGTGGTATTAAAGCAATGATTTAGGCAAGTAAAAAGGAAAACATTTTGGCAGGAATATAATTCAGTGCTATATATATATATTTTTTTTATTATTAAAGATCAATATTTGTTACTCTCTTTATTGAAAACCGGTGTTTTACCAAACATAAATATTTGTTTTCATTATAAAGTAATTTTCACGGGATAAAACCATTGTATATTTTTTGTTTTATAATTTATTGTCTTGAAATTTTATAAAATTGGCGTCTTGAATTTTCATATTCTACAAGTACTATGCCTGATATGTAATGCAGTATTTTTTTAATGCAGGTACTTGTACATAGTTAAATTCATTAGAAATGTCATTTGCGCATGTAATTAAAAAAAAAATCATTAGGAATGTCATTCACGCAAAATTTTACACATTTCAATTTTCCCAGGTTGGCAGGTATGTTTTGCATAAACAGTGCGATTGCGCAATTCAGTTTGTTCTCATAAATTGCTGATAGTACATTAGTATCTTTTCCATTCATCTCCATGTTTTAATGCTGCGTATTAGATTGACTAAAGTAGCTTATTTTCATATTCTAGTCAAATTTTAAGTTTAATCTTTTTAATTATATTTGCAAAATACAAATTTTTCTATTTTGAATAATGGGTATGAACCCTGTGACGGGATATTTTCCAAAAAGTGGTAAAGCAATGTTTTAGGTCAGAAAACAACCATTTTGGCAGGGATATAATTCATTGCTATGTTTTTGTTAAATTGAGGTCAATATTTTTTATTCCCTTTAGTGAAAACTTGTGTTTTACCAAACATAGATGTTTGTTTTCATTATAAAGTAATATTCACCGGATAAAAACTTTATATATTTTTTGTTGTATAATTTTTTGTCCTGAAATTTTGTAAAATTTGTGTCCTGAATTTTCATATTCTACCAGTACTACCCATGGATGTTTTAAATGTAATGTTTCTGTATATATTTTTATAGTTGTCGTAATCATTTTTCCGAAAATATTACCAATTTTTTTCTTCTAATATTGCTATTTAATATCAAAATATCCCTATTCGGATTGCATATATTTCTAGCAAAATTATCATAGAATTCCATCCATCTGCCCTCCCCGTGAAAGCGACCTTCCCTTTTTCGTTTCAATTTGAAATTCTAAAAAATGCAACCCCAAGCATCGGAAAAAATTAAAAGAATTCATCATCGAATTTGATAAAAATGCAAATTGCTTCGTTTAGTTGAAAATTCCAAGTAATCCTCTACTCTTCATTTTTTTTATCGCATTTGAAGGGGTGAATCGACAGAATTCTACATGTTTCTTTTAGCAAAAAATTTCCCAATAATTGCAAGCCCCCCTGCATTTTCAGAGATGCATTTGAGGGGGTGGATCAACGAAATATTACTGTAATACAGAGATGATAGCCATTAAAAATTTTCCATAATTACTAATTCCTGAACAAAATTACTGACTATGGAAAATACCTGTAATATTACGGAAAACACCTATTATTTCTCATCTTTCATTTTTGCATAAATAGTGCAATTTCACAATTCAATTTGCTTAGAGGAATTTAACAGTTTATCTAGAAGAAATTAATATAATCTGGTGATGAAAACAATATTACTTATTCCTCATAATAATGCTGGGACAGAAAGTATATTCTGTTGTTATTAGAAAATATGGGGCTGAATTGAAGTTACATTTGAGTACAGACTTATTAAATTTTTTTTATTACTTCAAAAAATAAAAAACATGTTCAGTGTTCTGTATTTTTCATATTTTGGGAAGAAATTAGCAACGTCTGAGCTAGAGCAGGCTAAAAAAGAACTAAACGACTAAATTTAGCTTAAGCTAAGCATATTCTGTTTTCTTAAGGTTTTTGAAATTTCTTTTTTGTCCAATAATGAAGAATATGTATTCATATTATGTTTGCTAAGTTATAACGGTAATTTATTTTGAACATTTCTTGATTTATCCACTATGCTGGTTCATGACTAACATAAATCTGTTGCACGGGACTGCAGGAGCATGGGATCCGTTCAATCACAGGCATACGTCTAACAATATGGACACTGTGTGGGCAGCAGTTTTTTAAAATGTTATATTGTGATTTTATAGAACCTTTTAGAATTTTATTTGTTTATTTAAATTAAGTTTTTATTTTTCTCTTCTACTTATTGACAAGTAAAAAGCAGTTTGAAATTGAAGCTAATATTTATTATATATATATATATATATATATGTGTGTGTTCAGAAAAATGTCTTTATAATTAATATATGCCAACAAACAATTGAAAAATATTAACATTTAAATGTTTCTTGTCACTTTGAGCTCATTCACACCTCATTGACGAATGAGAAAATATTAAAAAGCAATTTAATATTCTCCTTTGTAAATTTAATAAATACTAAAATTATATAAATTCAATAACTGTAATTGTTAATGAACACAAATGTTCAAGACTATAAAAATTTTTTATGTACAATTAGCTTTTTTCAATGACAAATTTTTCACAGCAAAAAATTCAATTTAATAGTGCTCGGTAACTTCATGCCTTTAATTTTTTTTTTTTAAGTACCCTTTCTTGTGTAGCAGTACCCTGCCCTTTTTTAATTCTTGGAAACTTTTGTGATGCAATCATCCGTATTAGATATCATAAATTATTTTTCTTTCCTTGGATGGTCTGATTTTCGTCCTTTTTTAATTGAAAATTATCATGTTTTGGTCCTTTCAGGGTCCATACACCTCCTGGAAATCCTTGAAAACCCCTGTATTTAAGATTTTTCTTATAAGGGCCCTTGAAAACTCCTTATTTTATTCCTTTTGGCTATAAACTCCTGAAAATCAAGAAATACTCCTTAAAAATCGACATCGCGATCTTTTATTTCATAATATAATCAATAGATGGCACCACCAAACCAAAGATAGTGCACAAATACTGATGCTGGAAATACAGAGATGCCAATCATTATGAATTTTTCGTAATTATGGATTTCTGAACAAAATTGCGGACTGCGGAAAAGACCCGTGAAATTATGGAAAATTCATAATTTTTTTTCCATCCATCCTGTAATTATTGCACCTTAAATTGAAAAAACTTACTTATTTCTATATGTTGGTTTATTCATGTAAATATTTTAATTATTTTGACACATTTAGTATTATTGTGCAATTCAATGAATTCTCATGTAGTCCTGCGCTTCCACAAGTACTTTTCCATCCATTCCCAATTTCTTAATATTAGTCATTAGATGAACTGAGCTAGCCTAATTTCACATTTTGGTTAATTAGAAAGGCTAATTTTTTAATTATTTTCTTATGAATAGAGGGATTGCGTAATTCCGGTAGTATCGCTTATATTGCCGAGCGTTGACTAGTATCTTTTTCCATCCATCTCCATCCTGTAATTATTGCACATTAAATTAACAAAACTTGTTTATCTTTATGTTTTGGTGTATTATTCTTGTTAATTTTATAATTATTTTGACATATTCAGTACGATTGTGCAATTCAGGGAATTCTCGTGTAGTCCTGTGAGTCCACAAGTATCCTTTTCTATCCATCTCCATCCTCTCTCTATACATTAATCATTAGATTGACAAAACTAGCTTATTTTCGTTATTTGTTAAAGTTAATTTTTTAATTATTCTTTTTTGATTTTTTATTTACATAAATAGTGCGATTGCACAATTCAATTTGCCCAGAAGAATTTAACAGTTTATCTAGAAGAATTTAATATTATCTGGTGATGAAAGCAATATTATTTGTTTCCCATAATAATGTTGTTTCAAAATGTATATTCTGTATTGTTGTTAGAAAATATGGGGCTGATTTTAAGCTAAATTTAAGTGCAGACACATTACATTTTTTTTATTACTTAACCCGAGGGAATGCGCGCTATGAGTACTTACTTGAGGACGCACGGTGGGTCTATCAGACCCGGTCAGCCGTTTTTGTTAAATAATACTACCGAGAATGTCTTTTACCACATTAAATGCATTTTCTATGAAAGAACAGACACTAAGTGTATATTAAAAATAAATAATTACAAAAAACACTTACAATTTATTCACATTCTTTGCAAATATAAATGGTGTGTTCACTACAGATATTTTGATCGCACTTAGCACAACAAATTGCAGATTTTCTGTCTTTTTTAATTGGACAAATGTGGCATCTTTTCCTTTGGCCACATTTTTGCACCTTTCTTCACTAGTCTGACTTGAAGAACAATGTTCTATCAGTTGTTCTCTCAATTTTCGAGGAAGTGATTGTTGCATGCTTCTGCATACCTGCCAACTTTTACGCATTATGCATAAAATTTACGCATTTTAACTGCTCTTTACGCTTTTACGCATATATTGCTATATTTTACGCATTTCTGCATTTATTTGAATTTTTTAACTTTACTAGTTAATCAATCTCCACCGAAATTCTCCGGCTTTTTTTGTTTGAAATTTATCAATTAACCAGACATTTTATAATTTCTCGGAAACGCCGATTTTCCACTTTTTTAGACTGATATCTACCATTCCCGGGATCGTAACAAATCCATAATAAAATGCAGGGTAATGCCAATCAAATTAATGGAGTTACGGCCACGTGTAATGTAAATTAAGATCTCGATAGCTTATTTTATGAAAATAATAAATATACTTCTTCACAGGTTGTCAAATTCAGCACAAATCGCTAAAATGTTATTTTGTTCATTAATTTCGCATAAACACTGCGATTGGTCAACTCAGTTTGTTCTCATGAATCGCCGAGAGTACAATAGTATCTTTTTCCATCCATCTCAATCTTCTAAATATTGCATTTTTGATAGACTAAACTAGCTTATTTTCATATTCTAATTAATTATTACGGTTAATTTCTTAATTATTTTTGCATAAACAGTGCGATTACGCAATTCAGTTACTTCATGTGAATTGCCGAGAGTACGTTAGTATCTTTTTCCATCCATCTTCATCATTTAAATGTTGCATATTAGATCGACTAAACTAGCTTATTTTCATATTATGGCTAATTATTAAGGTTAATTTTTTAATTATATTTGCATAATATAAATTTTTCTATTTAAAAAATGGGTATGAACTCTGTAAAGGGATATTTTCCTAAAAGTGGTATTAAAGCAATGATTTAGGCAAATAAGAAGAAAACCATCTTGGCTGGAATATAATTCAGTGCTATATATATATATATGTATATATATATGTGTATATATATATATATATATATATATATATATATATATATATATATATATATTTAATTGAAGATCAATATTTGTTATTCTCCTTAGTGAAAATCTGTGTTTTTCTAAACATAAATATTTGTTTTCATTATAAAATAATTCTCACCGGATAAAACCTTTATATATTTTTGTTTCATAATTTATTGTCCTGTAATTTTATAAAATTGGTGTCCTGAATTTTCATATTCTACCAGTACTATGCCTGAGATTTAATGCAGTATTTTTTTAATGCAGGCACTTGTACATAGTTAAATTCATTAGAAATGCCATTTGAACGTGTAGTTAAAAAAAATCATTATCAATGTCATTCGCGCAAAATTTTACACATTCCAATTTTCCCAGGTTGGCAGGTATGCTTCTGTTTTGAACATGTTCCTTTATAAGCTCCAAAGCAAGTCCTTTCAAAAATTGTCTTCGACCCTTTGCTGTTGTTTTGGTTTTTAGCTGACAATAAAAGCAGACTAGGATTTATAGCTGCTGTGTTTAGTACACAAAAAAATACTACCATGGGCCATCTTTTGCTTATTCGTGCAGTAGAAAAGTTTGCAGACATTTCATCCATAACATCTACTGTTCCCTTTGTGAGATTATAAAATGTTATGATCTTAGGCTTTTTAGCATTGCCAGTTGCTGAGTCTATTGGATCATCATAGTGCATTGTTGACAAAACGTTTACGCATTTATTCTTTTTTGGTACATACGAAACTAATGTCATGTGTTTTTGAAAGCCGAACAAAGACGAATGCACTTCTCGGTTTTTTCCTGTGATGAATTCCTTAGGTAATTCTCGCTTATTTTTTCTAATTGTTCCCACAAGTGTGATTTTTTTCTTTAGAATGTCTTTAGCCAAATTATAACTTGTATACCAGTTGTCCACTGTAAGGTTTCTTCCAGAATTTGAGAGTTTTTCTGTTAATCTCTTTACAATTTCATCAGCAGGATTATTTAGTTTATACGGACCATCAGGTTGTACACCTGCATAAATTTCTAAATTCCAGGTATAAAATGTTCTGGAATCCACAAGAGCAAAGATTTTTATACCATATTTTGCTGGTTTGTTAGGAATGTATTGACGAAAAGAGCATCGTCCTCTAAAAGCTTCATCAATTGTTATATATTCACCCACAGTATAACACTTTTGGCAGTTTCTTACAAAAGCTTCAAACATATGTTACTGGAGCGAGTTTGTCTGTCTCTTTTCTCCTTGCACAGTCTGTAATATCATGGAATCGTAAACACCTCAAAAGGAATAAAAAACGCTTCTGAGACATAGTTCCATGGAAAATATCGAGACATATTCCATCCGTAGCCCAGAGATTTTTCCCATTTACATGCTACGATTTGTGAAGTCCTCCAAAGTACAAAAGACCAATCAACGCTTTAATTTCTGTTATTGAAGTTTCTTTGGCAGGGCGATCTCTCTCAAAATTATGTGCAAATGGATATCATGATATATACTTATTTGTATAAATCACGATATCCATTAGAATACTATCATCAATCAACAGTTGCCACGAATCAATTATCGAACATACATTTTTTGCGTCACCAATGTTTCCTGGTAATTTTAGTATGATATTGTGAGAAGGAATTCTGCCATTTTGTCGATTTTTAATTTTATTCCATTTTGTACCGTCTTTGGCAATGTAGAAGTTTTGAGACAAAATGTCTGTATCTTCATCTTCATCTGTATCGTCATAAGAATCAATATCTTCCTCTGAAGAAGATTTATGTTCACTAAAAATCTCATCATCATTTATTTCTTCATCCCCTTCATTTATCGTTTCTTCACCAGTTGATATATCTCTAAGCATAGTTTCAAGCCTTTTCATTTCATCCTTGTACGACATATATCGCTTCATTTTACTTCCAAAACTTAAAAAAAAAATGAACTTAGATCTGAATACATGAACACGCGTGTCGGGCCTGAAAGACCCTAACATTCAAAATATCTACAAAAGTGAAATTCAGGAATGTGGAAATTCCAACCATCAGAAAGTGGTTGACCTTGAATACAGCTACTGGGGACCTGGATCACTTTCGAGAAAAGAGGGGGTTTCTACGGTATGGTTTTAGAACGACCTGGCCTCTAAGACCCAGCTCGCGTGCTCCCGGGTTAAAAAAAATAAAATCCATGTCAAATGTTCTTTATTTTTCATGTTTTAGGAAGAAATTATTAAAAGTCTGATCTAGAGCAGGCTAAAAATAAATAAACAATTACATTTAAGCTAAGCATATTCTGTTTTCTATTAAGCTAAGCATGTTCTGTTTCCTACTTATTTTTTAGTTTAAGCTAAGCATGTTTTATTAAGGATTTTGGAATTTCTTTTTTGTTTAGTAATGAAGACTAACATTCATATTTGTTTGTTTAGTTTAAAAATTTGAACATTTCATATAAAAAATTTTAAATGTTTGATCAAATATTTTTTCTGATTATCATTGCAAACAATTTTTTTTTTTTATCAGAAATCGCACCACTCTAGTCACTATTGAATGAAAATTTCCTGTCTAGATTACTGAAACTGTAAGCAGCCATTATTCATATAAATCTTGTGAAAGTACAAAGCAGCAATATACAACAGTACAAACAAATGTGAGCAGAAGCACTGATGAAGGAGGAGGATTTGTGGGTCATACCCCCCCTCCCCAAGAACCCATTATGTTTCAAAGAAATTATATATGGAGAAATGGAAAACAAAATATTTGGTTACCATCCATACCAGCAAAGGTGATGTTGGATTCATTTAAGAAGTTAATAAATGACATGGTTAAGAAAAAATGTGTTAATGAACCCTGTTCCATAACTGATATTTAATAAATTATGGAGTGTAAATTGGCAAACTTCCTTTATTGGTGCATTGTAATTCAAGACAAATTTTTGTATGGCCAGAGTGGTGTAGTTGGTATAAAACTAAGCGACATGGCTGAAAGAGAAACATCTGTAGAATCCACTTTTGCAATCTGTCAGCATCGTCAAATTTTTTATAATTATTTCGTATTTTATACAGAAAAACTATTGTTCAAACGTAATATTAATGAAATGAAAGACTATTTTGCAGCAGTATCGCGAAAAATGGCATTTGTGTGCGATCCTACATATATTTTGTTTAATTGTGAAAATAATTTCATCTTTTGCAATCTGTCTGCATCGCTTAAAATTATGCTTATCAAAATCTCCCGGTTTTTTTATATTGTCACACAAAAATCTCACAGTTTTTCATATTTGGAGGTTGGCAGCTATGTATAAGCTAATGAAATCGTATGCTATATGAAATATGTTCTGCTGAATTTTTTATAGAATAATTAAATTAGATTATGACATTTTAATAATCTCAAATAGATGTCAAGCTTTTAAAAATATACCTAAAAATAGATTTGCTGTTGTATAAATTGATTATCAGTTTTTTTTTTCAGTTTGTATTTAAACTTCTAAACCCATTGAATCTCTTTGGCATTAAGTTTTTAAGCTGAAAAACATTTGACTTGTATTTGCATGATTTTATTATTATTTATTTTTTTAAGGTAATTTTTGGATCTGTGAGCAGCATAGAAGATCATGGATATATTGTAGATGTTGGAATTGAAGGGATTCATGGATTTTTAGCTGAACATATTTCTAAGAGTAAAGATAACATTTTAAAAGTGGGTCAAGTCATACCAACTTTAGTGCAGAAAATAATATTTTCTAACAAAAGATCTGCAAATATTCAATTATTAAAACTGGATTTTAGTCAAAAATACCCAGAAGTAAGTATATGTTGTAAAAAATCTTATCACCAAATAAACACATTATTAGGTTGTGATGTAGTTGCCAACTCTACTGGTTTTTCCGCCCCCCCCCCGGGTTTTTAATGATATCTCCCATTTTTTCAATATTTAATGAGAATTTTCGTGCTTTTGACAATTTTTTTAGAATTCTCTAAAATTAAGGATTTTTCAAAAAAAATGTTCAGTTAAGGGGGAATTTTGATCGAACGTACGGCCATCATTTTGTTTCTTCCATGCATAAAGTTCTCTATTCTTCAGTACCCGTACTAAGTTGCAACATTTTCACTTTATTGATGGATATTGTATCAAATAAGTGTGATTTCGCATATATAGATTACATTATTGATGAAACATCCTTTTCCATCCATGTTTAATTTCAAATTATGTGAATGAAAAATACACAACATTCATTTCTTTGTAGTATGTTTCATTATTAATTAATCTTTACATAAAATATTGATTTTTTTTTAAGTGTGGTTTCACAGGTATAGATTACATTCTTGTGCAATGTTGAAACATCCTTTTCCATCCATGTTTAGTTTAAAATTATGTGAATTAAATTTAAAAAAGCCACAACATTCATTTATTTGCAGTATGTTTCATTATTAATTAATATTTTTGTAAAATGTTTATTTTGCAATTTTGGATGTATACATTAAATTCCCATGTAATGTTTAATCATATTTTCCATCCATCTTATTTTTGATAAAATCTCAAATTAGCTAAACAGTACTTTTACATCGTTGCAGTTTACATAAAAATGAAGAATTATTTTTTGTTTTAAATACATTCAAAATGTGTGATTGCACAATGGAATTTTTGCCCCTTATTTTCTAGGCAATAGAGTCCCAAAAGCATTTTTCTATTTACATTAATCTAATTAACTAAATTAGAATTTGAGAACTGAAAATCTTTTGTCTCAGTGAGCCAGTTCCCTCTAAAATTTCTCTCAAAAAGCATATTGGTGGCATAAACAATGCCACTGATATGTTTTTTTTATACACTGACTATGTAAAAGCATTTATCTTATGCAGTAGGCATTTTCAATGTTATAGTGTGTTATGTTTCGAAGAAAAAACATACATTTTTTTGTGTGATGTAAAAAAAAAATGCCCATTTTTCCAAAAGCGATATTGAACATGCTATACACTGACTTGTAGAACACTTTAAAACTGCTCGCCACACTATCTACTGGATTTTCATTCCCTAATGTTGGCAGGTATGCTGGGACAATGGTTGCTTGAAAAAAAGGCTATTATATTTAGCCACTTTTACAATTTCTTTAAATGTGGCTAACTAAAATAGCTACTTGTGCAAAATGCTTTTGGTGTATTAATTTTTATGGTGTGATTAATCTCAGGATTGTTGATTTTTACTTAAAATAGATTTTTTAAATATAAATTCTTTGCATAGCTTCCAACTCTAATGGTTTTTCCGTGAAATGCCTGCTTTTTGGTGATTTCTCCAGGTTTCTTGATTTTTAATGAGAATCTCTGCTTTTGTCAATTTTTTTAGAAATCCTTAAAGTTAAGGATTTTTCAATAACATGTCTCTGTTAAAGGGAATTTGGATCAAACTTGCGGCCGCCATTTTGTTTCTTCTATGTATGAACCTAGTACCAGTACTAAATTGCATCGTTTTCACTTTAATGATGGATACTGTGTCAAATGAGTGTGATTTCACATATATAGATTTCATTGCTGTATAATGTTGAAATATTGTTTTCCATCCATGTTTAGTTTCAAATTATGTGAATGCAAAGTATGCAACATTCATTTCTCTATAGTAGGTTTCATTATTAATTAATATTTGATTATTTTTATAAGTGCAATTTTTGCGGGCATGGATTACATTCCTGTAAAATGTTAAAATATCCTTTTCCATCCATGTTTAGTTTCAAATTATGTGAATTAAAAAATGCAAAACATTCATTTTGCAGTATGTTTCATTATTAATTAATATTTTCGTAAAATATTTATTGTTTTTTAATTTTGTAAAATATTTATTGTTTTATATAGATTAAATTCCCATATAATGTTTAAATATCCTTTTCATCCATTTATCCATCTTATTTTTGATGAAATCTAAAACTAATTAAACAGTACTTTCACATCTTTGCAATTTACATAAAAAATGAATGATTATTTTCTTTAAAATATGCTCAAAATGAATGATTACACAATAGAATTTTTTCCCCTTATTTTCTAAGCAGTAGAGTCCCAAAAACACTAAATTTCAATGTGAGAACTGAACATCAATTGTTTCAGGGAACCCCCACTCTAAAACATTTCTTTATTTACACTACCAATCATAAACAACAGAACAAAAAAATCTTAGGACATACCTGCCAACTTTTACGCATTATGCGTAAAATTTACGCATTTTAACTGCTCTTTACACTTTTATGCATATATTGCTAGATTTTACGCATTTTCGCATTTATTTGAATTTTTTAACATTACTAGGAAATCAATCTCCGGCGAAATTATCTGCCATTTTTTTGTTTGAAATTTATCAGTTAACCAGACGTGGTATAATTCCTCGGAAACACCAAGTTTCCGCTTTTTTAGCATTTACTTCTACCATTCCCGGGATCGTAGCAAATCCATAATAAAATGCAGGGTAATACCAATCAAATTAACGGAGATTTACGTCCGCGTGTAATATAAATGAAGATCTCGATCGCTTATTTTATTAAAGTAATAAATATACTTTTTCAAAGGTTGTCTAATTCAGCAAAAATCGCTAAAATGTTATTTTGTTCATCAATTTCGCACATACACTGCGATTGCGCAATTCAGTTTGTTCTTATGAATCGCCGAGAGTACAAAAGTACCTTTTTCCATCCATCTCAATCTTCTAAAAATTGCATTTTTGATTGATTAAACTAGCTTATTTTCATATTCTAATTAGTTATTATGGTTAATTTCTTAATTATTTTCGCATAAACAGTGCGATTGCGCAATTCAGTTACTTCGCGTGAATTGCCGAGAGTACGTTAGTATCTTTTTCCATCCATCTCCATCATTTAAATGTTGCATATTAGATCGACCAAACTAGCTTATTTTCATATTATGGCTAATTATTAAAGTTAATTTTTTAATTATATTTGCATAATACAAATTTTTCTATTTTGCAAAATGGGTATGAACTCTGTGAAGGGATCTTTTCTAAAAAGTGGTATAAGAGCAATGATTTAGGCAAATAAAAAGGAAACCATTTTGGCAGGAATATAATCCAGTGCTATTTTTTGTTTTTGTTTTTTATTAAAGATCAATATTTGTTACTCTCTTTAGTGAAAATCTGTGTTTTACCAAACATAAATATTTGTTTTCGTTATAAGGTAATTTTCACCAGATAAAACCTTTATATATTTTTTGTTTTATAATTTATTGTTCTGAAATTTTATAAAATTGGTGTCCTGAATTTTCATATTCTATGCCAGATATTTAATGCAGCATTTTTTTAATGCAGGTACTTGTACATAGTTAAATTCATTAGAAATGTCGTTTGCGCGTGTAGTTTAAAAAAATCATTATAAATGTCATTCACGCAAAATTTTACACATTCCAATTTTCCCAGGTTGGCAGGTATATCTTAGGAGTGCAAGAAGTTTTTTTTTTTTTTTTTTGTTATGTTTACTAATATAAATTTTAGGGGATCCTCACCTGCATTCATTAATCACAGGCATGTTATTAGCACATGTAAAAGGTAAAAAAAAAATTGAAAAGATTTGCAAACAAATTCAGACCACTGGGATTTTTTTTCTTTTTACACTATTTAATTTAGGTTAGTTTCTCTGTTTGAGTCAGATATTGAAATCTGTTTTTGATCAACTTTTACCAAGCTGATTTTCTTGAAATTTACACACATAATTATTTGCGATGCAATACATTCCATCAAATTTGAGTTGATTCCCTCCCTGTTTTCGAATTTCGGGACTTGATGCTTGTTGATCTCTATTGGGTCAAATTGTAAATCCTCGTACTTCTGTTAAGCGATGTGAATTGACTGAACTTGTTATATTGAGTAGAAGTAACACAGTGTTAAGATAAAATGAGAAAAAGTCACTTGGTAAAAAAAATCCACGTTTATTAACGAAGTTGGTATCTTGCCATTAATAATTGGCGGCTGCTTTAACAAAACGCAGCATAAACATTTTTACAGGTTTTAAGATGAAGTAAGAACATTTAGGAAGTCCACGTTGGAAACAACAATACTCATGAACTTTATGTTGTTCGAGTTCCCCCTCTATAAGGTCACACTTCAGGAAAATATAGGCTTAACATGTAACTTGGCTAGACTCGACAGTTTTTATGCATAGTTTAAAAACACTAGTTCAGAAGCATAAAAAAGATTAAATGACCGGTTTGAAGTTCATTCATGTAATACAAACGAATACTACAGTGTATTGTTCTTGCACCGGTTATGCCTTCGTAACTAAGGCCATCTTCCTTAAATACTGTCGTGAAGGATTCAATCTTTTAATCAGCACTAACTTGAATGCACATTATCGACATTTTCATTCTATACCGTAAATACAATTACTCATGCTATCATCGCCAGTACTGTTACTGACGACCTGTCAATCTAACGATCTGTCTGTCTATCTGACTGACTGTTGATCTGTCGATCTCTTTGAAGATCTGACTGAAGATGTTTCCAGCGTGGGCTTCCTATATACACGAGGATCGGCACCTACCAGAACGAATTCTGAGGTCCATCCCGAAAATAATCAAATGAGTTTGAGTATGCATCGAATATCCAATTTGTATGAAGACCTCTACTGAAAGAACGCTGTGAGTCATTCCTGAGAACAAGGTAAGTAAATCAAAAAGTAAAACTGAGTTTTTGAATATTGCCCAGGAGAAAGGTGACACACGACCTATTTATTTACATTCTTCCAGCAATCGGGCCCCCTCATGCAGGTTGTTAAATTTGACGCATAACGTTGACAGATATGTCTTTGGTTTTAATGATTTTTTACTTCTGATTTTGTACTCTTTGTTACTCTCACAGTAAAAAATGGGTTACAAACCACAAAATCATAGACCTGTTAAATATATGAGGAAACATATTTTATCAATAGAAGGAGCAAATTATTTTTATCCCTAGCAAGGGGAAATAAAATAAATATACACATTTCTTTATTAAATATTTTACAAACAAAGTGATTCAAGGATTTCATAGCAATTTAGAGAACCAATACATGATAAACATTTTAAAATTTTTCGTTTAGTAGCTTCTGATGGCTAAAATTCTGCTGATTGCAAAAATGTATTGTTTATATACCTTTCATCTCATGAAATGTAAAACTTTTGGGTTTAAAGATATAAACAAATGCCATGACTGTTCAAAGAATGTTTCCTCAAAAAGTGTTTTTTTTTTCCTGCTTTGGTATGTTGTGTTGCATTTGTGGATCTTCCCCTGTAAATTGTTAGTTTGTACTGATTTTTTAAATTCTTCCCTTTTTTATTCAAAATTCCTAGGTTCATTATTTTTCTTGATTTTCCCCTTTTATTTTCTGAATTCTTAGTTCTTTTAATGTTTTCCTATTTTTGGCAAATAAGTTTTGTTTTCCTGTTTTTAGCATTTAAACCTTGTTTTAAACCATTTTTAGATTGGTGTTGTTCAAAATTAATTCCTTTTGGCAAACGTAATTTAATCAATTTCAAACCACGCATATATGTGTATCATTTTTACCATTGACCATCGGAACATCACACGTCTTGTCCAAGCTGGCCACCATTTTAACAGGGGGGGGGGTGTAATGTTTTCTTCCTCCCACATCCTCTGCTGCTAGGTTGCACTTCCTGTGTGTGCTGGAACATTTTCGGTATCACTGCCTTTGGCACTTTGCTTATTTTTTCAGCCGTCATTTCGGCAGTGCGCAATTCAGTGCTTGATGGCAGGAAATGAAGCTTGCCAATATCTTGAGAGACTTCAAGACAGTCTCAAAGTAACTGTTGTAGTAAAAGGATGTATGCTTGACTGCACGGCCTTTAGGAGGTTGTGTTGTTTTGCCACTTGTTCTGGCTAAAATTTGGTTGACTGGACTGAAAAGAAGAGGGTGAGGAAAGGCATGGCAGCTCTCTCGCTTGTTCATGAATTTCTGGTGGGAAGGGGATCTGTTTTCAGAGTCTCGCTAAAAAAGGAAGGAAAAATACATCACCATTTGCTACCACCTGAAGTGGCACCTTGAGCTTCAAGGTATTTGGAGAAAAGCCGCATGACCCCATTTTGTTTGGGGACTATAAATTTTTCCAAGAAGTTTTGGAACCCATTTGGCCGAGTACTAGAGAAAAGGAGACAATCCAATGTTTTCACCAACTTTTCTACAAGACCCACTGTTTTCTATGACTTTTTCCTACAACCTTTTTCAATGGCAAGATTTCTCTGTTTGACCTCATTATTATTTCCTGCTCACATCACCCCTGGTAGCAGGTGACCCCTTTTTATTATAGAGCTTTTGAATTTTTTTGCCCGTAGAACACTTACTTTTTTTAAATTAACATACATTTTTGTCGCATTTTTACATTATGATTGTTTGTTGAATTTCAGGAAATCCCATTTGGAACTGTGGAGAAAACTATAATTTCGTGTTTTTATATTATTAAATGAACGTTTTCTTTTAAACATTCTCTCTCTTTTGTGTTCTTTCTTCAGCTCCAATGACCATTTTTTCTTCCTAGTTTTTTTTTTCTTTCATGTAGAAAATCACAGCACAACTTTTTATAATAATCTGGTAACTTGTTATAGTATCGCCATTTTAAGTATTATTCTCTAATTTTAAAAGTAATAATTATATGTATCAAGGGATGTAGGATTTATTTAAGGTGTGTCACAGCAGGAAATAGCATATTTTGAGAAAACGGTTTTTCAGCAGTCCTTGGAATAGACGTGGCACTTGTTATTTACAGCTTTAAATTTTTGCTTTTCATGACATGAAAGGTACATAAACCATATATTTTTGTAATCAACAGAACTTATTTTATCTTTTGAAGGACTAAACGAAAAATCAATTTTTTGAATGTTTATCATGTCTTGACACTCTTTAAGAAATATTACCATTTACCAGTAGCGGCTTGTGAGTGATATGTCGAGGGGGGCACTCATCTATGTATTTATGCCTATATATGTATTAGTGATTATATATATATAAAATATGTGTATATACATATACGTATTTTGGGCATAGAGACAAGTGTATTAAGAATGTATTAAGTAAAATAACATATCTTTCACCTGTTCGTTCATTCATGAAATTCCTGGATATATGGTGACTCATCCCTCTTGGTACAAACATTACATAGTTGTAATTTACATTAAAATAAAATTGTGGGGGCTAGTTAAACTAAAAGTTACGTTCAGAGGGGGTTGACTAAAAGATAGGCATATTCTGGTGATAAATGCAGATAGTTCAGAGACTATAGCCACCATTAAAACCAAAATCGGTGGATTAGGAGGCGAGATGGAAAATTGGAGGGGGGGGATAACTGAAGAAAAGGTTACGCTCTGGGATTTGCATAAAGATGCATATTCAGGTGACATGTACAAATGCTACTGAGTCTATAACTGCCATCAGAACAACAATCGCTGAATTTGGAACAGATATGTAAAATCGTGGAGGATAGTTAAACTAAAATTTACACTCAGGGGTTAACACAAAAATATGTATATCTAGGTGACATGTACAAATGTTACTGAGGCTATAGTCACCAGCAGAATCAAAATCGCTCAATTAGGAACTGATATGTAAATTTGTGGGAGCTAGTTAAACTAAAAGTTACGCCCTGGGAGTTGACATACAAGCATCAACAGAATCAAAATCGGTCAATTGGAAGGTGAGATGGGATATTTGGGGGGGGGGGGAGGCTAACTGTAGTAAAAGTTACACTCAGAGCGTTGTCACAACAAAGATGCATATCTAAGTGATATATACAAATGGTGCAGAGACTATAGTCACTAGCAGAATGACAATTACTTAATTAGGAAACAAAATGTAAAATTGTGAGGCTAGTTAAACTGAAAGTTATGCCCAGGGGAATGGCACAAAATATGTATATTCAGGTGACACATACAGAGGGTTCAGAGATTGTAACCATCATCAGATCAAAATCGTTTAATTAGAAGCCAAAAGAAGATATTTGGGGGCTACCTCAAGTAAAATTTATACCCAGGGGAACAACATAATCACCAGCAGGGGTCAAACGTTCAAGGAAAACGACGTCAGATAAAAGGATAATGTTAAAAATCTTATTTTAAAGTTTTTTTTAACAAATATTTAGAATTTATTTAATTTTTAGGTATTTTGAATGTTAAATAGCTGAAAAAGTAAAGCACCCGAATAGGTCAAGTGACCCCTCAAACTAAATGTCCGAAGCAATACATTTCTGAAAGTGTCACTAAAAATAACCTATCGGTCACGGGTATGCCAAAAATTGGAAACTCTGACGTTTAAAGAACTAATTTTAAATCAAACATATTGGAATTCGTCGCCAGCAGCTCAATTAGAGCACAGAAATGCCACAAATCAGACATGGCCCCTTTCCCGAAGGACATAACCACACTACATTAGAAATGGCATAATGCGAAACAACTTCAATATATAAGACAGCTAGCTGGGTAAAATAATCCCTCAAACTCAAACAACACATTTTCCTCACGATAGTCAGAAACCCTTAAAATATAATAAACAATTCCCACCATCGCCACACTCACATTTAATCCACTCACTTGTTCAAATGTTTATTTAAACTTCCAAATTCATTCATAAAAAAGAAAGACGAGAAAGGGAACAACACACATTCTTAAATGTAGAAAATTGAAGCCAAATTAGCGAAACCGAGCCAATTTCAGAGATCCCTCTTCTTGTTTTACTACTCTTCTATTTCTCTTTGGCAAGAAGCGCTTGCAAAACGTGACACATAACAAGTTCTAAAACTGCAGGGTCTGTTTCTTATCACACCAAATTTCTAATATTGTTTCCATACCATTCGTTCGCTCTTGAGAAGCCGGTAAAAGGGGCTCGGCTTTAAGAAATATCCCTGTATTTTCCTATATATGTTTGAAAATTCGATGCACTACAGCTTTTGTGGATCTATCCTCACAAAAGCTGTAGTGCTGCCATCTAGTGACATATTGCATCACTATTCTCTATTCAATTGAATTGAAAATTCAGATTTTTTTCAATAGAAATTGTGATAAATCTTTATAGCTGAAAAATAATTTGGAGAGTTTTCTGAAGGGTGCCGCACGCCCCCCCCCCCCCCAATAACCGCCCCTGCCATTTACAATGTAATATTTCTTTTGCCCTTGATGGTTCATTTGCTTTATTAAAAGAACAAGTTTTATGCTTTTTTCATACCTAATGTATTTCATAATTTTTTGTTAAAAGTTATCACATTAAAAAATTTTCTCCATACAATCAGTTGGTACTACAAATTACAGCTGCCTTCACAAATTGAATCTCGCTGTTATTTTATTTACTACATTAAATATATGTTTGTATCTTCAACATTTTTTGTACTCATATAACATAGGAATATTAATTCTAATAACATATATTCACAAAGCCATTTATTATTTTTGTCAATTAAAATATTTAAATGTCAGGGTTATAGATTTTTTCAAAATAATAATAATTTTATTTTTAAATCATAAGGAGAAAATCTTCATTTTTATAACTTGATTATTTTGAAAGCCCAATATATAATTTTCTTTGCTTTAGACTTTCAGTCTAAAGTGTCTAACTTGCTAATGTGTTTAGTCTTATAAAACAAATAAATTTAAAGTATGTAACAAAAGTGGCATCATATTGTTATGAATACATAATAGGAAGCCATTGCAATAATTTGAAAGTCTGGTTCACTTGACCTTAGAAACAAATTTGGTGACTTTTGGCAATACATTTAGCAAAATATCACCCTCTCGGCATCTTTTGGTGGATTTGAGGAACTTTTTGAATTTTGTAGATTGACTAAGAATTTCACGAGTTATGTACTTTTTCCCAAAATGTTCCACAGAGGATATATAAACTTGTCAGTTTGGTTCTTGATGTGATACAGTAAAAGTATCTATTGATACGGACCTCAATACATAACACATTATATAATTTTTCTTCTGATTATATATATCCTTTAACCCTTTGAGGACGGTGACATTCCAGAAAATGCTGTGACTCAAAGAACTGACCATTTCTGGTAAAATAATTTATGCTACCATCCAGGGGTGGCATTTCAGCATTTCATTTGGGGGTGCGAGATTTGTATGTATGAAAATCCACAATATGGAATAAATAAAATGTTTGTTAACAAGGGGGGGGGGGGAATCACAAAATTGAATTGATGTTGAGAAAAATAATTGTTGTTAACTTAATTTTTTGTACATAATTGTGTTAACGTAATTGTTGTTAACATAATTTTTGTAAATACAAATATCTATATTTATTTACCATTTATTAAAGTTTTAAACGCCGGTTCTTAGAGTCTGGAAGAAGAAACTTTTGTTACAATATCATCATAATCCAGTGGTATATCTTGTTCTATAGCTAAAACAGATAAAGATGAAAGTCTTTCTTGTCCCATTGTACTGAGAAAATAATTTTCCAGCCTTCTGAGATACGAAAAAGACCTTTCACAACTGTCTGAGCTGATTGGCACAGTCAAAAACAATTTAACTTATTATGTTATAGCAGGAAACGCATTTTTTAAATTCCGCTCTTTAAAATAATCCAGGCTACTTTTAAAATTGGGATGGTCTATGTTTTCATTTTTCACCATTGAATAAAACAGTCGCAATTCACATAACAATTCCTCTTTCTGAAAGTTATATACTTTGTATATGGTTGAAACATTTTCATTCTCGACATCTGATCCAGATAATACTGAACTAAGGGCAAATAAAACAGATATATTGTTGTCATTAAATCTTGTCTCAATTTCATTAGATACTGAATCTATAATTTCATATTGAATATTGATTCTGTGATATGATTTAACATCATCATAGATATTTTTTTCACCACCTCCAAATTTGCTTGGAATTTTTTTACGCCTTTTCTGTTTTGGTCCAGAATAAGAATTTTTTTCGCAAAGTTCTGTCACAAAACTACACTTGATTGAAATATGCATCAGTGCGAAAAGAACTAATAGTTTCAATAGTAGCTTTAGCCAAAGCTTGCACAGTCTGAAAATTAAGATCATATGACTGAAGATGCTTTGAGAAAGTATTGCATTGATCAAAAACACTGGACAATACAAACAAAGTTAAAAAAATTCGAACAATGTCATACATGTTAAAAGTGCTTCGGCTCTTCCACCAGTGAGAAAATCGTTTTCAGATAATTCATCCAATGTTAAAATCACCACTTCATCATCAATCATCAATCACCAAATCATCAATCACAGAAAACTGACCAGTGGACAGTCGATAAAAAAAGGGAGAAGCCGATAGACAACGAGGAAAAGTTTGGGGGCGCGACCGCACCCCCTATTTGCCGCCCCTGCTACCATCATACACAACTCACATCAACCTTTTCCAATTTGAAATATGTGAAAAGAGTGATGTTTCACATTAATTTATAACAAGTAATTATTAACGATTAATTCAAATGAGTGATATATATATATATATATATATATATATATATATATATATATATATATATATATAAATTGATATTTTTAATCAAAAACTATGGTAAGTATAAAAAACCCATCTCTGGCATATCTGTTACAAATAAGTAACTATAGACCAAGACTAAGGATAGAAATAGTAGGTAACTTATCACTATAATGATATGGAGATGAGAGGAATATTAGTATACAAATATCATAATTAAATATATATATATATATATTAAAAATATGAAAAAACAAACATGACAAATTAGAAAAGGCATTAAAATTAGCTCAAGATAAAAGGTCAAGACATGGTGAACAATCAGTTAAAACTACATAAAAAGTGGTGGTTAGTTCAAAATTGCATTCTTGTTAGGACAGCCATACAATTTGAATTAAAACTGAAAGAATAGCCAGTTTCTGACAATGGCGATAGTGTTTGACTATAGACACCATTGGAACTGTCTACTGGCTAATGGAAGGTGAAATGATAAAATCCAAAAGAATTAAGGACTAGAAATATAAAAAACAGAAATCTAAACTTACAAGTACAGTCACCATGTGTAAGTCGAAATGCTTTCAGCCGAACATGCATATTGCAGAGCATTCTACATCTAATCGTTAAAGTGAGTGTAAATTGGAATGATCATAATATTGAACTTGAACAGAAAATTTTTTGAATGAAGACTTTCAAAAATAGTAATCAGTATTAAACTCAGGCCTAGTGGAAAGTTAGGTGATAAGAATGGGTGAAATTCCCAAAAAAGAGTTATCCAATCAAGGATAAGTAATGCAATTATAAAATTACCATGTGGTGTATTTGAAATTATTAATAATGTTATTAATAAATACTTCCGGATAGTGGTAAGTTTGACAAATGTGTTTAAGATTATTAATGTGGAAATAGTGTAATTAAGGATCTGAAAGTCGATGTATTCGAAATAGCTGATTTAAAATGATGTTTCTAAACAATTGAATAGAATTACAAGATCGATATGATAGCAGCTTAATGATAGTGAAGTTATAACAATCTGTTTTATCAAATAGATTGGTAATAACATATATGGAGGGTATCTAAATTTAAGTCTAAATAATTTACAGTTTGACTGACACTAGGCTCATTAGGGATTAATTCTAGATTAAAGGAGTAAAATCTATATTAATTGGATAGGAATTCTGTATGATAATACAAATTAAGTCGTCGACATATCGATATATAATATATGAATTAGAGAAAAAATGACATTCATATTAATAAAGATATAAGTTGGCCAGAATACTACTACTACAGCCCCCCCCCCCCCCCCCCCCCGAGGTATACCAGATGTTTATACATATATGTTATCACCTTGGATAATATAATTGTTGTATAACACAAAGTGCAGTAGCATAGGGCAGTTTTTGACTTTAAATGGAACATTATTTGTAGAGAGATGATCATTATAAAGAGAGATAATATTGGGTTGGAGGGAAAGTTATGTCATATTTTAAATAGGCAGGTGATTTTTCTTGTAAATAAAAAGAACATCTGTAACAAGTCGAGAAATTGCAGAAGAGTTTGGCATTCATCATGCAACTGTTGAAGATCACATTAAATCTCTTGGGTTTGTGTTAAAGCAAAGTTTTTGGATTCCACATGAATTAACGGAAAATAATTTGTCTGATCGTGTAAGAATGTGTTCATCACATCTGATTAGACACAATGTGGAGCCGTTTTTGGACAGGCTGGTTACTGGAGATGAAAAGTGGATTCTTTACGAGAATATTAAGAGAAAAAAATCTTACTGCAAACCAGGAACATCATCAGCAACAGTTCCAAAACCAAGTATCCATCAACGAAAAGTACTGCTTTGTTTGTGGTGGGACAGGAAAGGTCCAGTGTACTACGAGTTGCTGAAACAGGGGAAAACCATCAACGCGGATCTGTACTGCAATCAGCTGGATAAATTGAATGCAGCTATCAAAGAAAAAGGGCCAGCATTAGCGTCCAGAAAAGCGTCCAGATAATGCTCGTCCGCATACTGTAATGGTGACACAACAAAAACTGAATGCGTTAGGATGGGAAGTCCTTAGTCACCCACCGTATTCACCTGACATTGCACCATCTGATTATTACCTGTTCAGATCTCTGCAAAATTATCTAACTGGAAAAAAATTCACGTCTTTTGAAAGTGTTTCTAAGGCAGTTACTGCTATTTTAACTCCAAGGATGAGAACTTCTACAAAACAGGAATTCACAGGTTACCTGAAAGATGGCAACAGGTTGTAACAAATAACGGAGCATATATAATTGATTAATATTAAACACATATTTTTATAAATGAATTCAAATATTTTCTTTAAAATACGACAGAACTTTCCCTCCAACCCAATAACTTTATAGAAATCTTTAATTTCAATATTATTAAATAGGTCTTTAAAATCAAAGGTATGGAAACCAAGAATATGTGGAAGCTTGCTAAGGTGATAACCTGTAAATCAAAACTATTGTTTAAAATAAAATATCCTGAAATCTTAAATTTAAGAGATTCATTAATTCTATTTAAACAGTTTAGCAAGTACTTACTAGCAGTCGTAGTAAAGGTATTATGTCCACAAGTGACCATTCTGAAATTGAGAGGTGATTTATGGAATTTAGAAACTTTACAATTAATATTTAATTGTGTATATAATTTTAGCATTTTAGTTTTGATTTTGCTAGACTGATTATTAATGGGTTTAAAAATATGATTATTTTTTAAGTAATTATATAATAGAGATATATAATATTTTTTACAACTAATGGCATAATTATTAGAATCTTTATCTACATAAGTCATGACAAAATGTTGTAGTTCTTTAATAGCAAATAGGAGTTGTTTAAAAAGATAACAAGGCTTCTTAAATTTAATGTTTATGATAGCATTTTTAAGAAGATGTAGGGTAGAATACTTCCATAGATGGAATGCTTCAATAGGAATGGGATGAGAACAAACAGGCTTGTTGGTGTATAAATTTATCAAAATCAAAAGACTGAAGAAAAGGTTCTGGATAATGGCAGCATGGAATGCGAAATTTAGATCCTTTATTTATAATATCCCTGAGAATATCATCCTGAACTATACTGAGGTCCCCAGTAATAATATGTCCATGAGAAAAACTGACATAAGGAGTAAGATTCTTATCACTGCTTACACATGATGAAAAATGACTGGAGTTTAATGACCTGGAAACTTCATTGTAATTGTAAATAGTTCTACCAATTGGTAAATTATATTTGAAAGATTTATGTATTTTGAAATCACTTACTGGTAACAAGTGATGTTTTGCAAATAAATTATTAAAGTTAAGAGTTCAACTGGTATATATATATATATATATATATATATATATATACCAGTAGATTTAAATCGCTAAAACTTTTGTCAATCTGGTACAGTGATTAACTGTTTGATCAGTAGTCATCAAAATTAATAGTCACTTGTTTATGCATCCGAATATGATTACAATCATTGCAGGCCACCCCCAACTAGATAAAAAAAAATCACTGATGAAATTATATTAGTGTTAGCTACAATAAACCATACACACCATTCCATTCTCATGATGTATGTAGTCAATATAGGTATTGTGTTTTCTGATTACTAAGCAAAGCCATTTTTTTTTAAACTTTTAGCTTAGTGTCCAAAATTATGGACTTATTCAGATCCATGTTTTTATGATTTTAAATGTACAACTTGTTTATTCAGAAAAAAATTTGTATGTCCTTGCACATAATTGAGAAATATGTTTAGCATGCATTTTCTTGGTCTTGTTATTTCAGCAATTTATAGCAAATTTATAAGAATGATGTTAAAGAATGTATTGTATATATATATATATATTCTTTGTTATAAATGCCCCATTTGTAACAAAGGCAATAATAGGGCATTTTGTTATAAATGCCTCATTTGTTCTCAAGTCAGTGTTACATTCAGCTGTACCTCTGGCTGTATGGCAAAGTACTGTATTCATTAACATTCATTTATTACCGTGCTTTATATGTAAATTGTGAATAATTTTAAGTTTTGTAATTTGTAAATTTGTACTTAGGTTTTGGCTCCAAATATAAAATTACATTCCATTCTTCCTGGGGCTAGAATATGTGCTGATGTTATTGAAGTAAGTATCACACATTTTTTGTTCTATTATTTTATTTTAGCGAATACATTAATCATATGAAAATCAAACTATATTTTTTTAATTGTCTTACAAATTAAAGTTTAAAGAATGTATCTCAATAATCTTAAATGCAGCAAGCATGAAGTCACTGGTCCTTTGGATCAGTGACTTCATGACTTCAGTGGTCCACAACCTTTGTTACTGGTCCGTACACGGGACTTCAATAAATTATAAAATAAAATAAATTACATGTGGAATGTTATGTGGATTTCCATAAATTCATAAATACCATACCTAGTTCAATTAAAAAATATAAATGAAGCTTTACATAATATGTAATTTAATTATTGTGGTATAAACCATATAAAGTGAAGTGAAATGTACACTGCCGAACAACTACATAATGAAATGCTATTCTGTGACAAAAGCACAGACAATTTTTCTGTTCCTTTGTCCACTTTCCAGCCACAATGAAACTCCTGGTATCGGATCGAAATGTTCAATGTCTAGCTTATCTAAATATACTCTCATTAAGTCATTTAAAGCGTCTGTACACAAAGAGCTACGCTAGTCGGTTTTGATTTCTTTCATATATTTCGGAAACCTCTTTAACACTCTGATGATGGGGCGCGGTAGCCCATTGGATAGCGCGCTGGAGTTGCACTCGGTAGGCCCGGGTTCGATTCCAGCCACTGCCAAAACTGCCGCCGTGTTCATGCGGAGTACGATCACGTTAAACATGTGGGTCCGAAAGTCCTTCCGAGAGGTTGGTGGTAGGGGAAGGAGGGTACGGTCCCTGTGGATGCCTCTCCCACTGGGTTCCGGTCTAAATTGGGTGGCACTTCCCGACCGTCCAAACAGTTACCTTACACCTTTCTGGTAGGTCGGACGGTCTGGGTTTCAACAACAACAACACTCTGATGATGTACTTAGTATGGTGAATAATACATCTATTACTGTGCCAAGATATTTTAATGTCCAAGATGATGCTGAAGCATTAATATCTTTCCATTGTAAAGTATTTGGTTCTTCATTACATAAGTATAACACTTTCTTTAAAGTTTCCCACTCCTATTCAACTTCAGAGGTTTGGATGTTAACTTTTTTTAAAATACTTTCATAATTCTCAAGGATAGCACTAAATTCTGGCTCTCCAAAATTCTCTGAACATGGTTTTAATGGCCAGTCACCTAATGAAAGGAATCTGCTAACACAAAGTAAACTTTCATTCAAATCAGTAAATCGCTCTTTCTGTTGCAGAATGGTATTTTCAATGAACTGTTGAAAATTTCTTTCAGTGATGTGCTCATTTCTCTTCTTTTTTTCGACAGTGAAATCAAACTCATCCATCATATTTTTTATTTTATCAGTGTTTTCAATAAAATTTCTTAAGGAATCGGTAACTATTTCCACACATGCATACGCATAAAATAATGTTGTGCTATGATCTTGTAATGTTACTGACACTTTTTGCAAGCAGAACACTACTTCACTCAATTCTAATGCAGCATAAATCAGTGAAGACCTAGTCAAAGATTTAAGAAGACCAAGGGGCACAGCAGCTGAACCAGTTTTTGATCTCAAAGAGCAATTTTCCAATTGCAGGTTTATCATCATATATCTCCCAAAAATTCTTCAGCGCTATATTTTGGTGTGGCAGCCAACATGTTCCACCAACTCTGGTGGGAACTACCTGTTTAATTTCCAGTGATACACAAGCTTCCTTCAATTCTGCCCTGTTCAAAGGGCTGTTATGATAAAATTTATACACCTTAAAAAGAAAGTTTTCTACATCATAATAAGCTTTAAACCTTTTCGGCATGTTTTTAAATGCCAGCTCTAACCTATGAGCCATGCAGTGAAGTCCAATTACATCAGATTGTGCATCTGAGATTCTCTGTCTCACTCCAGATTTACACCCTTGCATTGGCTCAGCACCATCTGCAACATAATGCAAAAGCTTTACAAATGGCTTTTCTGTAGCCTGAAGTACACCAGACAGTGATGTGATTGTTGCGCCAAACTGCGCCATTCAAAGTAGGCTGCACCATTCTGATACAAAAAGCAAATTTTAACTGATTTTGTGTCAACACTGTGCCATTTGACAAAAATACCGGAAAACGTAATTCTTCTCTGTAATTCTCGGAACGGAAAGAAAGGATTGAATCAGAAATTTCTCAGAAGAGTGCAATCTACAGGAAAATCAGAGGATTAGATTTCCTTTTTTTTTCAAACAGCTCAAGTTTTTATCAACTGTGGGTTTGTTGTGTTCGGACTAAGACATTATTCCCTACAGCCAGTTCTCCCGGTGTCTAGAGTCGGCAAGTACTTGACCATGTTACGGGAACGTGATAGCGACCGTTGTATTGAATAGAAAAAAGAAAAACAAACTCCCCCTTTGATTATCTATTTTGAAAGATCTAAGTAGGAAAAAAGGAGCCAGCGATTCCTTCCTGGAGTGCGGTAGACACAGGGGAGCCAAACATGCACTGGGTTCATTCCTGTGCACTCTGGAAATCGGGAATTTAAAAGTGGACTAAAATGTCAGAGAACATCTGTTTTTTATTCAACATTCTGAAAAAATCAGGGAATTTTCAACTTAGGTGAACCGAAAAATAAATAAAAAGTATAAAACTAGTTTATAAAGAACCAAAACCAATTTTTAACCCAAACTCAATTTTTATGACTTAAAAGTTTACGTAGAAATTGACGGGACATTTCAGATCACTTGATTTTTTATCGGTACGACTCATAGTGAGGGGGAAGCATTTGCAGTGATTGTTTTGGTTTATCATTTTCCAATGATGAATCAAGAAGCACCTCGTTAGAGGGGAGCCTCTTCCAGCTTGAAATTTGCTGCATATTTTGCTCTTTTGTTTATTGCAAAGCATGGAGCAACAAGGTCATTAACACGTTGACCTCTCAAAAGGATCAACATCAGCTGCATTCGTAATGACTCATCATATTTTAGAAAAATCATTGAGGAGTGGTATTTTTTTTTATAAGATATGTTATTTATTTTATCTGCTGCTCTATTTTTCATTCATTTAACTATTCCTAATAAAGTTTTCCTTTTTCAGCAGAACTAATTATATAACGATGTACGGAATAATTATATAACGGATACTTGAAAATACATAAAGCGTCTGGTTTTTCTTTTTTTTTTTTTCTCATGCGTAGTATTGAGAAAATATTGTTTTTACGAAAATTTTTGATTTCGAGATTTTGATGTCAACATATGTTTTAAGACCTGCCGAACACGTTTGGACTATTTTTGGAGTGATGCTCATCTGTGGTCGATCTCCCGTATACATGATAACTGCTACAAATAATAATGGATTTTCACGAAACTTTATATTCGGCTTTGTTAGCGAAAAATCTAGAACCCTTTCAAGCCCTTCAAACTGAAGGGTAACATGCTATAATTTGGATCGTTTGGATCAATGATAGAGATTTTTCAAAATTTTCTTATGAAATTTGAAAATAGAAAATATCCAATTTCTATAATTCGGAAAATTCCGGAATCGGTAAAGTCCGAACTGGGCCTTATTTTTCAAGTTGTACTGTATATGCAAACAAAATTGTATAAAACAGTTATTTTGAATGGCTTTTGTACACTGTCATATATTCATGGTATCAGTTAAGTCTAAAGTTATTTTTTAAAATTGGCATTAAAAATAGTATGCAGTACCTAGAATTTTGATACAGATAGCAGGGAAAACTCATGGAATGTCACGCCATATTAACGGAAGTTTACTGAATTTTTTAATATTTTATTAAAGTTTTGAGCGTAATATTTATTTGCTTTAGCTTGATTAACTTATACAATTTCCATTTTGATTTAATGGGGGGATTTCTCTTATTATTATTATTTTTTTACTGCATTATATTTATTTTTAATTTTATCATTTTATTGCGTTATTTCTTTTTTTTTAGCGTAATATAAAAGATCAGTATCCTTTTTGAAAAATATCGCATATTTTAAATGTTTTGCGTTTCTTTAGATTTTCCCTTAAATTATTTTAGATCTTTTTAAAAATTATTTATTTAAGTTTTTAATTTTGTAGATCTTTCCTAAAATTATATATTTTTTCTAAATATTTTTTTTTCCCTAAAATTTTTTATTTCATTTTGTTAGATCTTTTTTAAAAATTTTACTGCACTAAAATATAGTTAGATCTTAAGTTATTTATTTTAATTTTTTAAAATATGTTTTAAAATTCTTTTTTGCAATTTTTTTTAACTTAGATTTTTTTTCTAATTATTTAATGTAATAAAATTTATTTCGATCTGTAAAATTATTTAAAAAAATTTTTTTTTAAATTATTTATTGCAGTTTTTTTATATTAAAGAATATGTATTGAAAATAGATTTTTTTAATAAAAAATAAGCATTTTTAATTATTGTAATTTATAATCTATTTTAGTTTGTTAAAAGTTAATTGAAAATTCAAAATGTTTATACTTAAATTCTGTTAATTAGATTTTTAAAACTTCATTGTCTTGAATTTACTTGTTATATATACGACAAATTGTTAAAATAAAAAAATGCTTTGCACCAAACTGCTACAATGTCGAAAAATCTCCTGCTACAAACTGCTACAATTTCGAATAATTGCCTGCTACAAACTGCTACATTTTCGAAATATTGCCTGCTACAAACTGCTACAATTCCAGAAATTTGCTGCTCCAAAAATTGCTCCAAAAGAGTTTTTTGTAATCACATCACTGATCAGAACATGCATTTCGTAATGCCAAAAAAATTGATTCAGCATCAGCTTTCTGAAGAGAAATTTTATCTAGAAATTTCGTGTACATTTCCTCCTTTTTACAGAATGCTAGATATATTATTAATTGTTCTATTACAGCACTGTCGGTAGATTCATCACATAGTAAAGAGAAACATTTCACTTCCAGAATATCACTGGAAAGCTGTTGAAAACAAGCCTTAGATATATACTTGACAAATTCTTTGCAGGCTTTATCACTTTGGAAGCTTTCTCTAATATCAAGATTTTTCATGACGTCTAATTTGCACTGCCACATAAAATCAGTGAATGGACGTGAATGTTTTGCTAAGGCATGAGCTGTGTGAAAAAGGTATATAAGTCTGTCTTTCTGGCACCGTTACAAAGACAGCAAGGTTCTGCTAGCTTGAAATGTGCCTGGGACTTCTTTGGCTCTTTCTAATATGTCTGGAATTTGACCATGCTGAGTGCTGGAAGCATGGGCTTTTATAGAATCTATCTTAAAATTAGCACTTCCTTTAAAAAATGCTGATTCTTTATCAGCATATTTTGAGTTTCTACAAAGTTTGCAGAACATTTCGTTTTTTTTTCAGTATCATATTTCAACCAAGGGAAATGCCTCAGCCATTGCGCCTGAAATTTTCTTATTCTCTGCTCTTTGTCATATTTTTTGTCACTCTCCTTCTTGCTGCAGTCACCTGTATTCATTTTTGTTGGTGATTCGCTACCGATGCCGTAATGCCATATTTTAAATCGCTAAATCAAATCACGATAAGATGAAACAAACTTTTTTCCAAAGCAATTTCTGTGAATTCTTAAAACCAAAGACAAAAAATAAAGTTTTAACATTCAGGATTGTTCACCACTCTGAATTTGCCTTTTGACGGTTAACGGTTAGGTGCTGTGAGATCATGTTTGTCTATACACCCTATAAAGTACAAGCGTTGTTCCATTTCTTCCCTTTTGTTGCCATAAAGCAGGGTTAGAAAAATCAAAAAATTTCTACATGCCCTTCGGGCATGTTGTCCAAATATATAGATGCCCAAGATGAAATTCTACATGCCCAACATTTTCCTAATGACATTTTTCATTGTTGATAGCTCTGGCGCCCATGAAAGTAAATATATTAAATATCATATCATACCTGCCAACCTGGGAAAATTAGAATGTGTAAAATTTTGCATGAATGGCATTTATGATGATTTTTTTTAAACTACACATGTAAATGACATTTCTAATTAATGTAACTATGTACAAGTACCTGCATTAAAACAATACTGCATTAAATATCAGGCATAGTACTGGTAGAATTTGAAAATTCAGGACACCAATTTTATAAAATTTCAGGACAATAAATTATAAAACAAAAAATATATAAAGGTTTTATCCGGTTAAAATTACTTTATAATGAAAACAAATATTTATGTTTAGTAAAACACACGTTTTCACTAAAGAGTGTAACAAATACTGATCTTTAATAAATATATATATATACATATATATATATATATATATATATACATATATATATATATATATATATATATATATATATATATATATATATATACATATATATATATATATCACTGAATTATATTCCTGCCAAAATAGTTTCCTTTTTATTTGCCTAAATCATTGCTTTAATACCACTTTTTGGAAAATATCCCTTCATAGAGTTCATACTCATTTTTCAAAATAGAAAAATTTGTATTATGCAAATATAATTAAAAAACTAACCTTTAATTAGCCATAATATGAAAATAAGATAGTTTAGTAGATCTAATATGCAACATTTAAATGATGGAGACGGATGGAAAAAGATACTAACGTACTCTCGGCAATTCACGCGAAGTAACTGAATTGCACAATCGCACTGTTTATGCGAAAATAATTAAGAAATTAACCATAATATTTAATCAGAATATGAAAATATGCTAGTTTAGTTGATCTAATATGCAACATTTAAATGATGGAGATGGATGGGAAAAGATACTAACGTACTCTCGACAATTCACGCGAAGTAGCTTAATTGCGTAATCACACTACTGTTTATGCGAAAATAATTAAGAAATTAACCATAATAATTAATTAGAATATGAAAATAAGCTAGTTTAGTTAATCAAAAATGCAATATTTAGAAGATTGAAATGGATGAAAAAAGATATTATTGTACTCTCGGTGATTCATAAGAACAAACTGAATTGCGCAATCGCAGTGTTTATGCGAAATTAATGAACAAAATAACATGTTAGCGATTTATGCTGAATTAGACAACCTTTGAAGAAGTATATTTATTACTTTCATAAAATAAGCGATCGAGATCTTAATTTACATTACACCCGGCCGTAAATCTCCATTAATTTGATTGGCATGACCCTGCATTTTAATATGGATTTGCTACGATTCTGGGAATGGTAGAAATCAGTGCTAAAAAATCGGAAATTCAGCGTTTCCGAAGAATTATACCATATCTGGTTAATTGATAAATTTCAAACAAAAACAGCCGGAGAATTTAGCTGTAGATTGATTTCTTAGTAATGTTAAAAAATTCAAATAAATGCAGAAATGCGTAAAATATAGCAATATATGCGTAAAATCGTAAAGTGCAGTTAAAATGCGTAAATTTTACGCATAATGCGTAAAAGTTGGCAGGTATGTCATATACGTAGCCTAAATAAAATGTCAAAATTAGAAACTACAGATAGAAACTACAGAGATTCTATAGTAATCTGCTTCTCTGCTTATCAACACTTGTGCACGTCCACAAATCTCCCAAAACTACCCGAGGAATCAAGCGCAAATGAATGAGAGAAAGAGAGAGAGAAGAGAACGAGGAGCTGCTTTGGCACTGTGCCAGAGGCTCTGCTTGTATCTTTTAGTGACGTCACTGTCGCCCGTAAACTGTGAAACTTTGTCTTCTTCCCACAGTTATCAACTATCTCGCTGCGAAAGCCATTCATAGTCCATTGCTGAATAATTAAGACTTTTCTTTTTCATCCTCTTCTCTTACTCGTCTTTAAAAGTTGAACATAAAATATTTGCAGTGGAGTGCTGGTTACTTGATTTCGGCTACCGATTGACCTAATCAGGTTAATGTAAAATAAAGTTTTATTACATGCCCGACTGGGCATGTAATAAAAATTAATACATGCCGGTTGAAATTTTTATATGCCCCGTGTATGTCGGGCAATAGATTTTTCGAACCCTGCCATAAAGATGAAGGCAAATATTCTAAATACATGGCAACCTCAAAATTTGGGAGAAAGAAAGCAATGGGGGAAGGAACGATGCCCAGGAAAAATACATTCCAGTTCCCCTCCCTATTTTCACAGCAGGAGTCCATAGGAAGTCAAAATAACCAGATGTCTTGCGGGTGGGCACGGGAAGGAGGGAAGAAAGGAGGGGGGTGACAAAATTACAAACACGGAAGCAGTATTGTTTACTTTCCCCAGACTGTTGAATATCATCTTTCTTTACATAAGTGCTGAGGGGAAAATTTAATTTACGAGAGGGAAATGAGAATAAAAGGTTACTAGTCTGAGGGACCTATATAATTTATATTTTGCTGGTCCGTTGAGTGTTTTTGTGGTCTCGGACCAACGGACCTCCATTAATTTAATTTCGAGCCCTGATGTTGTAAGTGCATAACAAGCATAAATGTTCTACTTTTTAACTTCTAGTTCTAAACATGACATTACCTGAGAATGTGTTGGGTTATGTTGTTTGAGTGTACACGAGGGCAGTGGCAATATGCACAAGAACATTAAGTCATATCTCATTCTCTTGCAATACTCTGTGCTGGAAGTGTGGGTAAATGCGGCGTGACGTGTGTCCTCCCCCTCACACACACACACTTATCAAAAAAGCACCCATGCGTTCCCCCCAGTTCTGAAACACTGAAATCCATTTCCCCATTTCTAAAAACTACTGAAGAAAAACAAAAATAACATTTTTAGCAAGAAACACGTGCATACACTTTGGTTGTTGTCATTCAACTGTTTGCATACAGGCTCCACCCACATGTTATCGGAATCGATGCTGTTGTCAACAAAGATCATAAAAACAAGTGCTTCCGGTTTGTGTCCAATGGAAAGAATAATCATTTCAATGTGTTGTGTAAAATATGCTAAAATTATCCATTGCCCATTTCAATACGAGATCTTGATGTTTGTGAAGCCATATTGATTTATGAGAATTTTAAATTCTTAGTAAATGAACCAGAGGCACCCTCTATTTTACACAACATGGAAGTTGTTGAAACGATTGTTCTTCCCATTGGACAGGAACCGCTTGTTTTTATGATCTTCGTTGGCAACAGCATTGACTATTTACTTTAACTTTACCCCTGAAGAATAGTAATAGAGCGTCATTGAACATTCTTGGTTTCATTTGTGGTCTATCTAGTATAGAAACAAGATGAGTTTGATGAATTGGCTTACAAAATGCAACAAACAAAACAAGAATGACTCTGATAAACTTCAGAACGTCGAGGAAGCAGCAGTGGAAAATTTGCAACAAGTAGAAAAGCGAGCACTTGAAGACAATGTGATGATAACGGTGATCAAAAACATCACTGCAGTAATGATTATCCAAACTGTTGGACACGCGATACATACCTTGAGAAATGTAACAAGTATCCGTGGCTTACCTATGAAGGCCAAAAACTTGGATGCAATGCATGCAAAGCTGCTAAAAACTTGCGAGCAGAAAAAAACAAGGTTTGAAACTTTCTACCAAATGGATAGGATTGAAGACCCCACCACTCAACTGGCCCAGAGGCTTACAGCAGTATGAATGGATGAGGTGTAACATTTTGCCACATGGAGAGAACTGACCTGATGAACGAGAATCCCTAAAAAATAAGATTTTTAAACACAAAACCAGTGAAGCATGTGCAAAAAAAATTATGGACTAAGTAAAACAAGAAAAGCTGATAAATACAAACACTAGCTTGAAAGTGAAATCTATGAAAGTATCCAGCGAGTTTTTAGAACTCTGTACAACATTTTTAAGACAGGTAGGCCATTTACTGATTTACCAATGGATATTGATCTCCAAACTCTGAATGGAAGTAAAATGGGGAGAATTCTTCACAGTAATCACTCCTGTGTTGACATTACATCTCACATAGCAAATGAAATGAGAAAGACTGTAACAAAAGAAATAATTGAGAATAAGTGTAAAATAGCTGTGTTGGTAGATGAATCAACCAGTGTCCCACAGTAGTGTTTTAGTAGTTTATATTAGAGCTATGGTGGCAAATGAACTCTTGCAGGAGCTCCCATAACATTTTTTCTGGATTTGATTGAACTGCAGAGCTTAACATCTACAGAAATAGTCTGTGATCTATTGTTATGCCTTCATAACCATGGATTCAGCGATGAATATTTATTGAAAAACTTTATTTGCTTCGCCAGTGATGGAGCTTCAAATATGATTAGGAAACAAGCAAGAGCAGCAACCCAATTGCTGAAAAAGTACCCTGACTTTGTAATATAGCACTGCTCAAATCATAGGCTGGAACTATCAGTGGGGGATGATGCAAAGGAAATATCTGGAATTAATCATTTCCAAATATTTTTTGATAAACTGTGCACCTTGTACAGTGCTTCACCCAAAAACAAAAGAGAACTTAAGGAATGTGCAACAGAGCTGGAATTGCAAATGCTTTCCATTGGAAGAATTTCTTGATGGGTTGCATTAAGTCTACAGGCAGTGATAGCAGTTTGGAAAAATTATGTTACACTATATAAACACGTCCGGCCGTCCAACTAGTTACTCTAAGTCCTCTGGACGAGTCGGACGGTCTGGGTCTTCAACACTATATAAACACATTTCCAGTGCTTCAGAAGACAAGTTACGAAACTCAATAGAACATGCAAACTTTCCAGGGTTGAAACTAAGCTTTAAAGAAACTGGTTTTGTGTATAATTTGGGAATTTTTTTTGACGCCCTGACAGAACTAGCAGATTTATCTCAAGATCTTCAAAGACGCGACATGACTCTACCTGAAGCACATAAACATGGAAATTATTTCAATGAAGTAGAAGTTACCATAAACAATCTATCTTTTAGAAGCATCAAGCTGCACGATGGATCTAGAGTTAAAAAAATCAATCCTTACCAGTTCTTTAGGAGTCTTGCTGAGAATCTTAGCTCTCGTTTGTTATCAACATCATCATCCCATGTTTCAGTGAAAACTGGTAAAGAGGGTGCAGATTACACTGAGCTTGTGAAATCTCGGGAAGTTTTGGATCCTAAGAAATGGCCACAAGATATTTTATATGGTGAAAATGAAATCAAGCAAATCTTCAGAAGATTTAAAATAGAAGAACATTGAAGTGTAAGAGGTTTCCGAGAATATATTGAAAACAGTAGCAGTATTCCAATTCAATTAAAGCCTCTGATTAATGCAGTGAATACATTCGTACTTTCCACTGCCAGTGTTAATAAGTACCAATTATTTCCTTACGAGTTATACTATTATAAGATATGAAATTATCAAATTTATAATATATTTTACATTACGTGTGTGGCAGGGAGGGGAGTGCATGTATCCCCAACTGTTGGGCATGTATCCCCAACTGTTGGGTCAAACATCAAACGCACGAAAGCCGCTTTTAGGGGTGGGAGGAGTCTTGACTTTTTTGACGTCACAACAGGACAAACAGAGAGGAAGATATGAGGATTCTATGGAAATTGTAGGCTTTATTTTGTCAAATAATTCTGTTCTTTTTTAGTATTGCTTTAGTCTAAGAATTTTGATTGAATATACAGCAATAATATATATTATTATCTTTAAAAATTAATTGAGCTGCAATTATTTTCAAGTAATTAATTAGTTTTTATAACAGTTATAATATTGATGGAGCAATGATGAATTATGCGGTACTACTGTTATAGCTATACGAAGAAAAACAAAGTAGTGGATGTAAGCTTGAATAAGTTTTTAAAGCTCCAAAGTTACAAAATGAATGGCTAATTAAAAGTTGAAAGGAAAAATTACTTTTAATCGTACTACAATATGCTCAAGGCAATTTCCATTCCATGATTAATTCAGCTTTCAAAAATGAAATTTTGGTAGGAAAAAAACGGTGATGTAGTCATCACTTTCCCTATATACATAGTATAATGCATTGGGAAATATTGTGACGGGGTTGAAAATTCAAATTCGAATTTTCGACGAAAAAGCAAGTTTCAATTATTCCTGAATTGAACTCGAATCGAAAGTTTTTGAGGTGATGTTTGCATGTGTGTGTCTGTGAGTCTGTGCGATATCTCCCGAAAGAACGGAGCATTTCGAAGGAAATTTGGTGCAAATATTAAAATTAGCGAATACTGGAACCCTATTGATTTTAAACGCAATTGTATGTTTAGAACACCCACAAATTTTCGAATGAAATTTTGAAAGAATCATTTAAAAATTAGAACTTTTAATAATGTTACACAAAGGATCATTTCCTATATAATTTTTCATTAGAAAACGAATGACATAAACTTTAAAACTCTAGCAGGAATCGTTCTCAAGATATCACACATGTTTCAAATAAATTTATCAAAAAAATCCAATAAAATTAAAAATTATAAATTATTGTGAAATTGTTCAATTTACATATGTAATAATATGCGATAAATTGGTAACATCATTCTCGGAATCTAGTTCGTTCCATTCGCGAGAGAAAATACTTTTAGTAATAGTTTTGCATTTTGACGTATAAAAATTCAACAGCAGTCATTTATATGTAAGAAATGCTGTTCACTTCATCTGTTTTTGACACTTGGTGATAAATTTGGAGAACTTGGTACCAATTTGGCAAAATATTGCCATTGTCGTAAAAATCGCAAAAATGATGCCAAATTAATGGATTAGTTCTTAAAATATTAAAATATATAGAGTCTATTGCTTTTTGCTGATGCCATCAGTATTGATAATTGCCAATTTAGAGTTGTGTGAAATATAAGTGAATTGAGTATGGCGAAATAGCTGTGATCCGGAAAAATGTCAAATGTACTATCCTGTATTAAAAAACCAGGGCCATGGATCTTGCACATCATTATTTCACTGTAAAAAAGCTAAATTAATTTCATTATATAGGGCTAGTTGTGTGCTGCCACATCATACTTTTTGATTGAAATAGTTACTAGGATCTTCAGTCTCAAAGAATTCAACTATTGGTTCTGCAGAATTTTAAAGTGCCCACAAATCAATGATATACGGGAATAATACAAATTTATCGGATACAAATTTATTGCAATTCACTTTAGAATCTACATGAACAGTAGCAATATCTAAATATTTTCCCAGCGCACTTTTCATTAAACACTTTTCATTTTAGTATACGCTCGTGTAACACATAACTCTTTTAAAAACTTGTCTTTAAAAGTTACAGTAATAATAGTTGAATATATTTTATTTTACAAAACAAAACATAAATTCCAAAACAGGACTAATGAATTAATTGCAGATATAAATTAAAATTATACAAATTAAAAATGTAGTCCTAAAAAAGAAAGCCAATCATAAATGCAAAAAAAAAAATCTGATGTGGGCAGCACATGACTTTCCTTATATAATGCAATGATGAATTTACTACTTTTACAGTAAAAAAAATAGGTTATTCTTCTAGTAGATATGTGTATTCTTTCCAAGATATTGAATTTTCGTCAATGAGTCGTCATTTTCATTGATTTAGCGTCGTTTTTATCCATTTGGCGAGATTTTAGTTAATTTGGCAAGATTTATAAAAGTCACCAAGTTGGGGACATTCCGCCAAATTAGTCTCCAAAATCTCACCAAGCGTTATGAATGGAGAAATATGTTATTCTTATAACAGATAAATAACTGTCGGCGTTCAAATACAAAAGTATTACTCAATTGGTATCTTTTCTCAGGAATGGAACGATCTAGATCCACGAGAATGATGTCCCCCAATTTATCGCATGATATTACATATGGAAAGTGAACATGTTTCTCAAGAGTTAACATTTTTTTTTGGGGGGGGGGGGGGGGTTGATAAATTTATTTGAAAAATGTGTAATATCTCGAGAACGGTTCATGCTAGGGTTCTAAAGTTTATGTCAATCGTTTTCTAAGGAAAAATTACATAATATATGTCTATTTGTGTAACTTTATTTAATGTTTCAATTTTTTGATGATTTTTTCAAAATATCACTCGAAAATTTAGGAGGATCTGAACATTCAATTGTGTTTTAAAACAATATGCTTCCAGTATTCATGGATTGCAATTTCTGTACCAAATTTCATTCGAATCGCTTCATTTGTTCGTGAGATATCGTCTCCACAGACTCACTGACACACACACACACGTACAGACATCACCTCAAAAATGTTCGATTCGTGATCAGGGATGCTTGAAATGTGCTCTCCCGTCGAAAACTCGAATTCGAATTTTCGACACCATCACAATACTTTCCTTATACATTATACTATGTATATAAGGAAAGTAATAAAATTTTTATTGTAATGCAATCAATATATGATGGGATTAATTTTACTAATGAATCACAAATTTTCTTGCTATTAAATCGAATGCCAGAAAATTTTGTTCTCATATTAGATGTAATTTATAAAAATACTCAAGCTTCACCAGGGATTCGTATGACAGATTAGTTACAAAATTAATATTAGACAAGAGTTAAAATTAGCCGTATAACAAAAGTTATAATGAGTCGATAGCCGTATAGAGTGCTTTTCACTAAGCTAATGGGATGATATTGTTATGTTCTAATAGGATGTGAACCCTGTAAATTCAAAAAGTGACAGCAGGTATATTTATATTAAATACATTATTTTAGTATTAAACTCTGTACTTCATTGAAAATAAGAAATACACGGTAATACCGTTATGCTCTATTTTACAATTATTGTTCAATCAATTCCAATTACGAAGAAGGAATTTATATTTAAGTTTTTTTGAATTAATTATTAATTATTTTTGTTCTATCATTTCCAAATAGAGCAATCGCATTTATTGTATCTTAAACATGCAAGTTTGTGATAATTCATTAAAACATAGGCTAAAATTATTCATAAATCTGTTATAATATAAAATCATTTTCTAAAAGTTCAATAATAATTGAAATTTGCAATCATTTGAAAAGCGTACCAGAGCTCAAAAATGCATAGAAACTACTGAAGAAATTCCCTTCAGTCCCGATATGACGTCACGGAGCGGGAACCAATGGCAATCTCCTGCGCTGTTTGACCTACCTTCTTTCTAAATACCTTCTTTCTAATACTACTTTTTTTCCCCTCTTCAACCACTAGCAATACTCACATAATTTTTTATATATAAAAGTACTGCAATAAATGCTATGAACTCCAAATCTTGCCTTGCTCAAAACTTCCTCTTGAAGTTTTCACATTCCTCTTTAGAAAGAATTCGTATATAGGCTAATACATAAGGGCAAAATTCAGTATTTCTTGTTTGAAGTGAACTAGTCAGCCCTTTATATAATGCAGGGTTCATACTCTTCCTACTTTTAAAAAAAAATTTATTTATATCCTGTTTTTTCATACTTTTTAAAAAGAAAAATTTTATTTCATATATTATGCCAATCCTGATATCTCGTACCTTTGTCTGGCAGCAGAACATGTAACAATAGCAGCGAAAAGAGGTTAACATAACTTGGTGAATGTTGATGTTAGCAGAGATGCCAGATATTACAGATTTTCCATAATTCTTATGAATTTCTGAATAAAATTATGGACTATGGGAAAGACCTGTAAAATTACAGAAAAAACCTAAACACCTATTCTTTTCCATCTTTCTTTCTTTTTCCCATCCATCTCCATCCTGTAATTATTGCATATTAAATTGACAAAATTTGTTATTAATATAGTAATAAAAATTACTAATTATAAAGGTAGTAAAAGAAAGTAGATATAAATTAAAAATATAAAATAAAAATTATATTTTTTTAAAAAATTTTTATATTTTTTTAAAAATATAAAATTAAAATAAATAAATTAAAAATATAAAATAAAAATTTTAAAAATATAAAATTTTATATTTTTTTTAAAAAAATTTATATTTTAAAAATAATATTTGAAAAAAAATTATATATTTTTAAAAAATTATATTTTAAAAAAAAAATTTAAAAATTATAAAAAATTTTTTTTAGGAATTTTGAAATTTCTTTTCTCTCCAGTAATGAAGACTATATATTTAAATTATGTTTGTTTAGTTATAATGTTAATTTAATTTGAACATTGCATGTTTTATCACTGCATATAAAAATACACTACCTAACATAGAAAATATAACACCATAAAGCTTTGGCTGTATAATTATGCAAATTGTGAGACAAATGCAGCTGGCTGATGTATGAAAATGAACTACAATGCAAGTAGGTCACTTGATTAGAGCACGGGATAAAAGGAATGGAAATGGCAGATGAGCCAACAGTTGTTACTGTCTGTCGCTTACGGAAACCCATTTTCCGAGCTGTTTTTCATTTCAGAAGACATGTGTTGTTGAGAAGATGCCTGGCCGAAGACACCGAAGTTCATTTCAGCAATTGTACGATCATCCTGGCCAAAGACACCGAAGTTCAGTACAGCAATTGTACGATCAGGGGATTCATTTTAGGAATGCGGATGGCTGGGTGATCGTACCAGCATATTGCTACTGAAATACACGTAGATGTGTCTACTGTGCAAAGGATTTGGAGAAGATGGATTGTAGAATTGCACGTGAATCGTCACAGTAGTACAGGCCCATCTAGATGTACATCAGCATGTGTTGATTGACATTTTCGAAGGCATATGGTGGCCTCACAAATGGCGACTGTCGAGATTCTGCATAATTTGCAGGCTACATTGGATGTTCCAATATCAACGAGAAGAGTTTCTCGACGATTGGCCGAAGGCTGCTGGCACTCAAACCATCCTTTACAAAGACTGCCATTGACGACAATACACTGACGTGATAAATTGCAATGGTGTCAGGCCCGAGTCTCTCTATTACAAATATCTAGTATATATTTTTGTGTAAATATTTTTCACTTTTGTAGACTGTTTGCATCGAGTATAATTTTCATAATTATTTCATATTATGTATTAAAAAAAAGCTTATTTTCAAATATGTAAATGAAATGGAGGGTTAGTTCGAAGCAGTGTTATGAAAAACAGCATTTGTACACAATCGTTGGTATATTTTGTGTAATTGTGAAAATGTTTTCTACTTCTGCAATTTGTGTGCATCAACTAAAATGTTCAAAATTATTACATGTTGCATAGTATAAGAAAGCTATTTTTACAATGTATTATTAATGAAATGATGAGTTATTTTGTAGCATTTATCGCAAAAAACTGCATCTGTATGTAATTCTCCGTATATTTGGTTGAATTGTGAGAATATTTTTCACTTTTATAATCTGTTTGCATCCACTATAATCTTCATAATTATTATGTGTTGTGCATAAAAAAGCTATTTTCCAAACATATTAACGAAATGAAGGGTTATTTTGCAGCAGTAGTATGAAAAACTACATTTCTATGCAATCGTCGGTATATTTCCTTTAATTGTGGAAATGTTTCCCACTTCTGCAATCTGTTTGCATTGAATCCACTAAAATTTATGTAATTATTTCTAGTTTTATACCGATAAACTATTTTTAAACATTATTAATGAAATTGACTATTTAAAATAATGATTTGGGTGCTTATAAACGTAATCATTTCAAAAGCATTTGATGCATTTGAAACTAAATTTAAGCCTTTGGAATTTTAATATTTTTCATCCTTTAATTTAAATTAATATAGAAACCCAATAACTTTATTTTAAATTAGTTCTGAGAATAATAAAACTGTAAGAATATAAAGCAGGTTTAACTATCAAAAACAAAAAAAAATGTTTATTTTTCTCTATTTAAATGGACCCAAAATTTACTATTCTCCTAAAAATCAGACTACTTTCCACCCCAATCTTTCACATATAGTATTATCAAGTCTTTTATCCAAAAAATGAGAAACTTAACAAAACATAATAGATACTATCATTAATGGATTATATTACTACTTTATGGATTTATTAAGTAAGCTAAAACATGCTAATTTCATATCATTACTTAATGTAAATGTAATTAATTTATAATTTACAAATTTTAGTGCTTAAAAACGAAAATTGATACTTCTGAAAACCCTCCTGAAATTTCCAATGCTGACTCCTGAAATACCCCTTAAAACTCAAAATGTACCATTATGCCTCTTGAATAGGTTCCTTCAAGGTTGGCATCTCTGTACTCCCCTTTTAACAAAATTTTTTTTTTGAGGGGGGCGGGGTATTTTTTTAAAAATTGGGGGAAAATTTACAAATCCAGGATTTTTATTAGTAAAGTGTTAAATAAAGATATTTTTATATTACAATGCAATAGGCTATATAAAATTGACATTTAGTATATTTTCAGCATTGATTTGGAAATTATCAACTTTATTTTTTAAATAAATTGAAAGCCTCTTTTTAGGGATGAAAATGGAAAGCATTAGAAAATGGGGAAAATATATGCAGTTATTTTGCAAATCGCATTATTTTATGTAAACAAGTATAGCACACAAAAATACAGCACATTTTGAATTGTCTTAGTCTATATTTGTTGTTTCTTATCCCACCTGACCGACAGCAACATCATATCAAGTCCATGAATCCGTGAGTCTTCAAAAGATGAATAACTACTCCAGGACTGGCGTACAGCTGGCTCCTCTGGCATCCAATACATGTCAAGGCATGGGCAGGAGAGGCCTGAGCCAAATTGCACTTTGGGCAAAGGGGATAAACCTTAGAACCCAACACATGCCGAAGAGCACGAAGATGGCCGCTGCAGAGCCTGGCCAGAGCCGTCTGTTCTCCCCTACTGCCTGCCCCAATCAAGGCAGCACCAGGACGAGTGCATACCACTCATGCACCACTCATGCACCGCATGCACCCGGCATACCACTCATGCACGGGGGTCTTTCTCCAAATGGAGTTGATTTCAAGTTTGACTCGTGAGGCAAGTTCCTAGAAAGAAAGACAGCCACAGTCGATAGAACGCTTAAGGCTGCTCTCCTTGGCCAGACCATCCTCCACATCATTACCGTAAATGTCTACGTGAGATGGCACCCATTGAAAAAACATCCTATTATGGGCACACAAGTAACCCAAATGCTGAACAATATTCACTGTCGTTCCGTCACCATGTCTCCACCATTCAACCAGGTGCTGAATAGAACTACTGCTATCACTCAGAATCCAGATGTCTGTATTGACTCCCTCTTTGACAAAATAACTCAAGGCCTCCTCAATGGCTATGAGTTCCGCCCGAAAAACTGAGCAGCAGTTGGGGTTTCTCCTACATGACCTAATGCCATTCCCCTGCTTGATGTAGACCCCTAGCTGCCGGAGATGGTGCCATCACCCCTACTTCCATCAGTATAAATCTGCAATGCGTCACCAGGAATTTTATAAATAGTTTCCAAAGCAAGCTGTTTAAGATAATCTGGATGCTGCGTGCCTTTGTTAGTGTATGAGCAGAGTTCAGTCCTGAAAAAGACCCGATCACGAAACGACACAGTAACCTCCATACAGCAGGCCAGAGAGACATGTTCAACTTCGCTTTGCAGCCAACCCTTACTTTCAGCGCGACTAAGTGGACTCTCTCTCTTAAGACGACGATTGTTGCTCCAGCCACACACATAACTAGAGGTTCTGTGCTGATCTCCATAACTGATGAGCTTTGCAAAATATTTGGTCAGGAGAAACCTACTCCGAAGCCTGAGAGATTGGAGGTCAGCTTCATACAGTTCTATGTCCCTCCGACAGCTATTGTGGAGACCAGTTATAGCTCTGGCAGCAGAAAGCTGAACCCTTTCCAGTTTATCTAGGCTGCTGACAGAGGCAGCCTGATAGACCTGAACACCGTACTCCAAGATCGGTCGAATAAGAGCAGTGTATGTGTTTCTCAGGGTCCACGCATCCACATATATATTTGCACATCACAATGCTATTTTTAAGTACTTATAAAATGAAAATAAGAAGGATGTTAATTTTTAATTGAAATTAGAGATGCAACTTTGGGTGCAAATATATCAAATTTTAATTTATGCTCTTCAAATGTATTTCTAATGATATTTATAATTCTAAATACCTGAATAAATAAAAATGTTTTAAATTCGTTATAATAAACACATATCTCAATTTCATTAATAATATGTTTGAAAGATAATATCTTAGCATAAAAAGCACAATAAATATAAAAATGTCGGTGGATACAAACAGATTGAAAAAATGGAAAATATTTAAAAATCGATGATTGTGTACAAATAAAAATTTTCACAATACTTCTGAACTGTCTTTTATGAATTACTAACTTATAAATGAAACACAGTATAAACCCATAAATATACTGCAAGAGAATGTTTTGCTTAGATCAATTTATTTTCTATCCAAAATAGCCATTTTCATCCAAGTGATTTCATTGAAAAATGTCTTTGCAGGAATTCTGTCAGGATCCTTAAAAAAAAGTGAAGGTTTATATATTTTCCCGGAGCTTAGAAAATCAAGTTTTCCTGAAAAAATGAATCGGCAGCTTGATAATCATGGGGGGGGGGGGGGGGGGGGAGGAGACATAAATCTTTATAGTAAATTTATTTTTGAGAATTTTCCTAGTTTAGCAGTTTTTGATTATACACATTAATGAGAAGTATAACAAAATGTTATATTATAATTTACGCTGAAGTTGTAAAAAATTGAGTTCATATTGGTATGCATTACATATAACATACACATTGTACAATAACCATACATGTACAAACAGTTTTAACCAAAAATTGTATTATGACTGGCAAAGTAAGAAATGAATATAAATCTTTAGATTTTAGATATTCCATTATAGTCTGGCTCCCGTGAGTTGGCAGATAACCTTGGATGAGTCCACTTCCCTAAAGGAAAGAAGGCTGGCAAACATACGATTTATGTATTACCGGAAAAGGGTTGTTGAACGCAGAAATCTGTTTAGAAATCACTTTTGTCACTTGTATTTTGTCAATAATTTGGAATTTAGAATTGTTGGAATGTTTGACTAGCATTGCGCTTGCGACTAAAAATCTGTCTCACTTCTGTTCCAACTTCTAACGTCTGTTTATTTAGTTAATTAGAATCTGATATTTGTGAACCGTGCTTTTGTCGACAAAACGTCTGTAGAATGAAAAGTAATTCATTCCAAGGAATGAAATGGAGTCCACACAGTCCTCAATTTTTTTTAGGCCAAAGCAACTTAAGAAAAGTTATGCATCCTTATCCAACAGGCTCAGAAGAGAACAGCCGCTGCAACTGGTGTGTCAATGAGAACAATTGCACACATCAAGAAAGAATCAAATAATTCACCGATCCTAGTGTCGCCGCGTAAACAAGAGATCCGAGAAATATCGGAATGCAGTTTCAAGTGTGGATGATTTTGATTTATGTGTAATTCGACAAATGGAGAATGAATTTTATGCTAGCAATAAAATACCTTCTCTCACCACTTTGTTACCTGCTATAAAGGAGAAAATTAATTTTCCTTGGGAAAAAGAAACATTGTGGAGAATAATGCATAAAATCGGATTCCAGTGGAAATGATGCCAAGACAGTGGTTATGGAAAGACAAGGCATTGTGTAGTGGAGATATAGATTTTTATGAGAGATAAAGTACAGAGACGACAAACGAGTAATATTTTATTTGGATGAAACCTGAATAGACAGCAATCTGTGCTTCGGGAAATGTTGGCAGGTTAATAAAATCATAGCTCTCGCAGACAGAAGTGCTGGAAATAGACTTATAGTTTTGCATGCAGGTAACCAGGATGGATTCATATCAGGAGCATGTTTGGTATTTCAATCTGGCACCGCCTCAGGAGGCTATCGCTGTCAAATAAGCGAGCAACCCATAAATTGGAGGAAGGGGTGAATCTCAGCCAAAGATTTTTGGAATTTTTAAACATAGCTTTTCATTAATTTTGCAAAATTTCCCTGAAAAAAAAAATTGAATTAAAAAGTGCAAATTCAGTGTCATTTCAAATAATTATTCATGTTATTTTGTGCATATAAACTCATTTTAATGAATTATGAAGGAAATAAAAAAAAAAATTGAGTCTGTAGGGAAAGTCATATATTGCCCATATCAGATTTTTCTTTTTTGGAGATGAATCGTTAATCCATGTACACAAAACGCATTGTACATTTCTCACTAAATAAAAGAGTTTAAATTACAATAAAAGTATTACAACCCGAACTCTTCAATTTTAATAAAACATTTATGACCATTATTGTAATAAATAATTTTAATCATTATGAAGAAAACAATTCCACCAAATTCCAACATTTACACTGAATGTACTTATACATATAAAGCTCTTTATCGTTCTGCACAAATAATTTTTGTATTGCGGAAATTGTGCATTAATTCACACTAAAGGCTCCAATTCTGGAAACCCGTTCTTCCTAGAATGTTTCTACCTGTCATTGAATATAACTAATGGACTCGTCCAAAATCATGTGACCCAAATGCCTTCTCCTCAAAGTCAAACAGTACCAATATTTAGAAAATATAAACTGACAAATGTATAATACAGTGAAAAAGTTTTAAATATCATGGAAAATTGAGTCAAATATTTATTGAATATAGTTGATACAATTGTGTCCATAACATTTTGCAGAGTAGAAATAATTTGCAGCAGAGTGCTTCTTGATGAATAATGCAATGAAGTATCATTGCTTTTATCACTTCCCATCTTTTGAATTTCAGAACAAATTTGTCATATTAAACCGGTCTTGGAAACACACACACACACAGTCTTTTCAATATCCATTGCTTATTTATCTCAGTCTGATACCAAAGCAGCAAAAGTGTTTTTAACTTCTATAAATATATCTTCTCCCATTGTAGTATTTTTTAAACTACATATATGAGCAAGTAATATTAAATTAATTATCAATTCCCCGAATGAATATTAACCCTTTTGCGATGGTGGAACTTGCTATCAGTACACCACCAATGAATGGGTCATCGTGCAATTAGTGCACACCATACACATTAATTACTTTACTTTTAATTATGATATTCCACAAAAAGGTAGAAAACAAATACACTTTACTCGTGTCAAATGCCAATATATGTTTCTGGACCTCCTAAACATGCTTTGACTATTTTTGGGGTGATTGTCTGTGGTCAATTTCTTGTGTACATGATACCTGTCACAAATATTAATAGATTTTTGCGGAACTTTATATCCAGCTTTGTTATTGAAAAATGTAGAACTAGATAGAATTTTTTTTAATTCAAGGAAATTTTTTTAACGTGGCAGCATAGGACAAAATTTGACATATTCATGCATAAAAGGGGTTATTTATGGATCAATGATCTCAAGACTTAATAGTATCAACCATTGTTATGAAAAACAGCAATGAGAAAAATTTTGTGTCCGTGATGTCTCAAGTTCCCCAAGGGGGACAAATTATCCCCATCCCATGGTACATTTTCAAATATGGTATCAATGGAAATATTTTTTCAAGACCTTTAAAATCAAGGATAATGTGCTATAATTGTAGTCATTTGGACCAACTATACCAATTCCTTTTAATTTTTCTCATAAAATTTGAAAAAAAAAAAAAAAAAAAAAGAATCTACAAGCTGTATAAAAATGGATAATTGTATGAGAAAATTGAGGTGAGTCACACTCTAGTTAATTTTTCAAGAAACATAAAATTTCACGATTTTTGAAAAAATATGTTAATAGATCAATAAGATAGTTTTTCCTGTTTTTAGCACTTTTAAATAGTAAATTTTGGCACTTTTAAATTACGGCTTGTGTTTTGGTGCTTTTGGATGAAATTACATATTTTAGAACTTTGTAAGAGTGCTTGGAATGCAGAATTAAAGTTAAAAGACACAAAAGAAAGCTTCACATGCAATGAAGACAAATTTAATTGTTGCAAAAAATTAAAAAAAGGATCTCAGTGTTTGCTTGTTTTAAGAATACAGTATAAAAACAGAACATTGAGTTAGTTTTACTCTCATTGTGAATGCGATAAACTCATTGTGAATGCGATAAATGTCAAGGTACATTAGCACTTCATTATTTCAAGAACTGATTATTCATAGATTATATACCGAAAATTATGGTATCTGGATATTGGCATAACTAGATCTATGGTGCCCTTGAGCCAATAATTTTGAGGCACCCTTGCTCATAATGGTTCTGAAGCCAAAAATATGTTCAGCATAAAAAGTGTCCCCTTCTCATTCAGCACCCCTGGAGTGCATCCTTCTCCATGATAGTACACCGCTGTGTCTGGAATCCCATTTTAAATGCAGAAAGGAAATGCCATTTTGGAATGTTTTCACCCCCACATCTGTCCCAAGTTTCTGAAAAATCGAGATTTAAAAAATATAAATTTTGGCAAATCGTTAAAAATATAAATAAAAAAATATATAAATTTGCTAAATAAAAATTTCAACAAATCGAGTAGTTTAAAATAAACATAACATGAGAAAATGTAGAAATAAAAAATGCTCTTAAAAGAGAAACCATTGATTCAATTAATAATGTTAAGAAATGTATTAAAATATCTGATCGCAGAAATGTATTAAAATATCTAAAAAACAGAAAGAGAATTTTTATTTCATCGATTATGCCGTGCTTTCATTTGTTAATCAGAATCCAGTATTAATGATGTGAACAAAGAAAAATCTATAGAAATTTTTAGTTCTCTATACTGAATTTTTTTCATTTTTTGTTTTCTATACTTTCTGTTCCAATGGGTATTTTTGCTAATTCCCATCTTAGCATCTTTAAAGACAAACCCCTGGGGCCGCAACACTTGCTCCCTTCTTTGTGGTGCAAACAGATATTTTACAATATAGTTTTCCCCACCCTGGTCGTAAATCAACTCCTTTCAAGACAGGATTTTGAGAAAGATAATGGGGAAGGGGAACCATTCCTCTTCATGTAACTACTGCTACCAATCAAAAGTTGCATTAACCAGTTTAAACTGGATTTCAGATTTTTTGACAAGGCGAAGGACAGCTGCAGAGAAATTTAGTCATTATTTACAATTTGTAAAGGAAGCATTGCTTCAGATATACCTAAGTGCAAACTTTCTAAATCTTGCCATTTGCGCAAGTTCGTTTCTGAGTTTGGTGAAAACTTATTTTCACCAAATGGAGTAATTTTACTATGCAAACTGTTCGAAATAAATGTTGCAGCTGAAAAGAGATTCACCGTCATACAGCATATTGGATGAGAAAAGCATATGCAAACTGCTAAACTTGCAGAGAAAAAAGGGCAGTCATCCGAACTTTTACTTTTGCAAAGTACTTCATCGACATCTAACAAGTCTCCATTTTACAAAGAGTTGTATGAAGCTTTCGTACCTACGAATATTCTTCTAAGAAAACTGAATGACCCGAAGTTTTACCTCTTTTTAAAGAAAAACACTGGTTATGTTATACCCGACGAATTGACTTTGCGCAAAAACTATGTATTTAAATTTGCAAAATCTCATCACAAATTTAATGGAACGATTTGTCACGCCAAGTGTAATGCCTATCACAATTGAGAAACATTTTGCTTTTGATTTAAATGATAATGAAAATCTGTGTATGTTAAAAAATACTGATATTGGATTCCAGACAAAGAAATTTCTTAAAGAGGTGGTTCCCTCTGAAGCTGAAGTCCTTAAATTCTGAACAGAATGCCAGCAGATTTTAAAGGGGATGGCTATAAAAATATTTCAACAAAGTCCCTTAAAATATAAAGCTGTTCTGGGTTCGACCTCCTGAGATCCAGTTATTATTTTCAGACAGCCACATCAGGGAAAAAAACGATTTAATGCTGTACTGGATACTTTCTACACTAAAAACAGACAGAAAAATTTGCACAAAAAGCAAAGGCTCAATATTCTTTCATGTGTAATGAAGCTCACACCACTCTAGAAAAACAGTTTAAGGAGTTCTTAGAAACTGATGTAGACTCATCTCAGAGACTTGATGATTTTTTTTTCTTCAATTCTTTTTGGCAATCGAGATTATCAAGATCTATGGCACGTTATAAAATTATATCTCACGGCAGTGTCACAGTTGAGAGTAGTTTCTCAATAAATAAAAGTCTTCTTGTAGAAAACCTATATGAACAAAGTCTTATTTCACAGAGAAAAGTGTATGATGCAATCAAATACTATGGTTCTATACAGAAGGTCCCCATAACACAACAGATGTTGACATATGTCAGAAATTCTCGAAGACGCTATCAAAACTATGTTGAAAGTGTTAGACTAAACCAAGCTGAAGAAGAAAAAAAAAACAGCCAAAAAATGACAATTAAAAAAAGAAATAAAGGAATTAGAAGAAAAAAAGAAAATTCTAAAAATAGATAAGCAACAAAAAGAAGCTCGTATTAAGTTTTTACAAAAGCAAGCAGTGGATTAAAAGGAGAATTTTTCCTATCAAATGTGGAATATGTTTAATGACGAAGTTGTCATACAAATATATTTGATGTTTTATTATGCTAAAACTGTATGATTTTTTCCCTTGTCATTTTTTCTTGTTACTGTTATCATTTCAATCAGTATTATTTATGGTACAATCATACCAACTGTAATAATTATTATATTTTTGTAACTGTCGAAAGTAAAACAAGATTTGTTTCATTTCCTGTTTAAAAAATAGAGGAGAGAGATGGATGGCTATGGGGATGGTGGAGGCCATTTAAACTTTTTTTTAAATTGGAAAACAGTTGGTATAAGCATATCTCGAGTGGTCGGGGAAATTTTGGAAAGTTGGTCAGTGAATGTCCCACAGGAATGGGAAAATTATTTTCACATTCCTGTGGGAACCCTGTATAATATAAGTATTTTTAATGAAAAAAGAAAAGAAGATTTATATTTCTTAAAACCCTAGTATGAACTAAATATTTTATGTGATATCCAGGATCATGGGTAAAGATATCAAATCAGGAGGCTGAGTTAAAGAAAATAACAAGAAATTAAAAAATTTAAGGGATCAGTATATGGGATCTTGTCATCTATGGGTTCAGTCAATACAGAAACTCCAAAAAGTAAAAGTCAAAATAGTAAAAAAGTCTGATTTAAATAATTCCAGAAAGATTAGGAAACAAATCAATGAAAAGTTTAGCATTTACAAAAGTAAACCTAGTAGCTCATTTACTGAGTGTCAATCGGCAACCCTAAACTTTGGCACAAGAGATATTGCCATCTCAATGTTGATTATCTATTTCAGACTAGCAAAGTTTTGGCTGTGCAAGGACTTCCAAAATTTAAATTCAATAGATTAAATTGCAAACACTGCAAATTAGCCAAAACAAAAAGGATAACTTATAAACCAATAGGTAGGATTAGATCCACTAAACCTTTGGAATTATTGCATATGGACATATGTGGATCAATGCCTATTCACTCATTAGGTGGTAACAGATACTTTTTCTCAATCACATATGATTACAATAATAAAGTTTTTGTTTTTCTTAAAACAAAAATCAAATGTATTTGAGATTTTCAAAGAATTCCATATTGGAGAAGAAAAGCTTTTAAACAGGAAAATTCTAAATATTAAAGCAGATTGCGGTATGGAGTTTTGCCATAATCAATTCAAAACTTACTTTAGCTAACAGGGGATTAAGGCTGAGAGAATTAATGTCTATACACCACAACAGAATGGGATCTCAGAAAGATTTAACCTCACTGCTCTTGATTGTGTGAAGGCAATACTTAGTGATAGTAAAGTTAGTGATAAATTATGGGCAGAAGCAATCTTGTGTTTTTCATAAAGAATAGGATATGTTATAAATTTAAAATGAAAACACATCTCGAATTCTACAGTGGAAAGAAACCCTCAGTAAATCATTTAAAGATTTGTGGTAGTAAAGTTTATGTGGGAAAACCCAAACAGCTAAAAAAAAAAAACTTGATATGAGAGCCCAAGAAGGGATAATGGTGAGTTATGCCATGGGTATAAGAGGCTACCGGGTACTGATAAAAGGAGGAAAGAAACATAATCGAAACTAGTAACCTCAGTTTGAAGAAAGCATAGTAGCAGTGGAAATCATTCTGGACCCAAATGAAATTAAAGGTATGTGATTAAAAGTTAAAAGTGATGCCAATACTGTCACCTTTAAGGTAGCCCCAGATCGCGATTCTATAGGCTCTGATGAAGAGTGTCTGGATAGGAAATCAGGTGAAAAAAGATGAGGGAGTGAAGACACTGATGACGGGTTATCCGAAGACAGTGAGGAAGCAGACTCTCCTGTGAATTCCAATCTGATACCCTGTTCTAACATCCCTTGGGATCGTGAAGCCATTCCAAGAACTGATGGTAGTAGAATAGGAATATACTATTATGTTAGGAAGCACAGTAGAAAAAGGCTTAGATCCCATAATTATGTGAGGTAGTATTATAATAAAAATAATATTACAATACTTCAAAACCTCTTTAACTTCAGTGAAGGTTAAAGCAAAATAGAGATAAAAAGAGTTAAAAAGCCAGAGACTAGTAGTGTTGAAATTAGCATACCCAAGAACTATAATTGTAATATTAAATTACTAAACTATAAAACCGTCCTCAAGTCACCCCAAGCAACTGAATGGAGTAACGCCATGACTGAGGAAATTAAAGTTATGAAAGAAAGCGATGTCTTGGCGTTGGTTCCTGCACCTCCTTTAGAAAAAATAATAGGCAGTCGATGGGTTTATATTCTAAAAAAGAAAGATCAATCATGCTTAAAGCATTGATTATGAAACACTTTCCAACTTCAATGCAATTTTATTTAAACATGTCTAAAATGCAATACATTCCTCGGTAATATTTTAAAACTTATCACAATACTACATTAATTTATTATATTTGAAACCTTAAACCTTCATCGAAAAAAATTAACTTCATTCAAATGACGGCATTAAAATATAAATTGCCTGGTTTAAATATCTCTAAAATGTGATACATTCCTCGGTAATAATTTTAGAATTATCATAATACTACGATAATTTATTATATTTGAAAACTTCATCGAAAACAACTGAAATCCATTCGAATGACGTCATAGAAAAAATAACACGCCTGGCTCTCTCTATAAAAGCAACATTTCATTCATAAATAATTCCCCCATTCATGTCATTCATCACAATACTATAATAATTTATATTATTTAAAAATTAAGACCATGGAGCTACAAGTAAGTAAAACTCTATGCGTAAAACTTCATCGAAAATTATCGTCCTTCTCTTTCTAAAATCAATGAATATTTCATTCATATCAGCCATGCAGACTCCATGGACTAAATGATTTTGTGTTAAAGAATTACAGCGATTCTAATACAACTCATTCTACATATTTTGCTGTTTACATTTTACATAGGTGAAAAATAGGCTTAATAGTAGAAATAATCAAATTTGTATGAGCATTTAAACTGAAATATATTGTCATTGCGTTGTTAAAGTATGTAGATGCACAGAATTTAGGCCAAAATAAAGTAGTTTTAGGATGGATACAACACTCAATATGAATTAGAAAGAACTTTAAAAATCACGATTTTGAGACAAGATGGATGCCATATATCATTTTGAAGTGGGTCATGTGATCGTTTCATATCATGGACACGTGATCGCTTCATATAAGAGGTGTTATTATTACTTTAATTTTTATTTAAAAAACTACTGAATATATTTCGCTGAATTTTTTTTTATATATTTTATGGAACAATTTGAATATTGCCTAAAATTTTCGAAGCAATTTGTGAATTTTAAATCCGCTTAAAAAATGCTTGAAAAATTAGGTCCCATAGGGCTCAATGTATTCCATTTTTTCAACCCGGGTTCAATCCAAAACTAATTGGGTGATATTATTCATTTATATTCCCATAGGTCCTATAGACCGTCTGAACAACATACTAAAATTTCATTATGATTAAGTCATTTTTACGGCAGTTATCGTGCTAACGGACAGACAGACAGACAGACAGAATGAACAAAGTCATAAACACTTTTCAACTTTGTTGTAAAGTGTTAAAAAGACAAAAAAGGGGAAATAAAATTATTTAAAGCAAGGCTAGTAGCTCAAGTTTATACCCAGGAAAAGGATGACACATATGACTAGATATTCAGTCCAGTTGTTAATTTCAGTGTGATCACATTATTTTTCACTATTGGTATGCTTGGTTGGATGCATTTTCAATTTGATATAAAATGGGTTTACTTGTATGCTAAATTGAAATATAAAATTTATATGAAACAGCCACAAGGTTTTGTCAATTATAAGTGCCAAGATTATGTATGTCTATTAAGCAATTTATGGTCTTCACCAAAGTGGTAGAGACTGGTTTATGCATCTAGATTCCATGCTTAAGATATTGAAATTTATAGAACTTAAGTTGTGTAAAAAATTGCTGTTATATATTTAATAATAATGTACTTACTAGTTTATGTGGATGATATGATATATTATTTTCAAGAGTCATTTAAAGTTAATTTTGTGAATAGCAGAAATAGCGATGTAGATTATTTCACGAAACCCATGACTACAGATAGAATTCTTAAATTTTGTAATGAAGCATTTGAAATGTAATTTTTAAACTTTAACTTTCCAAAACTACTTTTAGCTTTTTTTTTTTAGGTATAATCATACAAAATTCACTATAATTTACTTCTACCTCATTGCACAAAGTTAAATTGTCATATGAGTATAAATTAAAGTGTTGATGTACTTTTTGTACTTTGCATGTTTTTGTATATAGAGTGTCCAGTGCTATCGATGCCCAATGGCTATTTCCTCAACCGTTAGTCACAGAGATACACTTCCAATTGCAAAAATGGTTTAAATTTTAAAATCTATTATCTTAGAAACAGTTTAAATCAATAAATGCATTTCTAAAAGAAATGCGAAATATAAATTTTCATGCAATCCCCTCGGTCCTATCAATTATATTTAGGAACATCATCCTCATACAATTTTATGCAAAATAAAAAAGAATCATCCTTTTACGACCAAAATTGACCGACTTATAGCTGTTTAAATTTGGACCCCTTTTTTGCTCAGAAATGGTCAATACGGTCCCTGATTGGTTGGTTGCCTGAAACTGGGCATTTTTATGCGTGGAAAAGCGACTTAAGTCATAAAGTTTAATGCTTCATAACTCTGTGAATTTTGGTTGTAAAAGGAAGATTTTTTTTTTATTTTGCATGAAATTGTATGAGGATGATTTTCCTAAATATAATTGGTATGACCGAGGGACCGTATAAAAATTTATATTTCTTATTTCTTTCAGAAATGTATTTATTGATTTAAACTGTTTCTAAGATAATAGATTTTAAAATTTAAAACATTTTTGCAATTGGAAGTATATCTCTGTGACTATAGGATTATAGGTCATTTCGATTTTTAGGCGTCCGGATTTGCGGCTTTCCACTGTATAAAATATATTACGCATGTAGAATAAAAAGAAAAATGATTCAGTAAAATTGGAAAGTTAATTATTTAGTTTTAACATTATGATATATTCTTTAATTTTTTCCACAAAATATGTATTGCACTTACACTTATGTATCGCAAATTGCATCATAATCGAACACCAAAGATATATAACCAGTAAGCACGCATATACAGTATACAATATGTGTTTTCTCTCTTTGTAACTACGAGAAATTTTTAACGTTAAATAATTTAACACCTATCCGCTGATTCATAATAATAGATTAATTTTTCTGGCTTTTAAAGCCATCTGGTTTAAAACTTCATCTGCATTTATACTGATGCTTCTATGCACTGAAAGTAATGCTAAATTTGTCAACCTCTCATGATCAGTTCTATTGCGAAGGAATGTTTTGACTCTTTTCATGGTGAAAATGATCATTCAACACTTGCAGTGGAAACTGGTAAAGTACACAAAATTTTAATGAGTTTGTATATATTAGGGAAAAAATTCTCATCATAGGACACAAAAACGTTCATTGCACATTTTGGTCTCAACTTTTCTTCAAATCATTCCCATTTTTGACACCACAGTAAGTATTCGGCTTTTATTGCAAAATCTGAAGTAATATCATCAAAGTATATTTTTAAATTATCCAGTAGATCAACTTTTTTTAGCGTTGCATATTTTGGTATAATAATTTCAATAGATGAAAAATTTTTGTCATTTTCATCAAATCAGATTTGTAATTGCGAACTTAGTTCATCCAAACATAGTAAAAGTATTGCACGTCTATATTACTGTTCTGGAAAAATCAAATGGATGATTATCTGGAACCGTTTGCTTTTTAACAATCCTCGGAACTCCTATCTCAGAATCAAAATTTTTACTCATTATATCAGATGCTGCTTTAAATATTTCAGTGAAATAACTGTCAAAGGATTTGTTTCTTATATCTTACAGTTTTTGCATAATTTAAAGCCGATGATAGATCGTGAGATGGATTTTAAAGATAAAGTGACAAAGGCAAAGTAAAACTAAGAAGCTTTTCGCATTCTAAAAGAAGAACTAAAAATGAGCCTTTTTCAATTGCTGAAAGTAAGAGTTCTGCAGTAGTTGAAACACTTTTATTTGATTTGGCTATTTCTTGTAAACTAGGAACAATTGCTTCGAATAATTCCACAAAAATAATATAATCACGTCGTGGCTTTCCACAAATCGTGTTTCACATAATTTAAGTAATCGCCCTTTTCTACTGTCTGGAAGATAACAGTTAATGTTATTTTTTAAAATATTGCTTGCATAAGTATTATTTCGAAATAAATTGCATATTTCGCTTATAAGTACCATTGCAATTTCTAATAGATAGAATTGATAGAGATGACGACAAAGCAAGATTCAAACGATGATTGACACAATGAATGTACATAGCTTAAGGCTAAATTTCTTTTAAATTTGCCTGAATTCCATTCATTTCTATTCTTATATTGGCCGCTCCATCATAACCTTACCCGACAAATTTGCCCATGTCAAATCCCAGATGTTGGAACTGATTTAAAAGAGTGTTTGTCAGTCCTTTTGCAGATAAATTGAACACTGGAACGAAGATCAAGAAATGATCGTATAATATATTGTTTACGTTCACGTGCCTAACACACAATGAAAATTGTTCAACCTCAGAGATATCTAAGGTTTCGTCAGCTACAAAGCTAAAATACACTGAATTGTTGACTTCGTCAACAATGCTGGTTTGAATGATATTTCCACAAATTTCAAGTATTTCGTTTAGAATAATAGGACTAACGTAGGATTCTTTTTTTTTTCAGTTTAATATATGTTGTTTTAATGTTTCATCTCCCAAATTTGCTCGGAAGCGTAACAGAGCACAAAAATTTCCGTCATCATTTTCCGATCTTTCCAATGTTAGAGGACCACTGTCTTCATCCTCATGAATTGCAATTTCTTGTTGTCCACAAAAAATTAGCGACTGAATTGTTGGCATTACAGCAGCTCTGTTTTTTTTTTATTTCTTTTTTGCGATTGCAATCAATTATACTCGCAATATCATTTTTCTCTCTTGTCATAATGCTTGAAAATTTTTCAGCTACAATTTCACATTTTTTGTGATAAGATGCACTTTGATATTCATTAAACTTTTGAATTGCATCTTTCCATTTTATGAAAGAATTAGCAACAAGAGAGCCAATCCTCTTCTCTGCGACCCTTCTCCTACAGATTCTCCACAAAAAAAAATACACAGTATTTACAAAATGCACCATCATAAATTTTGGACTATGCCAGCCACCTCCATTTTTTTTTACCAATGATACTGAAATCTTAAATTCTTTTAATTAATTTCAATGCACAAGGAATATGTGGCTTTCAGTCGGAACGAATATATTGTTTAAGAACTGCATTCTTAATTCTTTTGTATCGCTATTCGATGAAAAAATTTTATTTGCTGTGCCTCCGATATCCTTAACGGTTTGCTAAGATTCAAAACTGTTATCTAATGATGTGGTGCCAGCTTCATTTGAAGGATCTGAAGTGACGAATTTGGTTTCTTCAATGACAGGAATTTTCTTTCTTTTACTCCTGCTAGAACGGGGCATATCATCCTGACATGATGTTCCACATATCAGCTTGAAAAAACTATCAATTCGGGTTCATTTCATGATTAATTATGTAACTAATATTGGACTTATAGTAATTAATGTTGCACTTATCATATTCGAATATATAAGCTTATTACATTTACATGAATATCGAATACTAAATTGATACTGGATCACAATTGAACGAGAAAACACAAGAGCACAGGGATGATGCAATTTTGAAGTAATATTACAATCCGCAATTCTAACTCGATGCTTGCCATCTAGTGGTCAATTTTTGAAACAGTTCGGCAAGGAAATAGTGTTGGCAAATGAGCATTTTTTTTTATTTAACTTATCAAAAATACAGTAATGAGTGATTCAAATATAATTTGTTGCATCTTTAGAACTTATTGTTGTATGTCACAGCACAAAGGCCACACTGCAAAAATGCACAGGTATAATGAAAAAAATATTAAAAAATTTATGATTATGTAAGTGAAACTAGGGAACGATTGAAAAAAACGCGTCAGAAACACTAAAAAATGTTGGCAATGCATATGTTGCAAATTTCATTTCGGGGGAGGGGGGGCATGGAGAAGGCCGGACCCCCTCTATAAATATGCCCTTGCCGTATCTTTTTTTATTCTACAGTTTTTCAAGATTTTTAAATATGATTTTGAGCTTTTTGGATTCTTTTATTTATTTTTCATCTTCTGTTTATATAAAGTAGTTTGAAAATGAAATTGACATTTTTCTGACAATTATATATATATATGTATATACATATATATATGTGTGTGTGTGTGTATATATATATATATATATATATATATATATATAATAATAGAAGTTTGAAAATCCAATGAACGAAAAGTAAGAAGATGTAACACGATAAACCTAACTTTTTAGAAACACCCACAGAATAAAATATAATACAGCAAATCATCAATCAAATGGATGAAAAATACAAAACACAAGCTATCAAGTTACAGAAAATTAACAAAATTAAAAGGTATGGAAACAAAGAAAGAAAAACTTAAACTAAATTCAACTATCTAACTGGCTTACAAAACAAAAGTAAAAATCAACTAATCCTCAAGCAAATGGAAAAAAATAAATAAAATAAATATCGAATCAACAAGTCAGTAAAAAATATCATAATACAAAGGTATGGAATCGAAATAAGTATAACAAACGAAATCAAGCACAAACGCCATACACGTGGACGAGGCTCTAAACCTAAATCATGAATTGTTAACCTCTACAAAAATCTAATCATGTCCAAGTTTTTTGTAGAAGCAAACACAAAAATGTATGTTTCTGAAGAAATAGATAGATTATATCTATAAACTATTTCTACTTGGACGACATACATAAAGAAGGAATAAAAAGAAAAAATGAATACCTGGAAAAAGCACAGCGTATGTACAATCGAGTCGATACAGGGAGCACTGATAGAAGAGACCAGTGTTGCCATTCGTAAAGAAAAAATAAAAAACCATTTACTATTGCCATTCATAAGAATTGAAAAACAGTTAAGCGAAATGTTAAGAAAAAGTATTAATATACAAAACGAGCTACTAAAAGGAGGGGCAAATAATAGTAATGCTGAAGTGGAAGAGAATGTAAAAAAAAAAAAAAGAATGGAGATGTCTGGCTAATATAAGATACTATGAATAGAATTATATGATACTATGAAAAGAATTAAAAAAATCCAGCTATTTTAAATTTTTTAACAATACTATTTACTAAATAAGAGGGGTATTTATATAAATTGCTAGTAATTTTGAGATTATTGATATGCATAGCATGAAATTTTTTATCAGATAATCTATAGATTCTAAAAAGCTGATTGAGTATAATATTTCTAAACAATTGAATCGAGTTACAGGAATTAAATGGTAAGATTTTATTAATATTAAAATTATAAAAGTCTTTTTTATCATATAAATTTCTAACAATTCTATTAGAAGGATCAATAAAAAGATTTAAATCCAAAAAATTAACATTTTTACTAAAAGTAAAAATGTGTATGTATATATATATATACATATATATATATATATATATATATATATATATATATATATATATATATATATATATTCACAAAAAAAATACCTATGATAAAGTAGCCACTTGATGCTAAGTGATAATTTGAATCTTTTGGGCATTAAAATAAAATAAGATAAATATTCAAAAGATTACCTTTTTCTATCAATAATGTTTTCTCTGCGTATCAATTCTACTTTTATTTATGTAGAAAAGGTAATTAAACAGTACTAATAGTAGAAATACTAAAAACTAGCTCCTAAAATTTTGAAAAAAAAACTCCTCAAATTCCTACCTAAAATTTTTAGAAAATCTGCTATCCCTAAAATAACAACTAAACATTTTTTGTTTCAGTGAGCCCCCTTCCAAAAATTTCTCTTTGTTTGTGCCACTATGTAAAAATGTTTTTCTTATATAGTAGGCATTTTCAATGTTATACTGGGTTATCATTTTTTGAAAGAAAAAAAAACATACAATTTTTGTGTGATGTAAAAAAAAAAATCCCTATTTTCCCCTAAGTGATTTTGAACAGGTTATATGCTAACTTGTAGAGTGCCATAAAAAAGGCTTACCATGCTATCTACTGGATTTTTATTCTCTAATGTTGGCATATATGATATATATTTAAAAAATTAGGGGTTGTTAATCATAGCTTTCTAGTAAAAATATTTAACTGAGTCAGAATACTGCAATTACTAACTGTAAAAAAAAAAATTCAGGGGGTGCTTTATTTTGTAGCAAAAATTTCATATTTTGATATATATTTTTGGATCACCTTACTATATGCTATACAAGAAAATTTGAGCCCAGGCCTCATATTAACAGTTTTCTATGCACAGAAATTTACTAATTACATTTTTTTCATAAACTTGCTTGTCTTTGTTGAAGTTATAGATAGTTTGAAATATAAAAACAGTAAATCTACAAACTTTGTACTTCTACAAAAAATAAACTATTATTTTAACCTAACTGCAAGTATGTTTAGTGGAATTCAAAAAATATTCTTGTATGGGCTAGCATTATACTTAATTACAAAGCAGTACTTTAATTATATGTGTGTGCATATGCATTTTTTCATGCTCTTATTTGGTATCAAATATTATTATTAAAAAGGAAATTTGTGTATTAACTTATGTATGCAAAAACATTTTCTGTTTGTTAAATATATGTTATTTTTATTATTATTATTATTATTATTATTATTATTTTTTTTTTTATTTTTTTTTTTTTCTAGGTTACAAAGCATTTTATTTTCATGAAATATTTGACTTTTGATGCATGTGCTTCATTGTTCCCTCAAGGATTCAGAAACAAGAGTATAAAAATTGGTAGCACAGTAAGTAATTTAAATGTGTAAAATTTAATAACTGGTAATATAATCTATTCTGAGATTATTTGATTTCTACTCTATTGTGTTATCGAAATTTGTTAGGATCTGTCTATTACTCATGCAGAAAGAATATATTCACATACTTTGACAGGCACTGCAGGTGTCACTGTGTTTTAGGTAACCGATAAAGTATGACTGATATTTATTGCCTTTCATGTACATGTTTTATTCATTTGTGATGATGATTTCTACTAATTAGACAATACTCAATAATATTCTCAACTGCTGCAATTTTCTACCTAGGGCATTGCAATCATTTTTATTCAATAGGACATAGTCGTTTTACTATAAATAGACTGCAAATTACTATACATATGACTGCATATGATATACCTGCATATTACCCCCCCCCCCCCCCCTCCTCACAGAGAAAAAGTAATATGCAGATTTATAATTTTAGATATGAATTTGTTTTTCATTTCCATTTCAGATGAGTGACTTCAATTTCTGAAATTTCACTTTGCTATTCTGGTTCACTCACTTAAACACCTTAACCCTCTGGTTCACCCACTTAAGTTTTAAACTGTTATTCCTGTTATATATATATATTTACTTTGCTGGTAAGAAATAAATGTAAGATTCGGTTTAAAACATTTGTCTCATCAAACTTAACATACTTTTCTATCTTATAATTTTTCTGTTTAAGGTTACTATTATTGTTTATATTTCAGGTGCAGGGCACTGTATTGTATGTTAATCCTATAACTCACATGATTTTCCTGACATTGAGTTCTGTACCAACACCAAACAATTTTTCAAGATTATTTGGACTTAGGAAATTTGAAATTGTAAAGAATCCAAAGTTCCAATTCTGTTACAAAAATCAGGCATATTATAAGGTTACTAGAGAAACCTACGGCTTTATTAATGTAAGTATAAAAATTAAATATTAGATTATGATTTCTTAATTATATGAGTTTAATTGTATTGACATATTTATAAATAGCTTGACATAGCTGTCAATGCTTCCGATTTACCCGGACAGTTTCCGAATTTCGGGCATCATTCCGATCTTCCAATCGGAAACTGATTTCTTCTGATTTTTCATTCACAATCCAAAAGTCCCTCTTTTTCCCTGATTCTGCTACAAAAATTCCCTAAAAATGTCCCCTCTTCTGAAAATGATAAACAAATTTTCTTCACTTCCTTTCTGGCAACTTGCGGATGTATTCAATTCACTTGGAGAATAGCAGTCATAAAGATGTACCAACTGGCACTGAGTACTTATAACACTCAATGATTGGATGAATCATTTCATGGAAAATTAAATCATGTGCAGAGATGCCAATTTTTATGGATTTTCCCTAGTTTGTACGGATTTTTACTTCATCTTATGGTTTTACAGACATTACTCCCAAAACTACAGAAAATCCCATGAAATCCATGTCCCACCATCCTGTCCCACCATTCAATTCATATTCCCTGCCTTGCGGAGAGTCCAAAATTATCAGTTTGCATCCATTTTCTTCTTCTAATAATTGCATATCAGAACAATAGACCTAATTTATTGTTATAGTACATCTAAACAAATTATATTTTGCTTAAATTATAAGATTGCGCAATTCAGTCTTCTTCTTTTTTTTTTTCCCCCGTGCTTTACTGAGAGTACACAATTGCCTTTTTCCGTCTATCTCCATCCCCTTATTATTCAACATTAACTTGACTAAACTAGCTTATTTTCATATTTTGGTTGATTATAAAGGTTAACTTTTTGATTATTTTCATATAAATAGTACGATCGTGAAATTCAGTTTTTTTTTCCCCCTCATTTCTCTTTGCGACCTTTGCCAAGAGTACGTAATCATCTTTTTCCATCGATCTCCCTATTGTTACATATTAACTTGACTAAACTGATTTATTTTCATACTTTAGTTGATTATAAAGACTAATTTTTTAATTATTTTCACATAAATAGTACGATTGTAAAATTCAATTTTTTGGGGTTTTTTGCAGGCGTTTCCGAGAGTATGCAATTATCCTTTTTCATCGATCTCCATCTCCTTATTGTTGCACATTAACGTGACTAAACAAGCTTATTTTCATATTTTTATTGATTATAAAGGCTAGTTTTTTAATTATTTTCACATAAATAGTATGATCGTGAAATTCAGGTTTTTTTTTTTTCGTTGGCATTTCCAAGAGTACGCAATTATCCTTTTCCATCGATCTCCATCTCCCTATTGTTGAAAATTACATTAACTTGACTAAACTTGCTTATTTTCATATTTTTATTGAATAAAAGTGTTAATTTTTTAATTATTTTCACATAAATAGCATGATCATGAAATTCTTTTTTTTTTTTTTTTTTTTTTTTTTTTTTTTTTTTTTTTTTTTTTTTTTTTCCGCGGGTCTTTTCGAGAGTACTTATATATCCTTTTCCATCCATCTCATCTCCCTATTGTTGCACATTAACTTGACTAAACTAGTTTGTTTTCATATTTTGGTTAATTTCTTAATTATGCCATTTTCCCTGTATTAACCTTTTTTTTCTCTTTTCCCCATTTTAGGTTATTTTATCAATTTTTGTAAGTATGATGTATTTATTTTACGATGCTTTTGCATAACATTGATGAATTTGCCTAAAGTCGTGAATTTTTTCATGTGAATAAAAATTTACAGATTTTCAGCCATTCAGAGTTGGCAGCTATGGCTTGATAATTCAGCGGGTGCTAATTTTAAATGCATGTTTGATTACTCAATAGTCATTATGGATATTAAGGATGTTTCCTCCATTTTTTCTAGGTACTAAACAGTTGAAAAAGAAAACAACCATATTGCCATTTCTATAATAAATAATTTAAAATAAGCTCATGTCTAAAAATGTTTTTTTAATGTTGAAAGCATTGTTAATATCCATAAAAACTGAAAATAACTTCTGTTTAATACTGTAAAAACATTTTCTTTTGAAGGTACGGCATTTACCTGGTACTGGAGTTAGTAAAGCCAAGGAATCATCTTTTGCAGAAAAGGACATTCAAAAGTATTTTTTTTTATTATATATATACCTAATGCTTTATTATTGTTTCTCACTTATGTTTAACATATAGAGTGTGTGGCAATCAATTTTGCCTTACAAAGTGCTTCCATGATTTCATCCTCCTTTGATGATATTTACACATTTGGCACTTGTTTAAATTTATCTCTTTTTTTATAATTTGTAACTCCACACATCGTAGGTTATATTCACCATGGTTGAAAAGTGTGAATAAGTATTTAACATGTTGAAAAAAGTTTTTATGTATATTTTCTGCGTTGTAATTTTGTACAACCAATTTTCTCTAAACTTATGATGACACTCGTGTATATCAGAATCTCAGATAAATATAAATAGCTGTCTTAGTCAGGGCACGCATTGAGGATTCACAACGCACTGTATGTATTGTACTGCATCTCGTATGTTGCTCAAATATGAACTAGAAACCGGTTTTCCTAATGTTGTTTTTCTTCTCTAGTATAGCACTTTGCTATGTGTCTTCAGTGTGTGGACAGTAGGTAGCAGCCATTGTTCAAAATGAACCGCATGATGCTGCATGCTTCCTCAGTGTGTGTCCTCCTCTAAACTTTAAGATGTTTCCTGGTACGGTCTATTAATCCCCTAATGGGCTATCCTGAGTTAACTCAGATTTAGTGCTGTTTTACATTCCTTGCCTAATATCTTGAGTATTCCTATTGTAGGATTTTTCTTTCTCATGATAGATTTGTCAGTGCCATTTCTCAATAGCACTGTGTGTTTCTAGAAATACCACATGAGTGTTCAAAACCAGTATGATCATGTTTCTATATAGTGCATGAAGTAGAGAGGTTGTGTAAAGATAGACAGCTTGGACAGTTTTGATATCTCTATTGAAACTGGCATATCGGTGTCAAAATCAGGTAACCATTTCTTTGATCTGTCTACAAATGAATATGGTAGTGAAAGAGATTTGTCTCAGGAAGAGCTTAGCATGATGCCACTGAAACTTTTGTTTCACCTGCTGCACCTTTATTTCCATTTTTATTCCACCTGGTCCCATCATTAGCTGTGGTGATGAGGAGCTGCAAATATTTGAACATATTTTTGACAACAATTTGTTGGATACAATACAAAATATATTAATCCTAAAATCATTCCTCCTATATGCAAGGATGTTGCACCTGCTCCAAATCTAGTACCATGATACAAATTATGTCACTTTTCGTGTTTTCTATAAATATTTGACGTGTACCAATAATTCCTTAAATACCGATATGTACCAATCTCAAAATTTAATATTAAAAGTTCTCCATATATTAAAAATTCTCTGTGAATTTTCCAAACTTCCCACAATTCCAAACTTCCCACAATTGCACTGCCTTGACATGATCAGAAATTACCTAGTATCCATTTCTGAAACAACAGATACTGATTTTAATTCATTGTATAATATTAAAAAAGAATTGTAGGATGCATATCTAGGAATAAGCAAACCTTAATTCATTAATATTTCATGCCACAATAAAAAGTAAGAAAATCTGATTTTTATTCTTTTCAATTTTTTTTTTGTTTTGTTTTGTTTATTTTGGTAAATAAATTGTTTTATTGCTTAAAAACTCAAGAATAGTTATAAATTTAAAATTGTTTTATTGCTTAAAAACTCAAGAATAGTTATAAATTTAAAATTGTCTTAAATTCATAAAAAAAATACAGCTTTTTATAAATAATGTTTTCTGCAACTCCGATTACTGCTACACTCTGCTTATGATGACACTTTTTTGTGGTCCTGAACGTGTCCACATAACTAGTTCCAGGCTGTATATATATATTATTAAAGATTAATATTTGTTATTCTCTTTAGTGAAAACTTGTATATTTTACTAAACGTAAATGTTTGTTTTCATTATAAAGTAATTTTCACCAGATAAAATGTCTATATATTTTTTGTCCTGAAATTTTATAAAATTAGTGTCCTGAATTTTCATATTCTACCCGTACTACCTCTGATATACATAATATATACATAGTAAAAATATATATGCATAAGCAAAAATGTATGTGCATAACACCAGGTTATTTCTAAAGTGGGTGGAGTGTAGTCTTGAGAAATGAGTTCGCGATGCATCCATAGATGGCATGATTTGATATGGATTTGTCGATGAACACTGATATATGTTGAAATCATCCGAAGTGAATGAAACCATGCGATGTTTTGACTCGGCAATCCCTCGTTATGCCTGAAGTGGTAATGAGGTATAGCTCATACTGAACATGTTGTACAGTTCTGTCAAAATTTGAAATAGTGAAGTAGTTAGACATAATTACCTTGCAAAATCTAGTTTTGAAAATTTTCCGAGTATGTTTAATTTATACCTATATTTGTTTTTGAAAGGTATGAGCTGTTTACTTATTTTTATTTTTAATTTGGCATATTTTATTTTTTATTATATAGTAGCATTCAATTAAAATCGATTATTTAAGAAACAAACATTAGAAGATGACCTAGTGCGTCGAATACTGCTTCATCCAGTACATCAGCAACCAAATTAAAAACAATTAGTCATCAGTATAATGACGATTATTTATCATTTATTTTCATATGTAGTAAAGGAAATCCACCACTTATAATAAACTAAATATAATAAGAGTTTTAATTATTATCTTTGTATTACAAATTATAATAAATTGTTTCATAATTCATCATAATGTAAGTGTGCCATGAGATAAAAAAGGTTGAAAAACACTGCTCTAAGATATAAAAAAAAAAGAATTTGCTCTCAGAATTAAGGGTGGAGACATTAGAAGATGACCTAGTGCGTCTAATACTGCTTCATCCAGTACATCAGCAACCAAATTAAAAACAATTAGTCATCAGTATAATGACGATTATTTATCATTTATTTTCATATGTAGTAAAGGAAATCCACCACTTATAATAAACTAAATATAATAAGAGTTTTAATTATTATCTTTGTATTACAAATTATAATAAATTGTTTCATAATTCATCATAATGTAAGTGTGCCATGAGATAAAAAAGGTTGAAAAACACTGCTCTAAGATATAAAAAAAAAGAATTTGCTCTCAGAATTAAGGGTGGAGACATTAGAAGATGACCTAGTGCGTCGAATACTGCTTCATCCAGTACATCAGCAACCAAATTAAAAACAATTAGTCATCAGTATAATGACGATTATTTATCATTTATTTTCATATGTAGTAAAGGAAATCCACCACTTATAATAAACTAAATATAATAAGAGTTTTAATTATTATCTTTGTATTACAAATTATAATAAATTGTTTCATAATTCATCATAATGTAAGTGTGCCATGAGATAAAAAAGGTTGAAAAACACTGCTCTAAAATATAAAAAAAAAAGAATTTGCTCTCAGAATTAAGGGTGGAGGAGCATGGGGTGTTCCTTTGGCTTCTCTACTAAACACATTGTGCTATTTGCAGTCAATATTATAGTTGTCATATTTTCTTCTGATTAAATTTTATTATTCCTTATTATAAATATATATAATTATTATAAATTCCCTAATAAATAAATAAAAATAAAAATATATTATAAATTCCCTATATGTGTAGTAATATTTATAAAAATTTGTATTTATAAAAATTTATTCTCATTTTCAGCTATCACTGAATATTTTCAGCCTATTTTCTGAGTCATGTTTTACCTTTTTAATTTTATATTTTGTCTTCTAGAGCATGTGTTCTTCACTTTCATTATATGGATAATCTTGTACAGATGAATGCAAGAGCGTAAGTCATATTTTGTGCTTGCCTTTCATAACTATTTTCCTAATCTAGTTAAGTATAAGCATTTTTAAAGAAACAATATACCATAGACATTTTTAGTTATGCTTCTATCCTGAAAACAGTAGATTCTTGATCTTGATTTGCAAGCAGTTATTGAGATTGCAGCAATTTATTGAGATTGCAGCTGGTAAATTGTCTAATATACTTTGTTTTGTTATGTAACACTAACTCTAATAATTTCAGTTTTAGGTAAATAAATTCAGTTCACTAATAAATTTAGTTTTGGATAAAATTAAAAAAAAAACTGTCAGATACAGAGTTTGAACAAAAAGACTGTAAATTTTACATGGGATAAGGTTTGATATCTTGGACCTACACTTATTCTAACTCTATTGTGCAAAAACTAATGAGTGTGTGGTGTTCTTTTCTCGCACTCATACATAAGAATATAATTAAAGAGGCAGATATTATATTATTAACTAATTAAAACTTGAGTCTAAGTTTTCAAAATTTAGAAATTAAACTTTATTTAAAAATTTCCTGGCCCTGAAGCATAAGAAGTAAAAAGAGAATCAATTAAAAATATTTAAGTGAATAAAATAACAAAATAAAACATGAAAATCTAGTTGAATCAGGTTGGTCAGAAGACTTACCATGCTGAGGAGAAAAGGGGCTAAAATGGAAAGGGTAGGAAGCAAATAGACTCTGAATTACAACTCTAGGTTAAGGGGAAGCATTAAATTTATTCTTAATAACTTAGCAACCAACTTACAATAATTTTCTTTAACATGAGTATTATGGCACTTTTAGTGAACCTACGAACAAAACTTTCTCTTCTTCACCCTAAAGCAAGATAAAAATACAAAGGTGCAATTTGTGACCAAATGCTGCCTCAGTGAACTTTAAAATCAGCCAGCTTACTCCTAACTTATAACCAATGTATTCCAAGTTGTGTGACAAGTAACAAAATAAATACCATTTTTGCGTAAGTGTGGAATAACTATTTTAATGGATGGAAACCAGAATTTGTTATCTAGTCTAAAATCAGTTTGTATCGTGATAAAAGTCTAGAAATGTTGAAGCTTAAAGGAGTGTAAAAAGGCAAAACTATCACCTTTTTAGGAACAATATGTTCATCGGAAGAAAGGGGGAAAAGTAGACTATCTGCTAATTTTTACCAATGTTCCATCATTTGTAAAAGGATTACCCCCCCCCCCCCCCCCCCACACACACACACACACACACACTTTTATTCAATTAAAGGCTTACACAAATCACAAAAAAGAATGTGAAAAAGAATTCCATTTCACAAGCTCTTCAGAGTCTTTAAAACACCATTCATTGAAAAAAAATGTGTTTTGTTCAATGCATAATTTAGTCATGGATGGCCAAAAATTCATTAACTTCAATATCGGGGTAATGAAATTCCGTGTCTTTTTTTCTAAACACAGAAGAGCACCTTGTATAAATACATTTGTAAATAAGGATTTGTCATCCAAAGATAGCATCATATAGCTTATGGGAGAGACATTTTTGAACATTTTGATCAAACTCATAAGAATTTTGAACAGTGTGAAAGTTATTAGCTGATAAGGGTGAAAATGTGCTAACTTAAAAAGCATGTGATATGAAACAGCAGACGTGCTAACTCTCCGAATTTTAGCCGGAGACTCCGGATTTTTCATTCATTCTCCGGCCTCCGGATTACTAACGAAATTCTTGGCTTTTTTGTTAGAAATTTATTGATTACCCAGACATGGTATAATTCCTCGGAAACACCGATTTTTTTGCTTTTTTTTTTTACACTGATTTCTACCTTTCCCAGGATCATAGCAAATCCGTAATATATATATATATATATATATATATATATATTTTTTTTTTTTGCGGGTGGGGGGGGGAGGCAATTTTGTTTTGTTTGGAAGCCAAACCGGGATTAGTGAAATAACGCGGTTAATCATTACTGATGGCGATCCTTGACCTTCCCAGGCAGCAGTACCGGAGTGTATATTCTTCGGTAGTACTACAAGAGAATTTCGGAGGAAAAGCAGAGATGCCGATTAGTACAAATTCTATTCTCCATAGTCTCTACAGGAAACATACTACGGATTACGAAATAGGCATAGTTTCCTTGCCTGGTGTCTAGGTCAATGTAAATTTACGACCCCATGCATGGTAATGCTAATCAAATGAACATGATAACGGAGATTTACGGCCATTTGTGATCTAAATTAAGATCGCGGTCGCTTTTTTCATGGAAGTAAAAAAATAAATATGCTCCTTAAAAAGTTGTCTAATTCGCTATAAATTGCTAAACGATTATTTTTTTTTAATTATTTTCGCATAAACAGTGTAATTGTGCAATTCAGTATATTTTTTGGATTCAATAGTATTATATTTGGAAATTTAGAAAATTATAAATTGAAATTGGTAATTGTTGATTTGTCAAGCAGAGGTAGCTATATCACTTCTTGATATCATAAATTCATCTAAAGTCGATGAGCAATATACGTCAAGATAGAATGTTCTAGCAGCTTGAAAAATATAGTAGAGTTGAATGCAGCAAAAACTGCATATGAATGTTCGTGTGTAATGAAAACATATGAGGCAGGTTAAGAAAACTCAGTTCACATTTATTTAGTGACTAAATAAAGCACATTAAGCAATTTACACAACTCGGTAATTTCCATGCCAGTAGTAAACAATTCTATGTACAAAAAGCTCATAAGCTCGTAAAGACTGAAGTAAATTCTAAAACTTCCTTAAAGCATTTGTAGTATTTAGGAAAACTTATACTCTCTACCTTAATATCTTGCGTGCTTTTGAAGCCACCATCGTTGGTATCACACTTGTCAGAAAAGTTTCATCAAATGAAGCACCGATACACTTTACTATGACTTCACACAATTCACCGTTAGTAAACTTAAATACTTAACATCATGAAAAACTGCACGCAACTTTACAAATAGCCATCATACTGCAGAAATAGAAGTCTGTATTATAAACTAAACACATCCGACTTAGACACGCTTACCAAACATATCGACTAAGAACTAACTCCATCTTATCGTCATATGTTAGCGGTCATCTGCTAACTCATCAAAAGAGATTGATCCAATAGATTAGATTCAGATTGATAATGCCTCAAGAAAGTTCTGTCTTATATATCCGATAAAGGACCTTTCCGAAAACGCTCCTGGATATGCAAATGAGGTGCGTACTCATTGAGAAACAGATTTGCATGATACCTCATGATGGGAAAAACGTTACAGTTCATGCCTGTGAACGGAAAGAGTGGTTCAGAAGAAGTTTGCATGAACATTAAATTCCCGAAAATTAAATAACTGCTGATCATATTGTATATTCCTTTATGTACAATATTTTCTTACGTCATTATGTGACCTCAGCCTTTTATCATCTCCCTTAGTGCTGTAGTATACGTCAGTTCTACTCCCATCAGGTCTTGGTACTGCCTTTCGCTGCCAAGTAATATCCGAGCAAGGAGTCATACTGGAATCAACAGGAGAGTCAGTTTTCTCACTGGATGCAGACGGATCCTCACCAGTGTCTTCACTCTCTCCTACCTCTCCATTAGACTTCTCCCTTGGATATTCCCCATCGGAATATTCTGAACTGTCATCCTTAGATATTTTAAAGGCGATAGTTTTGGGACAAATTGGGTCCAGGATGCTTTCCACTACATCACCCTCTTCAAATCTATTGCAGGTTTCAACGATACGTTTTCCCCCTGGCAAATGAATTCTATAGCCTTTGGTGCCTGTGGCATAACCTACCATAATTCCTTCTGTAGCTCTCATGTTCAATTTCTTTCTAAGCTGACTAGGTTTACCTACATAGGCCCTACAATCAAAAGTCCTAAGATGATTCACTGAAGGTTTTCTACCACTGTAGAGTTCGTGTGGAGTTTTAAACTTGTGACATATTCGATTTTTAGTGTATGTAAAACACAATATGGCTTCCGCCCACATTCTGTCATTGACTTTTCTCTCGTTCAACATAGCCTTAACACAGTCAAATGCGGTTAAATTAAATCGCTCTGATACTTCATTCTGTTGTGGCATATATGTGTTAGTTCTTTCTGCCTTAATACCAATATTATTCAGATAAGCTTTGAACTTGTCATGACAGAATTCCATTCCATTATCCATTCGGATACATAGAATTTTAGTACCTAGTTGCCTCTCTTCTCTGTTTTGAAACTCCTTAAAATGTTTAAAAACTTCTGACTTTTGTTTCATTCAACAAACAGAAACTTTTCGGCTATAATAATCAGTTATGGAGAGAACATATTTATTTCCACCATACCAGACTGTAGGCATGAGACCATAAACGTCCATATGCAATAATTGTAATGATCTAGTGGACCTAATCCTACCAATAGATTGATATGATACTCTCCTAGACTTAGCTAACTTACAGTGCTTACAATTTATCTTCCTGTATCTAAGCCTAGGAAGTCCATTTACTGCAGAAACTTTGCTGGTTTGATAAAAATATTCAGCATTTATGTGACAATATCTCTTGTGCCATAGACAATTTGTATCATTTACCTCAGTTACTGAACTGCTAGGCTTATTTTTAAATTTAGTCACATTTCCTTTCTGTTTAGTTTTGGATTTCACTGAATTAGGTTTACATTTAGCTTCCTTAGGTACTATATTTACATTATTTACACTTTTCACAGAACTAGTATCCCTATCACTAGTTTTCCTATCCTTTTTTGGCTTCTCATCCCCCTTTCGATCCTTATCTTTAAACTCATGGTTATCTGTGTTATTTTGTTCACCGGTACTATACTGTGGTTTTAAAAAATACAGCCCATCTTTTCTCTTTGCATGAAAGAATTTATCACCTTTGGATGTAAAAAACCATAGTACCCCATTAGCTCCCCTAAAACTGTAATTTTGTTCTTCTAGAACCGAGGCAGCTAATAAATTTCATCTAAGCTTAGGTGAATACATTACATCTTTTAACACTATGATACTTTTCTTGTCCTTGAACTGGACATACATTTCCACCATCCCGATAGCCTCAACTGGATTTTCGATATCCCCTACTGCTAGCGACTTACACTCCTTGAAGTGCCTTTACACTCATTAAATGTAGAGAATAACTTAATGTTATTACAAAAATGTCGCATAGCAGCAGTATCTACTACCCAGTTGAGCCTATCGTTAGGATCGATTATAGTATTAGCTTCAATACAAGGAGATCTGAAAACTTAAACAATACTTGATCCACTAAATTTTTTAAGGCAATTTACTTTAGTATAACCTGGCTGTTTACAGTAAAAACACTTTATTTTACTTTTAAAATCATTTCTAACATTAACATTACTTTTAGAAATATTTACACTTGACACTTTTGGCAATTTAAATTTAGGCATTTTTACCTTGTTCCTAGTATACTTAGAAGTAAAATATGAAGAATTATTAAAACTTACAGTTTTTGCCATGCCCAAGTTCTTTTGTCGTAGTCTGCATTCTTCTACAAACAGCTGGGATTGAATTTTGCTTAGCTTGAAATCCACATCACTCCAACTGTAGATTATCTGTACAATTTGACGGTACTCTTCCGGTAAATACCGAATACACTGAAATGTGACGTACAAATCCTCAATTGGATGATTAGCGTCCTTGAGTTTTGTCACTGCTTTCTGTATCCTTGAGCAAAAGATGTTGATGGGTTCGTCGGATTCTGACCTTATCGAAAAGAACTCGTCTAATAGAAGCACACGATTTGCTCTCGTAGGTGCTTCAAAATGTTGTTTCAAAGTTTCCCACACTTGACTTGGCTCATCGGATACATTAACCAGTTCCTTGTACTCTGGTGATAATAATTGCAAGCGCTTTATCTCTCCTACGATAGAAATTGTCGAAATCCTGGCGTGACGCATCTTCTTCAATCGGTTTCACGGTTCCGTCTACGTGACTGAAGCTCTCTTCTCCCTTAAGGACGAATAAAATCTCTGTACTCCATGTGACGTAGTTGTCTCGGGACAGCGGCTCAATTCTACTTGTCTCCATGGCTACTAGTAGATTTGGTGAAGAAGCAAACACAAAGTCTGTTGTACGATTGTTTACAAGTACATAGTTCAAAATGGTGCCTGCTGCGGCCCCCATCTGAGTACCTTTACGTACTGAGAAATTTTCTTAACACTCACTGGTTTTTGGGTGTTAAACTGGTCCATAACCTGTTGGTCATTATTATAATATTTGAAATTTAGAAAATTTTAAATTGAAATTGGTAGTTGTTGATTTGTCAAGCAGAGCTGCAGAGCTAGCTATATCACTTCTTGATATCGTAAATTCATCTAAAGTCGATGAGCAAAATACATCAAGATAGAATGTTCTAGCAGCTTGAAAAATATAGCAGAGTTGAATGCAGTAAAAACCCCAGATGAATGCTCGTGTGTAATTAAAACATACGAAGCAGGTTAAGAAAACTCAGTTCACATTTATTTAGTGACTAAATAAAGCACATTAGGCAATTTACACAACTCGGTAATTTCCATGCCAATAGTAAACACTTTTCTGTACAAAACGCCCGTAAGCTCATAAAGACTGAAGTAAATTCTAAAACTTTCTTGAAGCATTTGTAGTATTTAGGAAAACTTATACTACCTTAATATCTTGCAATCTTTTGAAGCCACCATCGTTGGTATCACACTTGGCAGAAAAGTTTCATCAAATGAAGCACCGATACACTTTATTATGACTTCCATACAATTCACCGTTAGTAAATTTAAATACTTAATGTCATGAAAAACTGCACGTAACTTTATAAATAGCCATACTGCAGAAATACAAGTCTGTGTTATAAACTAAACACATCCGACTTAGACACACATACCAAACATATTGACTAAGAACTAACTCCGTCTTATCGTCGTCATATGTTAGTGGTCATGTGCTATGCTAACTCATCAAAAGAGATTGGTCAAATCGAATAGATTAGATTCAGATTGATAATGCTTCAAAAAAGTTGTGTCTTATATACCCGATAATGGACCATTCCGAAAACGCCCCCGGATATGCAAATGAAGTGCGTACGCATTGAGAAACAGATTTGCATGATACCTCATGATGGAAAAACGTTATGGTTCATGACTGTGAACGGAAAGAGTCATTCACAAGAAATTTGTATGAACGTTTGTTCATGGGAAACGTGAATCGCGATGTTTACATTTGATTTTTCCAACAATATGTTCTCGTAAATCGCCGAGCAGCCATTAGTATCTTTTTCCATCTGTCTCCATCTTCTAAATATTGTATATTAGATTGACTAAACTAGCATTTTTTCATATTCTGATTAATTATTATGGTTAATTTTTTAATTGTTTCACATAAACTACAATTGCGCAATTCAGTTTCTTCTCGTGAGTTTCCGAGAGGATATTAGTATATTTTTCCATCATCTCCATCTTCTAAATATTGTATATTAGATTGACTAAACTAGCTTATTTTCATATACTAGTTAATCATTAGAATTAATTTTTTATTTAATGCAGTATTTTTTTATGCATTAAGATTTAATAAATTAATCAAGAGTTTATATTATCAAGTTATTATTTTTTTTTTCCTAACACTATTTTAAACAGATAAATTTGAATTCAAAAGATAGTTCATGGCATTTTTTTATCCAGATAAGTTTTAAGCATAATGTACTTAAATGGTACAGTATTTTAATGTTTTATTTATAAGAAATATATAATATAAGTGCCATAAGTAAACAATATATTTACGATAAAATAGTCTCCTGCCTTTTCTGTTTGGAAAGTTGGTACGGCTGAAACAGTGCAAATGTTAGGCATAATGGGCCTAAAAGGGATATTAGGCCTGTGGACCTTTGGAAGCACATGAAAGTTAGTACAATTAGCAATATGGGACCCACCATCTGCTCACATTGTAGTTTTTTATTCAACACTTCAGATGTTTTTCATTCAACACAGCACATTTTAGTTGGGTCTTTTTTACTTCATTATAAGGCTCCTCATTTAATCAATATTTGACTTTTTCAACATATGTAGATTTATTAACAAGACAGTATGATATTCCGTGCAGCGTTGGTAATTATCAAATCAGGATTCGATTGTATTTCAACTCTTTTAGTACATTGCTTGTTCCTAATAAGGTTGGAATGATAATAATTGTTTTTGGAAGAAACAGTGTTAGCCACTGAATACCTAAGACATTTTTTGTGGCTGAATACATTTGGCTGTGCTTTAGAGATCTTTTAATAGACACAATAAAATTAGTAACCGAAGGGCAACTTGACTAAATAAAATTTAAACCTAAATTTAAAACATCATTTTGATCCTACATTAAGGTATGTAATGATATATTGATACAGTCCTTCTTTAAAGAAGTGGGAATTTTGATAAGAGACCAAAATTTCTTATCGAAATTCTTCTAATGAAAATAACTAGACTTTTGACTGAAAAACCAATTGTGATGTTTCAACATCGCAAGTGAACTAAGATTTCTACCTAGAAATCCAATTGTAATCTTTCAACATTGAAAACGAACTAAGATTTCTACCTAGATATGGGTGAAGATCATAAAGTTGCTTCTCAATACTAGAAATCTTAAGACAAGTATCTTGAGTAATAGCACAGAGAAAAATCAAATGAGAATGAAATAAAGCCTCAGATATCCTTAAGGTTAAATATAAAGAACATTTAATATGAATAAGATTTATAATGATTTTAAATTTAGTACATGTCTTGCATTATTTTCTGTATTTAACAACTAAATTTGACCTTTTTTAAATTCATTACATTGAAATCTCGCTGTATTTTAGTCACAGAATTATTGAATAATGAGTTTGTATTATTTTTTTTTTATAGTTCTGTCACAAGCAAAGAAATAGTCTTTCCAGAAGATGTTCAAATTGGTGATGTTTATAGTGTAAGTATAAGTATGATTTATTTTCAGGGCTGCCACAGGGAACTCTAAATGCTATTATTTTCAACTTAAGGATAACTATTGTGTGTTTTTTTTCTTCTCTGTGTTTTAAGTAATCAAAAGTAACTATTTTTAAAAAGGTGGTATTTATTTTTGTATCCTCTCAGTGATTTTCTCTTTTAGTGAATACAGGCTTTGAAAATCCCAAGGTGCTGTAACAATCTTTTTTTTTTCTATCTTCGATTCTTCTTTCCTCCTGTTTCTTCTCCTTTCTTTTTTTCTCATTGTGGTTTCCTTTGGTGGATAGAGTTTTCTTGTTGCTTTTATGAGCTATACGTCCAAACATAGAAAATGTGGTGAAAAACATCAAGCCCATGTTTTACATTGATTTTTTTTTTTTATTTGCCGAACAAAAAGTAAGTACTGTACTAATAATTTTCTTTAGAAGTACTCTGCGAGTTAATAAAGTTTGGGAAACACTGCCATTGGGTATCCACGGCAATCTCCTATGCAAGTAAACAAACCATAGAAGCCTTTCTACTTTATTTCTTTGAGAAGGAAGGTTAAAGGCTTTAACCTCCCCTCTCAAAGAAATAAAGTATAAAAAATGAGTTTACGAAGTTAATATGTTGCTCAGCTATTCTATGTTTGGTATTAATTTGGGGCAAAAGTTTTAAAAATTAGAACTCTTGAAGAATTTTTGGTCTCAAACCAATATATACAAAGATAGTTAGTTCAACTAGAATTCTCTTACACCCCTCATTTATGGAATATTTGATCATCATTTCACCACATGTTTTTTGTTTATGTTTAGTCTGTCAAAGCAGAAGAGTAGAGGAGGCATTTTGTCTGCATTTAGCAACCTCTCTAGGCATTGATGATATTAAGGGATATGTCGTGAAAAAGATGCATTGGTCAGGGGCTCGGGCCACATAGCAGTTTATGAAGAAAAGCAATGGATAAAATAAAATAAGGCATAGAAAGTAAGCTCCGCAATTGGATCGTCACGCTCCCAATAAAAAAATGAAAGAGTTGAAATGTGAAGAATGTTAAACAAACAACTCTCTTCCAACAGATAAAACAGTTTTAATTTTTTTTTAAACTTTAAATTTTGTTAAATTATTCCACGTTTAGTATGCCATACCTGCCAAATCACCCGAGTTTTCCAGGAGTCTCCCGAATTTTGAGGCAATCTCTCGAACTGCCGAAAAATTCCTAAATATCCCGAAATTTTACAATAATTAGAAAAAATCCCTACAAAAGGGATTTTCCTAAAATAAATCCCTACATTTTTTTTTAATACAAAAATCACTGCAATGTTCTCATTCTCAACGTGGCTCTGCGCTTTGAACAGGTTAACAAAAAAATAAAATTTCCCATGAGCCTCGACTGAGAAAATGACGTCATATTGTTGTTCTGTTAGTAGCTGTCACAAAGTGGCTAGAGTAAGTATATCAATAGCTCCGCTTGAGAAAATCGTAATTGTATCTGACGTCGAGTGTTTATTTTTCCTTTCCAGCTCCACTATTGTTGAAATCGAGATTGACACTCGGGAGCAATGCAAATTATTTGATTTCGTGGCCACGTGCTCTATATTTGTGATTCTGAAAACTGGTGTTTGTAATTAGAATGAATTCGCAAAAGCAAAAAAAGTATCTTTTATGTTTTAAAGATACATATTCTACTGAATTTTCATTCATCAAATGGTCAAGAAAGCATCAAGCTAATGTCAAACATCAGGAAAAGGATTCAAAAATTGAAACTCTTTTCTCACCATCTGAAGATTTCAGTGTTACCCGTGCTGAGTGTTTGTTCACGGCTTTTATTGTGGAACATAATTTGCCTCTTAGCCGTGCGGACCATGTGGGTCCGTTATTCAGAAAGATGTTTTCAAAGCCTGAAACTGCAAAAAAAAATATGGTTCAACATGCACGAAAACCACAGCTATAATGCGGTTGATGGCCCTAGAAGATCAATCAACGTTAATATCATGCTTGCAAAAACAACGTTTTGCTGTTGCTACTGATGGAAGTAATGACGATGAAAAATTGTATTCCATCGTAGTAACATATTTGAATCATGTTACTTCACTTGTTGAAAATAATTTGTTGTGTGCACCAGCATTAAAAGGAAATTCTGCAGGTAGGAATATTGGCAATCTTATAATTGAAAGTTTAGTTGCTAAAAATATACTTCCAGAAAACGCCATTGCGTTTGACTGTGATAATGCTAATGTCATGATTGGAAGTAAAAATGGTGCTGCTTCAGTTTTATCTGAATCGCATAAAGATATAATGATTATGGGATGTTTGTGTCACTTAATTGATATTGTCGCAGGTCGTGGATTAAACTCTTTGGCCATAAACATTGACAAAATCTTATATTATCGATATTTATTATTATTTAAAATGAAGCTGCAAGAGAAAAGATGGGTTAAAACAGCTTCAAGAACTTCATAATACTGAAATAAAAATAATTCTGAAGCATGTTGAAACACGGTGGTTGTCTGTTGGATGATGCCTAAGTAGAATGTTGGAACAATGGAACCCACTATTAAGCTTTTTTGATGAAGAAACTGCATCTTGTAGCAATAAAAGAAGTGCTTCTGATGCTAACTTAAATTCGTACAGAATCCCAAAAGTTAAAAAAAATGTCAACTGTTAACAATACAGGGAATGAGATAAAGAAAGAAACATTACACAATACTTCATATCCTTCACATGTGTCAAAAAAGCAACCAGCACTAAAAGTGAAACATAAGCAAAACGACAAAAAAATTAAAACAAATGAAATAACTAAAAATAAAGTAAAAGGCTGTTCATATGGAAGTCGGAAAGAAGGAATTCATGGTTTTTTATCTTCAGATTTAAATAAAGCATTCTGTTTATTTTTGAAAAATATTACACCAGTATTAGAAAGAGCATGCACTCTGTTAGAGTCACAGCAACCTTTGATTCACATTTTACAATCATTAATTTGGGATTTATTTAAAGAACTACTCTCGAAATTTCTAAACCCAGATATTGTGAGAAAATGTTCATCACCACTAAATGTAGATTATCATAGCCACTACCACCAAAAAGATGATAATGAAATAGTAATAGGAAGTCTGACTTCAAAGGTTGTTGATTCATTAGTGAAGGAAGATAAAGAAACTTTCTTTTTGAAGGTTAGAAAATATTTTATTACTGTTTTAAATTATATTTATCATTCTTTCCCTCATAAAAAAGATATTTTGATTAATGCTGAAATTTTGAATGTAACAGCTATTGCCTCTGCTGATTTTTCAAAGTTAAAATTCTTTGTTGATAAATTTCCTATAATTTTATGGAGAGAAGGAAATGAAACTAAAGAAGAAGCTTTAGTTATTTGCAGTCTCAATTTTGTGAATTGCAGCTGGAGATTCTGCCACCAAGTATCAAAGAAGAGCAAAGGATTAAAACTCAGTGGATGCTTAATAGCAATATAAAAAATGCAGTAGGTGAGAAAAAATATGAAAGATTAGCAAAAGTCATGTTATCCTTATTAGTTATTTGACACTCTAATGCAGCCGGCCGCCCACTTTGCTGCTCTATATCTTAGGATGAGCCAGACAGTCTGGGCTTTCGACACTCTAATACAGAATGTGAAAAGATATTTAGTCAAGTCAAGAAAATTAAGACTGATTTTCGAGCTTCACTATCTAATGAAAACTTAGAAAACTTGTTAGTGACTAAATGCGCCAGAAAAACCAAGTGTTTTGAAGAAGAATTTAGTAAGGAGTTCTTAAAAAAAGCAAAAACAGCTACTACTTTATTTTTAAGTAGTAAGAAGGATTGAATTGGACATTTTTTAATTATATAGAACTTTTACGTGCTGTATTTTTACTTACCAAAAGATTTCTTTCATTCAATATTTTATCTGCAAAGAAGTGTTTTTGTGTCAAAGACATGTGAATAATTATTAAACAGTAACCAATGATATTTTTCTTTATGCATCATATTCAGTGTAATGAACATTGTTATAGACTCACATAGACTCACAAGATTGTTATAGACTGCAAGTCACGACTAACGGTGCAGTTCATGAAGTAGCTGTCTATCGCACATCTCAGCTACGTGCATAAGTCATGGCTAGCGGTGCAGTTCAGAGAATAATGTCGCTCACATGTCTCCTTTACGTGCACGCTTCATAGCTAATAGTGCAGTTCATGAAGTAGCTCTCAATTGCATACTTCAGCTACACACACAAGTCATGACTAACTTGTGTGTGTAGTTAGTCATGATTCCACACACAGTTCATGAAGTAGCTGTCTATCACACACCTCAGCTATGTGCGTAAGTCGTGGCTAGTGGGGCAGTTCATGGAGTAATGTAGTTCGCACGTTTCCATTAAACGTGAAATTCACGGCTAATGATGCAGTTTATGAAGTTGCTGTCGATTGCATACCTCAGCTATGCACGCAAGTCACGGCTAACAGTACAGTTCATTAAGTAGCTGTCAGTCACGTTTCCAACCGCAATGCAGGCACACAGATAATGATACAGCTGCTGCATATAAAATTAATCGCCTTTTATTAGCGGGTGCATGCAATCCTCTTGCGATACATGCAATAACGACAAATGATTAGCACTGCATGTAATAATGATATTCATGCTGCACGGGTGCTTGCAATCAATCTACTCTCATATTTATGGCTAACGGTGTACATAAAGTAGCTGTTGATAGCACACGGCTGCACACGCAAGTCATGGTTAACGATAGAGTTATGTAGCTGTTGATTGCACATGTGCAAGTCAAAGCTAATGGTTTATTGAGTAGCTATCAATCTCACATCTGCCCCTATGCGTGTACATGGATAATAATGCTGCTCGTATGCAATTCCACACAACTTATATACAGTAACTATAACCCTACTCTATGCAATAATGTTACACACACTACGCATACCTATGCAATTCTCTTAGTCGATATACAAAATGAATCACTTTTTATTAGCGGATACATGATTCAATCCGTGTATGATGCATGCAATAACGACAATTCCACTGCATATAATAATGATATACATGCCGCACGGACACATGCAATCTGCATAAATCTGAAATAGCTGTCAATCGCTTTCCCGGCCACTACGCGAGTTCAAGGCTAACAGATAAACCAGATTTTCACAAATTCTCAATTTAAATTGGCTTTTATAGGCATTATTGTTGGAAATATGAATTTATCTCTGTATAAATCATCAGTGTACAGAGTGTAGCAACATATGCCCAGTGGTATCAATGAAAAAAGTCAAGTTTCAAAAATCAATCGTGTTTCCGGCCACTACACGAGTTCAAGGCTAACAGATAAACCAGATTCGCAAATTCGCAATTTAAATTGGCTTTTATAGGCATTATTGTTGGAAATATGAATTTATCTCTGTATAAATCATCAGTGAACAGAGTGTAGCAAAATATGCCCAGTGGTATCAATGAAAAAAGTCAAGTTTCAAAAATCAATCCTTGTTTTTATTGAAAGATGAAGGTATCTTTTCCAGTATTACATCACTGCAATAAAGAAAAAAAAAATGCTGTATGAACAATACAGCTTGAACTATATACATTTTTAGAGTTTACAGCACACACAGGAAATCCACATTGGATTATCAAGACACATCACAGTTTTGGAAATCTTAAGTGTTGATTTAACTAGATAAACACACACAGTCAATAGACAGCACTAAATGCTACCTTCTACTAAATACCATAGAGAATTTAGTTGCCTGCTTTCACCATCAATGCGATACAAGTACATTAAGTTATGCAAATATTTCTGCTACGTGTCCATTCTAAGGATCAGAAATATTCAATCCACGACTTAACCACACAGCTATTTAAAACTATAGCTCAGCTATTCCGGTCGCACAATACATATCTCAAATACAAATCATCATATTTGAATACTAATGTGTATTCCTGCCTTGTCTAACTATCGTTGTTTATTACAACTACAACAACGACGACCGTGTCTGCATTGTCTGTCTGATAATCCAATGTATGCTTCCTATCTTTATACCATGAGATCAGTAGCTCCCGGAACGAATTCCAAGGTTCGAATCATATAGTATGCAAATGAGCCAGCAGATGTGTTGAACTCTCAATCCGCATGAAAAGAATTTACTGGAAAAACTCTGTGAGTCATTCCCATGGACAGAGGTAAATTAAAAAAAGATAAATGGTATTTTTGAACTACTTCCCAGAAAATTAACGACTCACGATCAAATGATTACGTTTTTCCAGTAATCGGCCCCCTCATGCAGATTAACCAATTCGACGTATGCACCTACATGCTCAAAAATTTAATCTAAAAATAATATATTATTAATTCTTAGTTTTGTATTTAAAATTATAATTAATAACAATTATAAGTTGGTCTAAGTTCATCTGTAACATTATAACATGACACAGTAATAGATAGATATATATACTCAAACTTTAGTTGAGCATATTTAATAGATACTGATAAAATTCATGAAATATAGTAAATTACAAAAATATTACTTAACTAAACAGGTATTTAAAACTATAGCTCAGCTATTCCGGTCGCACAATACATATCTCAAATACAAATCATCGTATTTGAATATTAATGTGTATTCCTGCCGTGTCTAACTATCGTTTACTATGACTACAAAATCAACAACCATGTCTACATTGTCTGTCTGATAATCCAATGTATGCTTCCTATGTTTATACCATGAGATCAGTACCTCCCGGAACAAATTCCAAGGTTCGAATCATATAGTATGCAAATGAGCCAGCGGATACGTTGAACTTCCAATCCGCATGAAAAGAATTTACTGCAAAAACTCTGTGAGTCATTCCCATAGACAGAGGTAAATTAAAAAAAGGTAAATGGTATTTTTGAATTACTTCCCGGAAAAATAGCGACTCACGATCAAATGATAACGATTTTCCAGCAATTGGCCTACATACTCAAAAATTTAATCTAAAAATAATACATTATTAATTCTTAGTTTTGTATTAAAAATTATAATTAATAACAATTATAAGTTGGTCTAATTTCATCTGTAACATTATAACATGACACAGTAATAGATAGATATATATACTCAAACTTTAGTTGAGCATATTTAATAGATACTAATAAAATTCATGAAATATAGTAGATTACAAAAATATTAGACTTTTAAAATTTTTAAGTATAATCACTTTAGTTACAAGAAAATTTTAAGTATAAACATGTCTTAAAAATTTAAATTTAAGTATAATTCCTTTATTTTCATGAAAATTTTAAGTATAAACATGACATTTTAAATTTAGGTATACATTTACAAGGTAAAGTTACATTTTAAATTTAGGTATAAACATGTTAGCAAAAGTTAAAGTTTAAAAAGTTTCAGTTAAGTTTAAATTTAATTATTAACATGGACGTTACAAAGTTTAAGTTTGAAAACCTTTTAGTATAAGCATTTCAATTCTTAAGGGAAATTTTAAAATATAAGCTTTTGGCATTACAATACACAGGCACGAGATTCTTCTGCTTTTTGGCGAAATTCCGCTTTTTTGCTTTTCCTCAAAACTTTCCGCTTTTTTGTTTTGCTTTTATCACAAAAAATCCGCTTTTTCTGAGAAATTCAGTTTTTTTTTAATACATTTTTCTCCTAAAACAGAGTTCTGCTTTTCAACGAAAATCGCCTAGAGGTTTTAACCAGAGCTATTATCTTAATTAAGCTTCGGCCTATGACTGATGAGCATTGCCTGCTGTCCGTTTCTTAGAAGTTGTGTGCTGGGAGTAAAAGAATAAATGTAGCTTGTTGCACTAGAACTCTAACATTCTCGTGTGACAAGCTGTATTTATTCTGGTACTCCCAGCACGCAGCGACCAAAGAACGGACGGAAGACAAAGCTCGTCTTTCTAACCCGGAAGTGGAGGTATAAAATCCCCCACAGAAGGGGGAATCAAAAACAAGTCGTAAATTTTTGTCTCCGTAATTACCGTGATGTATCGTATGTCATCATATATGTCATTAATATATATGCTGTCGTTGGACTGGGGGGAAACAGAGGAAAAACTTCACTCAGCACTTGAAAGTTTTTGTTTTACTTTTACCCCTTTCATAACGGTATATCATTTTTATAGATACGACCAGTGCAGAGATACCAACTTTTACGGATTTTTCTGTAGTTTGTATGGATTTTTATTTCATCTTACAGTTCAACGGACATTACTCCCAAATAAAAATATTTAATAAAAATATTTATAGTAAAAATAAAGAAATATTTTACTAAACAACTTATATTTCACTTAAATTATAAGATTGTGAAATTCAGTCTTTCTTTTCGGGCTTTGCTGAGAGTGCACAATTGCCTTTTTCCATCCATCTCCATCCCCTTATTATTGCACATTAACTTTACTAAACTAGCTTATTTTCATATTTTGGTTGATTATAAAGGTCACCTTTTTAATTATTTTCATATAAATAGTATGATAGTGCTTTTTTTTTTTTGTTTTTTTCCCGCCAGCGTTGCCGAGAGTACGTAATTATCCTTTTCCATCCATCTCCCTATTGTTGCACATTAACTTAACTAAACTAGCTTATTTTAAATATTTTGGTTAATTATAAAGGTTAATTTCTTAATTATTTTCACATAAATCGTGCCATTCAGTTTAATTAACTCAGTTTAGTTAGCAAAACTACATTTTGGATTTATTCTAAGATTTTAAAATATATATTTTCAATATACTTAAAATCTTATTGATGGTCGATGCGGTTTTACTGAATACTACTGAAAACTTCTGATTTTTCTACTGATGACCCCTTTCAGAGGTTGAAGTTCCAGTTGGTTCCCAGTGGAAGTATATTTTAATATTCTTTGAAGTAAACTCATTAAAATATTTAAAGCCTTTTCTGCCACATTTTTATGAAAAGATATTTTTGAACAAATTAAGCGTTTTCTTTGAAACATACATAAGATACTGCCACCAAATTTTATTTATGTGTAGACACTAGACAATGCACATTTTAACAATACATTATAATTTTATAAATGTGTTTAAAAATATACTGCGCTTTAACAAGAAATTTGTGTCATGCCAATTGTAAAAAATTTGTTTTTTGTGAAATTAAGTTCGTAAATCCTGACTATTGTTATAATGATTTAATTTCAACAAAACTGACAAAATAAAAGCATGAGTTATTATAGATAACAAAAGCATAGTTTAGAATTAATATGAAGGAATGTGTTAAAATTAAATTTGCCCATGTACACCCTGTTCTTAAACGCAGTTGCCAAATTTGCATTTTCTCAATATAACAGAATTAAATCATTTTTCCAACATAGTTTTTTTTTTTCTCTAGTTATGCAAAATTCTCAAATATTTTAACACAGTGTCTGTTGCGTATAATTTCTCAAATTTTTGATTTCAGCTTTTTTGCTTTTTTGACAATCTCATCCCTGAATACAAATACAGTATACAATAAAATACTTAAAGTTTGAATCCAAACACCAAAACAATCTTCACCAATCATACAATTTGAAACACATCAGTGGAAATTGCTTTGTGAAAGTGAAAAAATTGTATATCTATATTTTTATGTGAAATATTGACAAATCACTAATCTTATCTTTTAAATATACAAGAGCAACTAATCTGCTCAGTTGAAAAAGTAAAAAGTGAAAAAATGCAAATTGTGAAATTACAACACTTGTATAGACACATTTCATACTCAAATGACAATTTACTTTGTACATTGAGGTAGGACTAAATTATAATGTATTTATACTATAATATTAAAATTTGTAGTTTATAATGACAGAGTTTGACAAGTAAATCAAAGAACAATTACACTTTAAATAGTTCGTCCCGGCCGTCCAAACGGTTACCTTACACCTTTCTGGTAGGTCGGACGGTCTGGGTCTCAACAACAACAACTTTACATAGTTCATTGCAGAACTTAAAAACTCTATCTTTGGTCACAGGTTTTGTAAAGTAATCTGCATCATTGTCTTTGGTATTTACAAATTTAATTTTACATGACTCATTTAGAACTAGATTTCTCAGAAAATGATATTTTGCGTCAATGTGTTTAGTCCTATGGTTTTCAATTGGGGAATTTGAAAAATTAATAGCTGCCTGGTTATCACAATAAACTGTACATCTATTTTTGTCAATTTTTAACCTTATCTGGTAGCATTCCTCAATTATATTTTGCATCCATACCATTTCTTTGGCAGCTTCAGTCAGTGACACATATTCTGCTTCCATAGTGGATAGGTTAACACATTTGCGTTTGAAGGTATGCCATGATATCTCAGTACTTTACAACCTCAGAATCGGCAATAGGGAAACTCATTTTGCAAAAATTTTTTGTCTCAGAAGAAACATGTAGTTGCAGAGAATGCCATGCCGCCACCAACCGAGACAGATCCATCAGACAGATGATTTCACAAGGAGTATGGTGATGAGACTCAGAAGGACAGGTTGGTCCATACGTCAAATCTCAGCATACAGTCCATGGTGCACCGGCTATGGCAGAGATAGTTGAAGCAAGGAACTGTGGCACATTTGAGGGATGCCGGTACAGCTAGAACGATATCAGCACGTGTGAACCGACCGACGTGTCCGCCTGTAAGCATTGGCGAGGCCTGCAAGTAGGCTACTTCCGTCGCCCCTTTGCAGCATGTGCAGTACACCCTTGATGCTCCCATATCGACCAGGACCATTATCTGCCAATTGGTCCCCGGCAACTTGCATTCATGGCTCCCATTAAGAAAACTTCCATTGACTCAACAGCACAGACGCCTCTGTTCGCAATCAATTCCCATCAATTTGATTCAGCTTTCTCTAGTTTAATGCATTTGCTTCGTCATTCCTGGGCTCTTATCCTTGCTGGGGTCCTTAACTTTCCTGGATAACCTTTCTGGGCCTTCCTGGGTAAATCTAGTTTATGTTAAACTTTCCATTCGTGTAGCAGAGTATAAGCAGAATAAAATAAATACAGAGTCTATTTAGTTGAATCAGTGTTTTATTAAAAAACTACAGAGTCTTGTCTAGTTGAACAGGCTGGCTGCGATATAAAACATACGGCTAATAACATATATACAGGCTTTGAAATTAAGAAAGTATGGCTAGGAAGTTCAGTTTGGAAAGCACCAGTAAACATTGCTTTCCACTGTATGTCATTCGGCTTCCATCCATTCGAAAGTCACATACTGGAGCATGAGTAAATTTGACACATTTGTAGATGACTAGAATGATACATGAACGATTAAAATTATAAAGCACCGGGTAAAATGTTCAATCGTGATTAGCACCATCACTACCATCAAGGAAATACTTATTACCGTTGTAAATGCATTTTAACTAAAACATACATCTTTACACATTGTAATTTAACAAGTTATCTCAAACTATAACTGCCTGTCATTTGTAATAACGATACTAATGCATTACATGCATCAAAAAACAGGAAAATGGAATACTAATAGTATCCTACGCCTCCTATACTGATGTTTCCAAATCGAACTTCTTGTATACGCCAGGATTGGTACCATCCGGAATGAATTCCGAGGTTCGATCCTATATATACAAATGAGTTTGTGTACGTATTGGATATTCAAATTTAGATAAAGAATTCTGCCGAAAGAACGCCATGAGTCACTCCTGAGAACGAGGTAAGTAAGTCAAAAATAAATTGGTGTTTTTAAACATTGCTCAAAAGAATAGTGAATAACGATCGTTTGTTTACTTTCTTCCACCATGCCATACCGCATGAAAATGCGGCATCATAGTTTGGGGTGCCATCGCCTATGATAGCAAGTCACCTCTGGTCTGCATTGAGGGCATTATGACAACAATACATGGATGACGTGCTGCAACCGGTGACACTACCCTTTCTTCAGAGGGTGCACAATGCCATTTACCAGTAGGATAACGCTCTACCACCCACAGCCCACATCAGCCAACATACCCTGCAAGGTACCCAGGTGATTCCCTGGCCAGCAGTCTCCCCTGATCTCTCACCAATCGAACATGTCTGGGACGTGATTGGGTGTTGCTTGCGTGCACTGCCACCACCGCGTTTAAGAAGCTTGCGAACTCTAGCAAATGGTTGACAGGGAATGGGCAGCCATTCCTCAGGACACCATCCGCCCACTCATTACCTCTGTACCTAGATGTGTTGTTGTGTGTATCACCACTTTCGGTGGTCCTACAACCTACTGATCAGACGGTATTATCGCTCAGTGTATAGGTGTATCATGTTGCAATAAACATCACTTTTTGTTCATTGCTGTCTCTCTCTGTTTACCGATTTTCATCACTTTCTGCCCACTCCTTCTTGGTGTCTCATTTTCACTGTCACATAGTGTATTTATATTGGTCAAATTTTTACCATCCGGTGTTAATGTAAAAAACTGTATTCTCACTCAAATTTTTCACTATGCTGAGAAAATCTCACCCAATTTTAAGACTTAGTGACAAAAGCAACCTGGACTGAAGAAATTAGCTTTTAATTTTTACTGGCTGCCCTGTATTTTATGAGATGAATTACTTTAAGTTTATATTATCTGATTTAATTATTACTTTATAGGCTGTTGTACAAAAACATAAGGAAGACGGAATGTATGTTCGCATATGCCTTGGTTTATATGGATTTGTTCGCCGGCTTCATATGTCTGATGTTCTTATAACAAAAGCTGAAACATTATATCCTGTTGGAAGTGAAGTCAAATGCAGGGTAACTATATACCAATTAAAAATATTATTTATAGATAATTTTTTATATATTTAAAAAAATAAACTGATTTATAATAAACATTTCATGAGCACAAGTGCCGCATTAAAAATGAATAACTAATATAAATTAAGTAGCTAAATGGGATTAACCCTTTCAAAACGGGTGTCCCACTGGTGCACCAGTAGGGAATGTTACTCACCACCGGGTGGCTCGTAGGTGAGTTATCACTTGAATTGGTTCTCAGGACGGGTGTCTCATATATGAATTTGAGGTAATGCTCATGAATTTAGCATTATTTAATGCTAGTAGATGGATCTCTATGTCCACTACAGTTGAGTTTAGAATGTTGATCTTCAATTTGTTGAATATTTAAGTGTTTTTATTTTTTATATTTTGGTTTGATGTGGAAGCCAGAGTTGTTAGTAATATAAACAAACTAAGCTGGTTTTTTAAATGTTGAATGTGGTATAGACATTCTCATGTTTCCAGTCCTCTTAAATACTTTTAATTTTTAGAGATTTGGTATTCAGTCGTTTTGTATTTTTTGCAACATATAGAGATATTTTTTGAAGTGTTTATTGATGAAATTAGTAATTTGCAAAGACTAAAAGAAAGCTTTTTTTAGAAGAAATCATTAGTATTTTCAATTAACTTTTGAGTTATTCAGATGATTGTTATGAATCTTTTCTTTCTCAAAAAATCGTAAAATGATAATTTTGTGCCATCCATTGTCTTAGCAATGTAGTCTTTGCATGTATCCCTGTTTTAAAATTATCATACAAAATAAAACTTTTAAACATTGTTACATTTTAATGGAAATAGTCTTTACTGCATATTTTCTACTAATCTTCATTAATTTTTGTGTTGAATAAAATTTTTAATTTTTTTCTTAAATGTTTAATTAGTGTCAATCAATTTTTTATGAAGAAAATTTTCAAAAGAAAATAAAACCCAAAAAACCATGTATATGCATGATTACTTCAATAGTTAGCTAAGCATGGGTGCAAGTTCTCCATCCATAAGACAAATTTCCATCTTTGAAAAATTTCTTAAAACGGAGGTAGACGTAAATGCTTATGTTTAATTTTTTTTTTTTTTGGGGGGGGGGGGGGGGGGCGTAATGTACGATGTTGTCTGTGATGACCTGTTTGTTCATTCCAATGCCAGTTACTATGGATTTGCAATAGTTTTCATGGGAAACATCCTCATACAACAGATTAAGGAATTTGCATCATTTTCTATGAAAAATTGTCTTTTATCCAGGCTGATGTACATTGCCCACAACTGAAATCGCAACACCATGAAGAAATAATTGTATCCTTATGAAATTTACAGAATATAATTGTAACATGGAGATATGCAAATGATCAATATGGAATAGGCCCATCATGAGCAGCTATGCAGGATTGTCAATGGTGTGCTGAGGGATGGCATTCCACACAGCATGCAATTGAGCTTGTAACTGAACATGTTTTGCTGAAATTGGGAGTTATCTTAATCGGCGATCCATGGTGTCCCAGATATGCTCAATTCACGACAAATCCGGAGAATTCGCTGGCCAAGGCAGGATATCAAAACCATGTAGACTATTCATAGTTACCCTTGCAGTATGTGACTTGGCATTATCCTGCTGAAAAGCAGTCCAGATGATACTGCCAGAATATGGCCGTGATACTGCCAGAAACGTGGACCAAAGGTGTTCATCCACCAAATGTTAGAGTCCTGCATCATATAAATGGTTTCGAATTGTTTGCATTGAAACCATATTACCTGTAGTGTGGGATAAATGTCGTTGAAACACTGTTGCTGTGGTAAATTTCTCAGGTAGCAAAGCTCTTATAATTGAAGTATATTAATGAGCTGGAAATTAAAGATGAATGGAGGCTACTTCAAAATGAAGTGAAAAGTTTTAAAAGAGCAAACAGGATTGACCATTTTTAGCACAATATTTTTGCTATGAAAACTGAGTCTGGGTATTATCATTATCCAACATTGGCTAAGGTAATTAAGGCATCTCTTGCAATATCACATGGAAACAGTGATATTGAATTCTTGCTGAGGATAAAGCATCAATGTCAGAGAGAGTCTTAAATGGCAGATTAACGATTAGGGATGAACTAAAAAACTATACATATGTTAGTAAAGTTCACATTTCAAAGGAACTGTTAAATCTGGCATACAATGCTCGACACTCATATGAACTATATTTAGAAGAAGAAAGTAAGTTAAAAGAACAAAAATTAAGAGAAGAAAAAAAGAAGGAAGATAGAAGTTCGAGAATCTACTGAAACCTTATTCAATATTGCCAATGAAAAATTAAAGATAGCAATTTAAAATAAGGATTTTGATGGAATTCGAGTTGCACAAGGAATGATGGAAGGGACATTAAAACTAAGAAAATAAGAGTGAAAACATGAAAACAAAGAAGAAAAATTGAACAGAATAATGAAGAAGCGAAAGTCTGGCTTTATTGACTCGTTCTTTACTAAGAAGCCTAAATTCTAATATTACACAAATTAACATATATATTTTAATATTAGATTTGGAACTAATTTCAGTATTTAGTGAATTTTAATCACTATTTTTATTCTGTACAACATCATTATAAAAAATCCCTTCAATTTAAAATTACTGATTTTTCACAGTGAAGTTAATTTTGCTTCCATTGCTCCAAACTGCTCCAATACACCATGTTTGCTCCCAAACAGGTTACTTCCTGTGTGAAATTTGCTGTCATCCTGCTCCGAAGTGTAAAATTTAGAATTATTTGTCATGAATGATGAATATTCTTTTTACTCTGCTTCAAAAAACATTTTTCCAACATGACACATTTCATGATCAGTATTTTAATTTTTGTATGCATTCTAAAGTATTAATCTATTGCAATTGTTGTTGAGACCCAGACCGTTTGACCTACCAGGAAGGTGAAGGTAACTGTTTAGACGGCCGGGAAGTGCCACCCAATTTAGACCGGAACCCAGTGGGGAAGGCATCCACAGGGACAATACCCTCCTTCCCCTACCACCAACCTCTCGGAAGGACTTACAGACCTACATGTTTAACGTGATCGTACTCCACATGAACATGGCGGCAGTTGTGGCAGCATGCAAATTAAGCATGCAAACCACCGGGCTACCGCACCCAAAATGTGCCAACAACATGCGGTGTTCCCAGGTGGTCTTCCACCCAAGTACTAACCACGCCCGATGCTGCTTGACTTCGGTGATCTAACGAGAACATGTGTTTTCAGCATGGTAGAGCCGTTGGCTTCTATTGCAATTGTGTAAAAGTAGTATACAAATCATAACTATGTCACTCAAGATATATGAATTAGTTTTTCAAATTTATTTTAAAATTATTTTTAAAAAAAATAATTTATTAATTTTTGGGTTTGTAAATTTAAATAGTAATCTAAAATGCACCACATTCGTAAAGCTTGTATGAATTTATGCAACATAGTCTACTTAGGGCTGCCCCAGCATAATCCATCCATATATTACAAAATGTAATTTCTTTTTTAGTTTTTATATTTTATGTTGGTGAAAATGATATTTTATGTGGGTGTGTATAAGTATGAGGTAGAAAATAGAATGTAGTTTGTTAAAATGTTCCTCCTAAACCTTGTAGACCTGCTCCCAAATAGCATTTATCTACTCTCAAAGGTGTTTCTAATCCTTATATGGTAGTTATCATCCCTGCTTTTGTCTGATTCATATACTAAATTTAATAAATATTATAGTTTAAATTCAGTGTCATGAGTACTGTTATTAGGTAGTTTGTGTCATTTTATATTGTTATAACATGTAACTACCATTGATTGCTCATTTTCTCTACTTAACAATATTAGAATTATGATGTTTTTTACATTGGAACATTTATCAAATTTTGCTGCTGAATTGCATGGAAGAACTGAAATGGAGACATTGGGAGACTATTTTGGCAACTATTTTCACCTTATTAGGAAACTATTTTGGCAACCATTTTCAGCTTATGAGGCAACTATTTTCAATGTGTGCTTCCTGTGGCAGCCCTGATATGAGCACTGTCATTGTGTAAGAAACATAATTTATGTATGGGTACAAATGAGTTTAATAATCAAGAACAGTTGTTTATTAGCTTTAAACCTATGTATTCAACATACAAGAGTTTTGATGATCTTGAATATAGCATTTAACATATAAATTTTACTTCCTGTGCTATTTTTTTAGATACAAAAACTTTGAATTTTGAAAATTAATGTGTTTCGAATTTCATCAGAAATATAAATATCTAAAAAACTTTTTAAATTATGTTAGAAAAAAAATGTTCAAGACTCTAAAATGTAAATAATTTAAGTTAAGCATCAAAAAATGTTAAACACAATAAATGTATTTTACATACTATGAAAAATGATAATAATTTAAAAGTAAACTAGTCCATAGCTTAATGGTTGATATAAATTTGGCAGCTCATCCAACTTCAAAGTATTTCATAAATATTGGATAATTGGTTAAATTTGTATTCAATAGATATAGTGTTTGCTATATAAAATGTGTTAAGTATCAATAAAATTTGTAGCCATTCAATGAGTAATTTAAATTATAATGTAGTATATATACAGGGTGTCCCAAAAACATTGACCTCAGCTTTTATTCCTTAAATATTGATCTTAGACATATATAATAAATTACAAAGTTGCGTAAAAAAAGGTACAGAATTTTATGAAATCAATAAAAATTTACAGGGGATAGAATTTTAAGAAATACAAAATTTAAATTTTTTTATGGCCCCCGTACAAAAACATTTCCAATGAGTAAAATGTGCCCCATACACTAATATGGTAATGTACAAAATTTCAGTATTTTATCATAAAAAGTCCCAGAGATATGTTTAAACAAAGTTGGTGAGGGATTAATCACAAATTGAAATGCAGATGTTTACAGCAAGAGTTCAAATGATGCAACACAGAAATGCATCATAGGCAAATAATATCTGCCTCTTATCTTTAATGTATCTTTGACATGGATGGAAAACGTTTTGAACAAGCTTTGTAATCTTTGTGTAAATTTATTCTTTCTACACAGTGTAGATACTTTTGTACCAATAAATAGCAAAATTATTATTTATTTATGTAATTATTGTTTTCTTTTGTAATTTGTGTATAGCCCTGAAACGCGATATGCTGACATGCTTTTTCCCCTTTAAGAACCCATGTCGATGCATCGAAAAGTGGTTTAAGTCAACATTCCTCCATTCTTGCCGATATATATTTAAATAAATATGAAGCAGGAACATATCTGTTAAGTGAATTACTTTACATTCATTACGTGGACGACATACTATTAGCATGTTCTAATGTCAATTATACAATGGATTTCAGGTTTTATCCTTTATGCTTAAAATTAACAGAAACTCCTTGCAACCTCGATCTGAGTCTTAATTTTTTCAATTTGTCGTTATATGAACTACCAGATCGCACAACGGGATATCATTTATCCGATAAATGAAGTGACTTTCAATTTGAAATCAATTACATTATACTTTGGAATTCTTGTTTGCAAGAAAATATGTTCAGAAACATTATACTGGGCCAACTGATTCTCAGCAGGCAATTAAACAGCAGTGCTAGTGATCTTTTTGCAAGTGACTTATGTTTCCTGAATAACACAATTAAACTAGGTTTTCCTAAAAGGTTTCTGAGTAAACTCATTAGCAACTTTTACAACATAACTGTATCTGATAGCTACTGACTGTACTTAAATTACATTCAAATGAATTGTAGATTCGGCTGATGGTTGTCATGCCATTATTACCGGTCTCTGATGCAGGAGGTTCGCAACACTAGATGTTTTGTTTGGTGAGTGAAATCTGCTCAATACAGAGTAGAAATGTTCAAAATGGTTTAAGTTATTTAGTATTGATGTAAAATGTTATATTACATTGATGTCATGGGTTTTATGAGGTGGTGAAATGTTCAGTTTTTAAACGTCGACTTATATGGTTGCGATGTGTAATAATAGTGTCGATGGATGTGTTTACATCTTGACTAACATAGATGTTTAATCTTTATATATTTCTGTCTGAGTAGATATCTTTGGTGTCTGGTTTTCCACATTTAGATTGATACATATATGTATTCTTTTTATAGCAATGTACCAGCCTCTGGGAGTGTTGTCGTGACACAAAACTTGCTTTAACCAGGGTGAGGGGGTCACACACACACACCTGTCATCTTTTGGTACTTTGCTTTCAAATCTTATTTTTCCGTTTTGGACATATATATATATTTATGGTTAAATACCTGTTATAAAATAATCTGAAGCCCATAATTGGGCAAAAAATCAAACCAAATTAAAATTTTATAGAAATTTCAATGTAAAATTGATCTATGTATCCATGTACTGTAAAGCAGATGAATCACCAATTGGTAAACACTCCACTATAACCCTAACTGCAGTGTTGCAATATATACAATTGTATATTTCCTGTTAAAAAAATGATAAAAATAAAGTGCAGTCACTCATAAAATGCCAGTTTTTCATTTAGCACAACTTCTTCAATTATCCAACAACCCTATCACCAACCTTTTTGCCAGAAAATTAGTGAAAAGGTTAGTTGTTCCAAAAGTTCTTGAATGTGATATGGGTTTAATTGACACTATGACTCACCAATATCTGCTTGTATAGCTACCAGGACAGGATTTACCACCTACTGAAATGTCTTCTTTTTGCTGCCACAATTTCATAATAAAATGTTTTTTGCTCTCAAATTCTAATCATTTGCATATCTCCTCAAACGATACATACACGACGGGTTTCACAGCTGTAGCTCACTTTTTTATGGGTGCATATATTCTTTTGCAGCAGAGTGTATTTTATATTTGAGCATCCTATATTTTGAGACCAAATCTTTGTCATTGTTTGTTGCATTTTGTGAATACACAGCATGCGCATTTTTAGTTAAGAAACTAAATATTCATATATTATGGATTAAATTTTATTATAATTACATATAATGCTTTTTAAATATTCAAAATGGTAATTGGATTATGATTTTGCTTCAATGTGTGTATAAATTCATTTTATTAGGTATTGCACAGTGATGGCAATGGGAAGTTGAGTCTAACCTGCAAAGAAAGTTTACTGAATCTTCAGCAGTGCTATATTCTTTCATCTTACAACAATGTTCAAAAAGGACAATTCTACAAAGGTGTTTTTGTGAAAAAAACAGATTCATATGCGATTGTTCTTTTTTTCAACAACATAAAGGTATATTTTCAGGGTTTTTTTTTTTTTTTTTTTTGTAAATCTGTCTGTTTTTGTAAATACAATTCCAATTTTTGACAAATTTATTTCAGTTTGTTAATTATGTCCATATTTTTAAGTTCAGGGTTATTAAAATATTAATAAGATAGTTTATTTCTTTAGAATGCAAAAGAAAATTCTATTTGGCAATTATGAATTCTGCCAATGTTAAAATATAAAATCATGGTATTCTAATCATAATGTGTACTATTATATTATTTGTCTTTTTCCAAAACACTGGTCTTTGAAATTTGGTGAATAAAGCTATTTGGTGAAAGAAAATTTCATTTGACGTATAGCTTTTGTGAAAGTAATAAAAAATCCAGAACAACTCTTGTGTTTGTATGTGCATGCATGCACGCAATATATATATATATATATATATATATATATATATATATATATATATATAATATAGAAAAAAATTATCTCCCTGGGTATATTTCCTTTCATTTCAAGTTAAAGTTCTTTCATCCAAGTCAACACTAGAACGATGGAAACGGTCATTTTGACCGCAAAACTACTTTGAGAAACGATTCCTCCAAAACGGGTAATCCCAGCCCATTGAAATTTTATGATTTTTCTTATGTGTTTTTAATAACTTTAAGAAAATAAGAAAAGTAATAAAATTTCAATGGGCTGGGATTAGCCGTTTTGGAGGAATAGTTTCTCAAAGTAGTTATGCGGTCAAAATAATTGCTTCTGTCGTTCTAGTGTTAATTAGAAATCTTTTTGGGGAGCAAATTTGTTTCCAAAATTTTCAATTAAGGAGCAATTTAATGATTTTCTTACGCAGTTTTATGAAAGAAAAATGTTACTATGTAAACAAATATTTTAAATGTATTTTATATCCTGTCATTTATTTATACATAAAAATTCATACAAAAGAGCAGGGTTTGAAATAGGATATGCACTTGCACGAATCACCAAAAATTCAGAAACTGATGCGAGGAAATCTTATGAAAGTGAATGTAAAGCAGGAATGAAAATATTTCGTGGATTGTGTTTGTACTGAGAAGTTCTGCATTTCCATAATACAACTCCTTGCTTCCGGAAAGCATCTGAAGTAGCATAGTTTTTTCCCAAAATTTCCTAAGTGGCTACATCCGGCACGGCCGCGATATGGCTTTCTCTAAACAGACATGTCGCAGCAAGGTACATTTTTAATAACATTTCATTTTTCCTGGGTGTATAGGGCAGAGCACACTAGGCTCAAAATTTCTGAATTCGTTACATTTTCTTTTCTGTGCTTTGTTCCGGGACTTTGATTTCCAGTAACAGGTATTCCTACTTCTTCACTAGAAATATTCCGATATCGCCAAAGAAATCCTATTTGCTTTGTCTACGCTTTTTAAATGTGATATGCCACACAGAATTCGCACTATTTTGCACACTTTAATAAACATTTATGTTACCTTTTGCCCAAATAAGAGAAAAATATAGCAGTTATAAAATGTCATTTAGTGCCTTCTAATTGACCTCTTTAACCCTTTCGCGACGAACGGCACGCCCAGGTGCCAGATGCGAACATGCATTCAAGGACGAGCGGCACTCACTCGGGCCAGAGGAAATTTTACCGCATGCGGATAGTGGCACGTGTAAGTGCCACTACGCAGAACGTTTTAATTTGTGAACTAGATGGCGTTACTTGTCCATGGAACTAACTTCAATGCATTTTGCAGAGGCATGACCTTGGCAGAAGAGGATCGAATGAATTATTTCTTCATTTGGAGCGGTGAAAATCATTTTGTAACATAAACAAACAGAGCAATTCTCGTAGCATCAACAATTTTATAATTGAGTTTTGGTTTTTATTTTTATTTCAGCGTTATGATTTCGTTGGTGAATCATAGGAATATAAGAGAGTATTTTTTTTGTTTGGGTTTTAGAGGCAGTGAAATTATTCGTTTATTTCGGATAAAAGAATGGGAGCAACTAATGAGTATTTTGTATTCAGATTTGTATGAAAATTATACATCAAATAGAACATAAATATTTCTTTTATTCCTGTAAAAAGTAGATTTCTGTGTTGAATAGGTGATTTTTAGTGAATTTTTTTCGAGAGTTAGGCTTAGCGCAAAAAATGTGCCGTCCTTTTCGACCAGTTTGGAAGCGAAGCGCGCCGTCCTTTGGGCCGCGACAGCTCCGGAATGCCGCCGTCCCGAAAGGGTTAAATACTTAACCTAAGCTGTAAACTTGTCATTTTCTCAGGAAAACCCGATTTTTATTTTTCTTCTCTGGGGAAATATACACATCTTCAACTTTTTGAAAGACTTTGATGGATTTTAGCCCTAAATGTGCCTCCTTAACTAATTTTATTTTTAAAATCATTTTTAATTCTTTTCATTTTGCATGCATGAGTTTAGTCGATATGTTCTATGTTACCATGCAGGGTTAAATTGGGCCTATTATTCCACTCATAGATAGGTAAGCACATAAATAACAAACCCTTAGCTATTGTAGCTATGGAACTGAAACTAAAGTTATTGACTAGCTTTTGTGAATAGTCTTGATAAAAGGGAATATAAACCATCTTCTAAAGGAAAGGAACATATTCTAAAGAAAAAAAGTCATGTATGCAGCACATGACTTTCCTTATATATTGCAATGAATTTACTCCTTTTACAGTCCAAAAGTAATATATAAGATCCATGGTACTGTGTTTTTATCGCTGAATTGTACATTTGGCGATTTTCCAAATGACAACAGTAAAACAATTTCAAAGTACCCGAGTAACTTATATGTCGCGCAGCTCTATATCCACAGTACTGTGTTTTCAATGTTGAATTGTACATTTGGTGATTTTCCGGATGGGAACATATAACACTATTTCAAAGTACCCAGTTAACTTATATTTTGCACAACTCTAAATAAACAATTATCAATATTGATAGCATCCTCAGTAAGCGGCACAGTTCATATATTAAAATATTTTAATAATTAATTCATCAATTAGGTGATATTTTCTTCAATCTGAGATGAAATATCACCAAATTGGTGATACGTCGCTAAATTATTAGCAGAGTTTGCCAAATGCATCACCAAGTGACTTATAGACCAAGTGACCTCAGACAAACAAAGAGAAGAACATTTCTTATATATTAGAAGGTATGCTCATCATATGATGGAAATCAGAATTTGCAAAATGTTACTTCCCATTTGGCATCATTTTTATCAATTTGGTGAAATTTTTGTCACATTGGCAACATTTAAAATAGTCGCCAAATGGGTGAAATCCACTGAATTTCTCGCCAAGCATTTCAGACAAACGGACTGAGAAATGGGTTATTCTTATAGTCTACTCTTATGTTCTAACTCAATTAGTTGTCATTTCATTGATTTAGCATCGGTTTCATCAATTCGGCAAATTTTTATCAATTGAGTGACATTTTTGTCAATTTGGCAATATTTAAAAAGTCAGCAAATTGGAGATATTTTGATAAACTCATCACCAAAATTTTGCTAAATGTTTCAGATGGAAAAATAGATTATTCTTATAGTAGTTATGTTCTTTCCAAGATATTGATTTTTGTCAATTAGACATAATTTTCATTGGTTTAGCTTCATTTTTATCAATTTGATGACATATTTGTTTATTTGGTGACATTTTAAAAAGTTGCCAAGTTGGCAACATTTCACCAAATTCATTGCCAAAATCTCACCAAGCATTATAGATGGAGAAATAAGTTGTTCTTAAACAGATAAATGTCTATTGGTATTAAAATACCAAGGTATTACCCAAACTATCTTGTCTTATGAATGAAATGAGCTAGATTCACAAGAATGATGTCAGCAAATTTATCGCATGATATTACATATGAAAAGTGAATATATTTCACAATTGTTAATATTTTTTTTAATTTTGTGATTTTTTGATAAATTTATTTGAAAAATGTGCAATAAAAATGTGTTCATGCTAGTGTTCTAAAGTTTATATCAATCGTTTTCTAGGGGAAAATTACATAAGAAATGACTATTTGCGTACCTTTATTTAAGGTTTTAATTTTTTTGTTGATGTTTTCAAAATTTCACTCGAAAATTTAGGGGGTTCTGAATAAATTGTCAAGTTATATTTAAAAAATCTCCTAGAATTTTAAACAATCTTATAAATTATATATTATTATCAAAATAGCACAAATAAATGAAATAAGATGAATGATATAATGACATGTTCAAACACATTGTAGTAATAATCTCAGGCTTCTTTGGTGGAGCCATCTATAGTGCTATTTGAAGACAAAAGCATCATGGTTTAACTGTAGAAAGAAACCAATTTTCACACATTGTTTTCTTAGCAACAAAAAATATTATCACAGAGTTTCCACATTTACACCATCAGAAAGATCAAAATAATATTCTTTCCACAATGTTTGAATCAAATCTGTTAGACAATTCCTTCATATTTATTATATTTTAAATGTATCATTTAAGTAGCAGGCACTTATTTAGAACCTGGGCACTACCATGTAATTTATTCTAGTTTTACATAAAATATATAAAGAATTTCTGTAAAATTTTGATGTATTTACAATTAATTAATTTTGTTTTATAATTCACTATTTTTTTTTTTTTTTTTTTTTTACATCGAGTTAGACAAATAAATACAGTTTTATGTAAGGAAATTACACCGTTAAAATAAAGCTTGATATTGTGTCATATTAAACCTGTCAAAAATTGCAAATACATTTACAAACACATCACACTGAAGTCTTCATTACTTGGCATCATTTAAATCTTCTTTTAAATACTATTTATGGGCAAATATCTACCACCAGAAATAAAACTCTCAATTAATTAGCAGTCAGTAATTAAAGAAGAAATATAAAAAAATACACTCGAACTGCCGCTCTAAATAAATGAAAAAAAAAAAATACTTCTTAATTTTAGAATAAGACATAAAGTATCAAGTAGTTTTGGAAGCTAATAAGGAAAGTTATGAAACACATGAATTATTTCTGAAATAGAAGTCTTCAACTGCCAAGCTTTCTTCGGACTTTAATCATGTTTTCAGATTTTCGTAAGCTAAGATCTTTTTTTTTTTTTTTTTTTTTTTTTTTTTTTTTTTTTTTTTTTTTTTTTTTTTTTTTTTGAAACGTACAATTTACAACTTGCCGATAGTTCTGCCTTCATCTCTGCCATTGGAAAATTTCTTGTTTTATTTTTTTATTGTTTCCTCCATATATGTATCCAGATGTTCATTTTTCTGATTTTTGTATAGTTTTTCTCTTCTATTGTTTCTGAAACTGATTGTTTTATTATTTATCATAGGGTGCATAAGTTCTTTGTCTTTTTAACTGTGTGTTACGATTTTATGCATATAGTTAAAATCATAACTTGAATTTGATATTAATTTTATTTTCAAAACTATCCTCAAACAAAATTTTACCCATCCTTTTTTATGTTGAATTTAGCATACAAGGTAGTCTTCTATGATGTAAGAATTCATTTTGTAGCAACATTAATAAGCCTGCCAGAGTCAATTTGACATACATCATAATTAACCTTTAAATGTGAAAAAAAAGAAACCCTCGGTCAGTTTGTACACTTTCCTCCTTGGCTGTTACTTTTTATTTTTTCTAGTTTCTATTTTGTAATGTTCAGCTGTGTTGCACTGGCACTAATTGCACCAAACTGCTACAACACAGACCTTGTGCACCCAGCTGCTACAGAACAGCTGTTCTGCATCAAAAATTAATTTATCCCCACCTTAAGAGAAAAACACTTATTGGTTGAATATTCATATGTTTATTTTTTCTTTTAATAAATAAGATTTTGTTTTCAGTATTATATGTTTACAAAATCTGACAGATGGTGAGACAAACTGTCACTGTTTCCTTTCTATGAAGTGCAATAATCGGAAATTATTGTTTCGCCTCGTTAGCAGCAAGATGCTCCTATACTGCTGCTCCGATCTGTTATGATTGTGTAATAAGTGGGGGATATAGGGAAACAGCAGCCCAACCTCGGCATTTCAAACTTTCATTTGTATTATGTACCGGATTATCCACCAAAAATTTTTATTTGTACCACTTCTGGCACATGATTATTTCTATTAAAATGTGAGCGATGACATTTTACCCCTTCCCCTCCCATCTCCGAATTTCCCAATTTCAATGATGTCATTCAATTATACTTCATTTGTACCAGAATGTACCAGAACATTTTTGTTTGTACCACTTCTGGTATATAATTCTGATGTCATTCATTTCTACCTATGTTGCACCATTTTTAGTACAGTTGTTTCCATTATGTGCATGAGTGAAAAGCTTCTCCCCCCCCCACACACACACACACACCTAAGAATTTTAAAATTTCAGTGACCATTCATTTGTACTGAATTGTATCACAAAAACGTTTAAGTGAAAATGTTTAAGTGTTCAGAAGTGTGTGTGTGTGTGGGGGGGGGGGTTGCAGGAATTTTTTGGTACAATCCCATACAAAGGGGAGTGAGAGGGGATTCATTTTAGACCTAAGTATGGCTGGGTAGTCATACCGATGTATTGCTGTTAAAGCACACATAGATGTGTCCACTGTGCAAAGGATTTGGAGAAAATAGATTAAAGAAGGGCATGTGAATCATCACAGTAGTAAAGGTCCATCCAGACGTACATCAGCATGCTTTGATCGACGCATTCAAAGGCATGCAGTGGTGGACCACAAATGACGACTGTTAGCATTCTACAGAATTTGCAGGGTACATTAGATGTTCCAATATCAGCGAAAACAGTTTTTTGATGATTAACCAAAAGTGGCTTGCACTCAGACCGTCCTTTACGAAGACTTCCATTGACGATAAGACACTGACGTGAGAGATTGCAATGGTGTCAGGCCCGAGCCCCTTGGACGACTGAATGGAACAGGGTATTTTTCAGTGATGAGTCTCATTTCTGCATGTCGAATGACAGTCATCCTGTGAGAGTCTGGACACGACATGGAAACAGATCTAATCATGCTTTCAGACTGTTGAACACCATACTGCTTGACAACATTGCATTATGGCTTGGGGTGCCATTGGTTTCAATGGCCGGTGTATATCAGAAGCAAATGATGGTACAACAATATGTGAATGAGGTGCTGTGGCTGGTTGCACTGCCTTACCTTCAGTGGTTGCAAAATGCTGTTTTCCAGCAAAATAACGTGCGACCTCACATGCCAACCATCAGCAGACAAGCCTTGTAAGTTATCCAGATGCTTCCTTGGCCTCCACTGTCTCCAGATCTCTCACCCATCGAGCATGTTTGAGACATGATTGGCCGTCATTTGACTGCCTTGCCCCCACCTCGAAACAGAGGACGACCTGTGGAGGATGGTTGAAGGCATATGGTCATCCATCCCTCAAGAAACTATCCGCATGTTTGTTGCATCTGTTTCTAGAAGGATTGCTGCTTGTATCTCCGCAAGAAGTGGTCCTACTGCCTACTGATCACTCTGTCATTATTGTATTGCACTATTCTTCTGGAATTCTTCTTCTTCTTAAGCACTACAGCCGATTGCCAGCCAAGGCTGTCTCAGTCAGTTTCCACCATCTCGATCTATCTGATGCCACTGTCCTCCATCTATTGATGCCAATGCTCCTCAGCCATCTCTCCACATTGTCCAGCCACCTTGTACACGGCCTTCCTCTCTTTCACTTTCCTTCTGGCCCCTGGAAAGTTATTTTCTTGACTAAGTTATCCTCTCCATATCTATATATATGGCCAAGCCATCTTAATTGAGCCACTTTAATCACTTTTACTATGTTTGGTTCTCTAAATTTATATTGTAATTCTTGATTATATCTTATTCTCCACACTCCATTTTCCTTTACCGCTCCAAATATTCTTCTCAGGATTTTTCGTTCAAAAATCATCAACTTATTTTCGTCAGTTTTATTCATAGTCCAGCATTCACTTCCATATAAAACTATTGGTCTTACTAATGTCTTGTATAGCCCTATCTTTGTTTCTCTACTTATATATTTTGATTTAAACTGATTACGTAAGCAATAGTAGCATCTGTTAGCCATGCCTATACAATTCGTAATTTCACTTTTGATATCGTTATTACAATTTACCATTGTGCCCAGGTATTTAAACTGGTCAACCTTCTCAAAAACGTAATCATTTATTTCCAGTGTTAACTGACCCTGGTCTCTACTTGTCACTGCCATGAACTTGGTTTTCTCCACATTGACTGTCAAGCCAATGTTTTTCGCTGCTGCCTCAAGTGCACAAAAAGCTTCCACTATTGCTGCCTTTGTTCTTCCAACAATGTCAATATCATCCGCAAAGGCCAACAATTGCATTGATTTATGGAAAATTGTTTTTTGTGTTTGTATGCCAGAGTCTCTTACTGCTTTTTCCAAGGCGATGTTAAACAACTGGCATGCGAGAGAATCTCCCTGTTTTAGTCCCTTTTCCATATAAAAGGCATCGGATAAATCTGTTCCTAACTTTACCCTGCATTTTACTCTACCAAACGTCATTTTTATCAAGTTTGTCAATTTCGCAGGTATTCCCAACTCTAGCATCGCTTGACATAATTTCTCTCTATCGATGCTATCATATGCAGTTTTAAAATCAACAAAAAAATGGTATGTATCTGTACCATATTCCCTTGTCTTTTCCAGAATTTGCCTAATGCTATGAATTTGGTCCGTTGTTGACCTCCCCTTTTGGAAGCCATTGCACTGTCCAAGTTGCATTCTAATGATACCACTTTTTGCTTCTCGGTCCTTAACACTCAAAGGGATACAAACTTGTGGTACCTGGTCGTAGAGTCCTTAAGTGTTTGACCTTTGCCTCACAGTACTTGCAGATATCAACTTTCCTATTGTTGTGGTATCCAGCCATTGATCGGGAAGTTGGTGTGGTTGCTGAGTGTTTGCATTTGGCCAGTAATGCCATGTACTGGTTATCAGGTAATGTTATATACCCAGGTCGACCTAGAATAGATCTTAGGATAACTGTCCCTTTTGTTTATTTATTTATTATCCAGGTCTTCCAGCTCACCCAAAATGCCCCACTTGTTTGGAATTATTTGTATAAACGAGAAATGACTGAATGGTCCACAGGAAAAAAAATTGGCAACTTCCTTAATAGATTGCCCTGCCTCAAGCCTCCTAATATCACCCCAGTGTTGAGAATCTCCCAAATGTATTCTTTGTATCATTACAAAGATAATCTATTCCAAAATCAACCCTAATACAACCCTAGCCTTTTTTTTAGCATTGAAACTCTTTGATGCAAACAAGTTGTTTTCATCTCCATGCCTAATTATCATATTGCTCGAGTAGCAATTCACTATTGGACACATCATTCGATATTTGCCTATCCCCATCCATGACAGTAGGTTTTAGCCAATAAAATCCACAGATGCATTCACTTTTTGAAAATTTACTTTTTTTTCCCCTTAAGCCAGTTGATACTTTAAACCTCCTGTCTTATACTGTAACAAATGAAGTATTTTTATTTTCTGTTTAGGAAAGAAACATCAGTCTATATTCAAAACATATATAGTAATCTGTTTTATCATTTTGATTTTCCAATTTATTGCACTATATTGTATTTAACTGTATTGATAATTTTTTTTTATTTCAGGGAATTGTCCCATGTTCACATATTCCTGAAGCATCAGCCTTTTTTTTGGGTCAAACTGTTTTGTGTGAAGTTCTGGAATGTAATCCACGAAAAGAAAGATTGCAGCTTTCTCTTAAGGTAAGACGCCAAAATCACCATTTATGTATTTTTAGGTTTTATTAGTTTTTAATTTTCTCGAATAATAAATTATCATTTTTATTCTTCTTATTTATCTCTAAAAATGTTATCTTGCATGTCCATAACAATTTCATTAGTAGATTTTTCAGTTATCTTCAATTTTATTTTACTTTATAGACCGATAGCTGGTGTTCAATTGAAGATACTGAATTTAACATGTCTTCTGGAGCAAATGTTCGAGTTAAGGATGTTATGCCTGGTTTATCTAAAAAACTGCATAAAAAAGTAGAATCTAGTTCTAGTGATTCTGAAGGTGACGATAATGCAGTTTTGCCAAATAGAGATAATAAAACTGATTCAACGACAAAGGAATTGTTTTATGAAAATTTTTCTAAGCCCGTCAAAGCTGTGTAAGTATGAGTTATATATAAACTAATCACTAATAAATGAGTCACTGAATATATAGTAAACAGTTTTTATAGCAATAAGTTGTTTAGCAAGTTCTGTGCCCCCGATCCCCTCCCCTCCCCTCTTCTGCTCTCACAGATTTTGCAAAACGGCAAAATTGTGTCCAAATTTAGAATGAGCAGGTTGCATTGGTCCATTGCAGTCGAAAATACAACTTCAAAATTGTATAAAGATTGGAGCAAACATTGCATAACAAATAACTTTCTAAATGATGGTTTTACCCCCCCCCCCCCCCCTCTGGCCATTTCAATATGAGTTGATTCTCTTAATTGTTAACTTTTGAAGTTAACATTGTAAAGAAAATTTTCAGGAAATACTTATAATATTACAATCATATATTTTAAGAACCAAATCTCAAATTCGCAAAATTAGATTTTTGCATTTTAATTGCTTCTTCAGCAGGCAAGCAAAAAGTTCTTCTTTATATATTAAAAGATTTTGTTTCACTCACCTGTACTTCCTGGTAAGTGGTGTCATGTGATTTCCACCCTCCATTGAGGAGCGTAAAGAAATTTGAGTTAAAAGGCATAGCGACTTTCTGCATTAAAGTTATCAAATGATGAATTTAATTGTAAAAAATTAACAAATAAAGTTACAACAAAAGGAATTAAAGTTTTGTAGAGCTACGACTTGACACTTCACGATAAAATTTGATGACGCTACCTCCAAAATTTTATTATTTATGAATTTTGATTCAGAGCATTATGTCGTTATGAGAAAAAACAAGCTTTTCAATGTCCTACCCTATACAACAGAAGCTGTTAGAAAAGTAGAAAATAATTTGTAATGACACACAAAATTGAACCAAATTGAGGGTGTTGGCAGATTCAATTCAGAACAGTACTATATAAATCTTATTCAAAATTGATGTTATGCAAAATTGTCGAAAATAATTTAAAATTTCAATGAATTTTCAGCAACTTAAAGTTGTTAAATTTAAATAATATACAATGGAATATATAATTCAGTGGCTGATAGAAAATGTGAATAAAAAAATATATACATTTAATTTGACTCCCAGCATTGACATTTAATTTTAAAATCTTTGAAAAATTCATAGAAAACCAAAGAAACAGTATTTTGATTTTAAAATTAATCATAGTCTTGTATATATTGGTTTAAAATTTTAAGTTTCTAAGTTCATTTTTTTTTTCATAAATCGAGGAACACACGCACCTTCTGACTTGCACATTAATCTTCACAATATAGATTTCAAAATAATAAAGTGTTTTATAAAAACAAAATAATGTTGGATAAGGTGTCAACATGTTCAATTTACAATTTTCATTGGTCAAGAATTGTAAAAATTTGATCTAAGCACAGGATGTATGACAACTAATTACACATTAAATATTTTAGTACATATAAAAATTATTAAACAATAGGAATAAAGAAATTTAAGTTATCCTAAAACTTGTAATTATAATAGTAGATTGTGTTATATATATTATTTATAATTATTATACTAAAGTATATATAATATTTTTAATTATAATACTCAGTGTTCAAAATCATTGATAGACCACTGCCCCGAGACCAGTAAAAGTTTGATTCGATCAGAGAAATGAAAATATAGGTGGTCTGTTGGACTAGTAGCCTGGTTCATAAAAGTAGAAGATTTTATTTCTAAACAGAAGTTACTCTGCTCTTCTCTTTTCAACTTTCGAAATATGTGAAGAATCTTGATGCACTTCCTGTATATTCTTTGCCATTCCTTCTAGTGTGAAAGTACTTTTGGCAAGCCTCCGAATTCGCTTTTCAGCTGTGTTGTTACTTGCATGTGCTTGCTTGCTCCATGGAGAAAGATGAGTGATTTCGCCATTTGTGTATTTGCCATTTTCATGTACATCATTATGATAGCACATTTTAGAGGTCTGCAGGGGCTCTGAGGTCGGCAGTTCAACTCATGGGCTGGACCAGTCTCAGTTTTTAACACTTTTAAGGACCAGACTCAGGCTTAATTTTTAAAAGGTTGGGTATGACTGGACCGAACATATTTAAATAAAAAAAACTTAAATGAATTTTAATTGAGTACATGAACATATTGTGTTTATTTTAGCTATGTAAAGATAAATGTTAAAAAACTTAGTTCTTCATACACAAATTCATGTTTTAAACACATTTCAATACAAAGCATTTTGGACTAGACCGGGCCGAGATTCAATGGCCTTCAGGCTGGGTGAAAATCTAAAATTCTGGCCTGTGTTGACATATAGTGCTTTTTCAACCTTGGTTTCAAATAGAAGAGGAAAAAAAAGAAATATTTTGGAAATTGATAAGGCAGATCCCCCTGAAGTAAATAAATGAGCTTGTATTTTAATATGATATGTGTAATAAAATATTCAGATTTGATAAAAAAAAAAAAATTGGTGCTTGTAAAAATTCTAACGATCGTCGTTTTACATTTTCCAAAGATATTATAATCGACGCATTTGCCATTAATTTGGTCGGCAACTTGGTGTTTATTTAACCTGAACAATGAAACAAATTCATTGTCAGTTATCATAAGGAATTTATCTTTTGTGATTGAATTTTTCTTCTTCTCAAAAACCATCACTCGCAAGTGCGAGACTACCATCTTGAATACTGTTGTTCTGTACCTTATTTCAGATTTCACTGTCTCCATAGATGGTGAAATTATCAAAGGGGTTTTACTAACCTTCATACAACTTTAAGTACTCGCTTAAGCATTTTGTGGTACCATATTTCGTAAACATTGATTGAAGTGCGGAATAAAGGGCTATTTCGAACCTGGATAGATTAACGATATATTGGTGGTATGGCCCCTGTACTGCGAGTCAATAGACAACATCAATCTGATGTCACTTAAGCGCTGGAGGACTCCAGAGTACTAGGAATCACATGTTCGATTGGCTTCCCATTGATGTTCCCCGTGCTTTTAGCATTCATATCCAGTTCTATTTCGCCAGCCCCCACCTACCTTCGATTTTCCAAATTTCAATTATGCCGTTCGATGCTATTTGTTTGTACCGTAAAAATTTGCATTTGTATCATTTCCTGTACAGTGTTATTCTCTTTTCAAAGTGGGGTGTTGAAGAAACGGCAGCTTCCCACCTGGAAATTTCAAAATTTTATCAACTTTATTCTTTTGTACTATGTTATGAACCATAAATATTTTTGTTTGTACCACTTCTGGTACAAAGTTATTCATATTTCAAAGAGGTGGGTGTCTGGAGAAACGCATCCCTCGCCTCGGAATTTCAAAATTTTGTCGATGCTATTCATTTTGTACCAGATTGTATGGTAAACATTTTCGTTTGTACCACTTCTGGTACAACGTTATTCTTATTTCAAGGTGCGGGACTGGTGAAACAACAGCTCTCACCTTGGAATTTCAAAATTTCATCAGTGCTATTCGTTCGTACCTTGTACCGGATTGTACTGTATAATTTTTTTTTTTACATTTCAAAATGGGGACTGGAGAAATGCAGCACTTGCTTCACAATTTCATCAATACCATTCATTTGTACTATGTTTGTATTTTAAAAATTGTTGTTTGTACCACTTCTAGTATGTTGTTATTCTCATTTCAAAGTGGGAGGGGATGGAGAAAGGACAGTCCCCCACCTCGGAATTTCAAAATTTCATCAATGCCATTCCTTTTTACAATGTTTGTACCACTTCTGGTATGACGTTATTCTCATTCCAAATAGAAACTGCTGGAGGAATGGCCGCTCCCACCGCTGAATTTCAAAAATTTGTCAATGCTATTCATTTGTACTGCATTTGTACCATAAATTTTTTTTTTTGTACCACTTCCGGTACAGCATTATTCTCATTTCGAAATAGGGATACTGGCAACGACAGGATTATACGAACTCACCATGGCAGCCAGGGGAGCTTATGTCGGTATTAAGGTGAGCCGTGTGCAGGTTTCATCATCTCCCATCCAGCAAAGCCACAGCCAGGGAAACGTACTTGGCAGAATCATTCACCGGATACGGTCCAAATAATTACCTGCCGAGCCTGACCCCAGTCTCTGGCCAGATCTAGACTCAGGTCATGAATAGACGCAGTCCATGCGATGACAGCCACCTGGAAGACTCCGAGTCTTAACTGCCTCACCGAAGCTCGGCAGGCAGTTTCCCGGATTTATTTGCCCCCCAGGTTGGAGGATCAGAGCTACAAAGCTAAAATCCATTCACCGCTCAGAATGGGCCACCCGGGGGGGGGGGGGGACCACTTGCCCCACCTTAGAATTTTAAAATTTCTTCTATGCCATTTATTACCACACATGTGCAAAGCTTAAAATGGGTTAAGCAACTTGCAGCAAAATTGTCTTTTATTGGAATAGATACTTCGACTGTAAAGGACGAATGGAGAGTTCTTCAATTTGACATTTCCATCAATGATAAATATGCTCAAATTGACAATTTCTAGTATAACACTTTATGACAAAAGAAATATTCAGCTTTATTCAAGCTAGTCAAAGCACATGGAAAACCAATCACATGGAAATAGTGATGTGGAGCAAGGATTTTCAGTTTCACTTAGATTTTTGTCTGATTACAAATCAAGCATGTCAGAGTGCATGTTAAATGAAATGCTCACAATTCAAAATGCTCTAAAAAAGTTTTAAAATGTAGCAGGAGTTCTAATAACCAAGGACCTCGTAAAACTTGTATAGTGCTCACCTATCAGAAATGAACCAAAAAGGCTCTTAGATCAGCAACTAAAAGAAATTAGAGGAAAGGCTGAAATTTGAAAATGTGATACAGGAAGAAATCATTAATAAGAAAGGATTAATAGAAAAGTTAAGAGTCTAGGGCAAAATTGCTTACTGAAGAGAAAAAGCAGACCCAAGAATTTGTAGACACACTACTTAAAGAAGCAAATGAGAGGCTCGAACAAGTAATTGATGAGTGCTTTGAAGGGGACTAATAATTGAGATAAAAGGAAAAAAAATAGTGAAAGCAATGAATACAAGATTAACAAAAAGCCAAAAAATGCTTAAAGCACTGTAAGTTTTAAAAATCATTTGCTTCATCCATAGCCATATCATTGATAATGCAACTTATGTGAAAAAACATGCATGAACAGTTGGAAAAGGAAAAATAATTTCATGTGACCCATGGTTGTTCTTTACACCTTTTTAATGTAATGGTCAGTGTTCACAAAGTTTCAAGGGTGAAAAAACATACTGTTCATAATTATAAAATACTTCAGAAATAACCACTATGCCACTGCAAAATATAAACAAATCTATGTTCTAAAGTTAGTATTACCTCAAGATATTCATTCGAATTCAATCTTTGATTGCTTAGCAATTAAGCATTCGCCAAAGTTTATGAAAATATGTGAAGAACTTAGACAATATTATGTATAGCAAAGTTTCAAATTTATCGATTAATGGAAATATCAAAGATTTGGTAAAAAACATCTGAACTAATAGCCTTGCCTTATCTTTAGATGCACTACAGAACAATAGCTGCTCTATTTTCAAAGCTGTTTATATATGGAAAAAGCTGTGATATAAGAAAAATATAAAATGAACATGAAATTTTTTTATCATGTTATGATCAAAAACTTGATGTCCCTAAACTTTCTAGCGTTTTCTTAATAAATCTGTATTATTGTGGAAGCAAATTACCAAGATGTACTATTAAATTGAGTTATATAGGCAACTATTTTTAGCTGTAGGCTACTAGTTTTGATATTTTAGGCTACTAAAGTAACTATTTTCATCATATTTTATAGTGACAGCCCTGAGATGTTGTTGCTGTTATTTGAAAAGTATTATCCTTTACATGAGGGTCCCCAGAGTCAAAATATATGGATTGTGAACCCCTTTGACAGACGTGCCAACTCTCTGGATTTTGGCTGTAGACTCCGGATTTTTCATTACTTCTCTGGCCTCTGGATTACTAACGAAATTCTCCGGCCTCTGGATTACTAACGAAATTCTCCGGCTTTTTTTGTTTGAAATTTATCAATTAACCGGACATGGTATAAATTCCTTGGAAACACTGATTTTTCTCTTTTTTAGCACTAATTTCTACTATTCCCAGGGTCATAGCAAATCCGTAATAAAATGCAGGAGTTTTAGAAAATATTGGGGGGGGGGGCTTGGGGCTGCTCATTTTTCTTTATGTGAGGCATACAAAGCCTTTCAATGGACATTCTTTAATAGCAGACACCTCTAATTAATTTACACATTCATTTAAAGGGAATTTTTAAATTGTCCCACAAAATATGGCGTTTTTTAACCATAGAATATCTTACTCTCTGGCCAACAACAAATAAGGATTTATGTCAAACACATTTAAAAATCATGCATTCAAAGAAAAAAAAGCTGTTATTGCTTCCAGTTGCACTTAAAATTCAGAACATAAAAACAAAGCAGCAGAAAATGTTCAATAATTATTTTTCAATGTTTACTTTTCTTAATACTAATATGGAGTTTTATGTAATAATACACTAGCACTATTAGATAACAGTACTTTGCAGTCAAGTATTAAAGACAATCAAAGCTCTGAAATTTACTTTATAGAAGAAATTAACATAGGTTTATATAAGTAATGTGGAAATCAAACTTTTGGAAGTTTTGACATATATTGAATATAATTTCATTACTTTAACCTTTCAGTGGACATTTTAAAAATTTATTATTTAAATCTGCACGCATACTCATCTACTCATCTTTTCAAAAAATTACTTGAAAATAAAACGAAAAATTTAGAAAAGCAGTATTTTGATGAAATAAATTTGAGAGAAAAAAATTTCAGAGAAGAACATTCACAGAATATATAGCATTTTTATTATTAAACTCAATACTAAATATATTTTTATAATTCCTCATACAGTATGAAAACACTGTTTTAAAAATTCAAATTATTTTTGTAGCTATTCATGCTTTAATACCTCCTCTGTTTTAATACTCATCAAAACATTTTGTTAATGTTTAGAACTGCATGTGTGTGTGCATGTATTTCACTTGTACCTCGATAAAACTGTCCATACAAATTTATAGTTTTTTATATAGAACTCCAAGACTACAATTAAGTAGCATTTCTAGTAAACTACATAAAATAATTAAATAATATATTTAAATAAACCACCCGTAATTAAATATCTTAATAAAGTATATACTTACAAATATTTAAACTTTTAATGACATTTAGCTTCAAATTAACAGTAACCTATGCCGTTAAAAAATCTGTGTATTTTAAATAATATATCATAATGACTAGAATATGAAGTGGTTGGCATAGCATAAAAGAAATTCTTAATAATTATTAGTTGTTAGGTAACGTACAACAGAAATGGAGCAACTAAATAGTGTATAAATATTGCAATTGTGAGGGCATGTTTAATGTGAGATGTTTCATACTACAAGTATGGGTTTTGGAATATTAGTGAAGTTTTTGAGACTGTTTACGTATTTTTAAAGTATATAATGTAATACTGAAATTCTATAAGAACTCATAAAATAATACAGTATAAATATAAATTAATAATGCAATAAACTATATTAAATAAAATATTAATTTAAACTTTAAGGAGATCTTTGGATAAAAATGTTCATCAAGTTGGATATATCCAATTTATTCACTTTCTCTTGATAAAAGTTCAAAACAGTAATATTAACCCATGTTGCATTAATGTTCTATTTTTCCAAATAGTACTAAAATCTAATCAGCACCAGAAACTTAACCTATCGAATTTTGCGAAATTTCTTCAAATAGTGTTTGAGCTAGATTGAATACATATATTACACACACAGATGCCACGTTAAAAATAGTTTTATCGTGTTATTTTTCTTTTGAAATGTGTGAATTCGTTGAAAACTCAGGTTTCGGTTTTCGGTACTATTTCTATAGTATACGTCCCATGCACATTACAATGTATTGTAGGTAAAGTAAAAATTGTGTATTATTTTCTCCTCTATTTGGATGAATTTTACAAGATTCTTCATCCACTATTTAATATCTGATATTAATTTCATCTGTTCTTTTTTGTTTCCTTCTTAAAGTGGCAGCTCTAGTTGTCACAGGGCCATGACGAGGGGTTAAGCGGCGAGGTGTCTGCCTTAGCCGCCATCACAGGGGCACCGAAATTGAAATTTTTATTATCTCTCAATATTAAAAAAATTAACTGACGATGTCACCTCTACTATTTGACAAATTTCTCGTTTCTCGAATTTCTCTTCTTCGCACTGCAATAACTATAGCATGTAAAAGCATGAAATTGGGTACACTTGTAGAAAAATATAAAGAGAATAAGCTGAAATAAACTGTTTTTCGAGTTAATTTTAGTTTAAGAAATATTTAATGTCAAAGACAAAATATTTGAGATGTGAGTTCCTGTCCTAGACAGACTAATAATACCAAGACCACGAATTTTTGTAGGCATGTACCTAGTTAGTTGAATTTTCATATGACGGAGCCCATTTTCAACACTTTACAACAAAGTTGAAAAGTGTTTATGACTTTGTTCATTCTGTCTGTCTGTCTGTCTGTCCGTTAGTACGATAACTGCCGTAAAAATGACTTTATCAAAATGAAATTTTAGTATGTTGTTCAGACAGTCTGTGGGACCTATGGGAATATAAATGAATAATATCACCCAATTAGTTTTGGATTGAACCCGGGTTGAAAAAATGAAATGCATTGAACCCAATGGACCTAATTTTTCAAACATTTTTTAAGCGGATTTAAAATTCACAAATTGCTTCAAAAATTTTAGGTAATATTCAAATTTTCCCATAAAATATATAAAAAAAAATTCAGCAAAATATATTCAGTAGTTTTTTGAATAAAAATTAAAATAATAATTACACCTCTTATATGAGGTGATCACGTGACCGTTTTATGAAAAGATCATGTGACCCACTTCAAAATGAAATATGGCATCCATCTTGTCTCAAAATCATGATTTTTAAAGTTCTTTTTAATTCATATTGAGTGTTGTATCCATCCTACAACCACTTTATTTTTGCTTAAATTCTGTGTATCTACATACTGAAACAACGCAATTACCATATATTTGAGCTTAAATGATCATCCAAATTTGATTATTTCTACAATGAAGCCTATTTTTCACTTATATAAAATGTAAACAACAAAATATGTAGAATGAATTGTATTAGAATTGCTGTATTCTTTAACGCAAAATTATTTCGCTCATGGAGTCTGCATAGCTGATATGAATGAAATATTCATTGATTTTACAGAGAGAAGGACGATTTTTTTCGATGAAGTTTTAAGTTTTACCATGGAGATACAAGTAAGTAAGCCATGGAGTTTAATTACTTGTATCTCCATGGTCTTAAGTTTTTAAATAAAATAAATTATTATAGTATTGTGATGAATGAAATGATTGGGAAAATGTTATGAATGAAATGCTGCTTTTATAGCGAGAGCCAGGCGTGTTATATTTTGATGGCATCATTTGAATACATTTCAGTTGTTTTTGATGACGTTTTCAAATATAATAAATTATTGTAGTATTATGATAATGTTGAAAACATTAGCGAGGTGCCAGGCGATTTATATTTAATTGACGTCATTTAAATGAAGTTAATTTTTTTCGATGAACTTTTAAGTTTTCAAATATAATAAATTAAGGTAGTATTGTAATAATTTTTTAAATATTATCGAGGAATGTATCGCATTTTAGAGATGTTTAAATGAAATTGCATTGAAGTTGGAAAATGTTTCATAATCAATGCTTTATGCATGATTGTTCTTTCTTGTTTAATTCTGATGTAGTTTACGAATTATTCTACTTTTTATGAATTTCTTTCTGAAGTGAAAAATGTACTTCTGTATCGAAGCATCCATCAAGTTTCTCTGTCTCGTACCGCAAAAACTGTAGCATATAAAAATATGAAATTTGGTGCATTTGTAGAGAAATAATATGGAAACACAGTGAAATAAACTGTTTTTAGATTTAAACTGTAGTTGACTTGCAAGATCTGCGAGTACGGGGGTTCGGGGAGCTTAGCGAGTATCGTATGGAGCTCCCTAGTAGTTAAAAAAACTAAAAATTATTTTAGAACTAAGCATTGTACTTCTCAATTAGTTTTAGAACCTGGGCGTTAAAAGAAAATATGCAGCTTTAGTAATCAGAAAATATAATCACAATATCGTCTCCCAATTGGAAATCAATTCGAATTAAGCAATAAAATAATTTTTTAAAAAAGCCTTCAGAAAATTAGAATTTGTTAAACTGCTTCCTTCCTCGATTTGAGACAACACCTAAATTGAGGCGCTGCGAATTGATAACAGCTATAAGGAAACATATTAACTTAAATAATACCATATCCCTTTTGCAAAGCAAAAACTCTAACTTTAAACATTAAAAAAACTTGTTAGTTTTGATGTATTGCAGAGCCCAATTTGACAATAAGAGCTTACAATTCCGTCCCAGCTCAACAGTATAAAGTATCGGCTAGCCAGACTCCCGGTTAGGGCAGCAAGGTTCTTTACAATATTGAAATTTAAAATATGGTAGAAAAAAAAACTTGTAAAATAATACTTTCTTTAGGAATTTATCATTTTTATTAATTTCATCACAATTTTATACTAGAAAAGATTACTTAAAATGTCCATTTTAAGGGTAGAAGATGAAAGAAATTTCATAAAGCAAGGTTAATTGAGTCCTACTGCTAAGAGAAAGATACCTTTTGTGAAGTAATTTATAATAAATATTTATATGAAAGAAACTGTACCTTATTTGTTTTAAATGACCAAATAAAACCAGTACCCAAACAGTCCTTCAAGACTATAATGGACGTGGATAAAAACTTGATTTTGATTTTCTATACTATTAATTTCAATATTTACTCATGTTTTTACTTATGCATATTGCTATGCATTTGATTTATACTAAGGAAGTAGAACTATCTTTTTATTCCAACGTGGAACTTATAAAATTTCATACAAATGACGGTGCATTTACATAAAGTAATGCATTCTGATAGCAAATAACAGCATCTATGGATCGCTTTTGCACTTTTTAGCACTCTGCACATAATACCTGATGTACAATGGCAATACAAAAACTTGCTATATTTCACAAATTTGTGAACCTCTATAAAGACAGACAAATTCAGTCTTACCACGCAGTCGACAATAAATTTCACAAAGATTGAGATCAGACTGCACAATTTGTCTATGGCCAAAACCAAACATTAATGTTTTCAGAACCCACCTAAAGGAGACTTTCCCTAAGCTAGGATAATGTTAGTATCAATGCTGGATTCTGCAATGTGAGCGTTATTCTCGTATCTTTTGGAATACCCCCATTAGATGGGTTTTTGTGAGTATATGTTTTCTAACTTAAAAATTTACTGCAGTTCAAGTCACTTTAAAATTAATGAAATTTTAACTCATACTTCTAATGTTCAATTTTTGCAATATATATCTTGCAATAATAAGTTAAATATGTTTTTAAATTCTTATAATGATAGAACTTATCTGTTGCCACTATCCCTAAAATTTTGAATCCCGCGATCTGTGCTTTATGTATTCGTAGCATCTTTCAGGGATTAAGAGGCTTTCTTATTTAATAAATACCTTTAAATAACTAGTTTCAAATATGAATTAATATTAAAACATTTTTTTACACTGCATATTTTTAGACTACTGTTTTGTCAATTTAAGAAATAATAATGTGGTTTTTTTTTTCTTCTCTTATCAATTCAATATACAGCATTCCCCCAAACTATTCACAATATGAAAGCAAAGCATTGCTTAGATTTTGATGCTATTAACATCTATGGTTGGGGGTCTGGCTGAAATTTGAGCGTTACGAAAAATGTGAAAACTATGGGTGTATACATCTCCGAACTTAATAGATATAAATGTAAACAATTTTGTCGAAAATATAGTACCATTTACGTACGTATAGAAAAAATTTCAATATTTTAGTATTTTGAACCTTTTTTTCCTTTTTTTGAAAAGTAAAATTTTTAGTTCGAGCGAGTTATAGCCTCTCTTTGCTTACTTTTAAAATATAAAACTATATATTTCTTCTAAACTATAAAAAATAGGTATAAACAGGAAATGGTACAAATGTTCTCAGTAGAAAATCCAAGTTCTAGATCAATAATTTGTTTTTACAATTATAATTTTCAAAGAATTGTCGTATCAGGTTAAGAAGATTGAAAATTTCGCATTTTTCAAGTTTTTAATGTTTATATTTCCTAAATTAAAAGTGATAACTATGAACTGTAATAGGTAATCTGTAGTCCTTTGAAAGTCCTACAAAGATATATAATTGGATTTTAGAGTTCTCAGTTTTCCAAATATATTGGTAGTAATTTCGATATTTTAATATTCTGAACTATTTTGAAGATGTTGTTGAACAATTTTGAAAGAGTTAAATGTTTTGATGAACAATTTTGAAAGGTAATTCTAATTTCGATAATTTAATATTTTGAGCTGTTTCAGAAATGTCAAAAATGATAAACTATCCACAAAAAAGATGTTATTCACATAAAAACATATTGGCTCTTTAGACTGAAGCACACTGCTGATTTTTTGTTTTTGGTATTGTCCAATCTTTCATTCAAATTTGAGATTTTATTTTGTCACTAAAAATTATTTCAGTTTCTTATGAATTGCTAAAAGATACCTTTAAAAAATACATGAATCTTATACCAGAATTAAACAAAGTAATAAAAATAAATATGAGAAACATATATAATCGTTTCTTATGCATGCCTATTATTTAAAAATACTACCTTACATCATATTGAAAATATCATATTTTCAAAGATCAACATTGATTATATCATATTTTCATATTGAAAAATTTTCTTTTATGAAACGGGTGTATTTCAGGTTAATATACTAAATTGCACAAATTATAAAAGCAGATGGCTGATTTGTCTTCTGCTCTCTTGAGCAATCTTGGCTGAATAATATCGCATGCTTTTGTACTTTCTACAGAAAAGGGTGACCATCCTTTTTTTTTCTGAAAGACATAAATCACTTGCCTAATTAAATATACTTCCATGCACCTCAAATATATTTCAGTATTTTTCTAACATCCGACTGCATAGTGAAGAAAAGCAGTTTTGTCAGAAAAATTTTGTATAATAAAAAAAAAAACTACAAATAATCTGCATTCACCGGATGCAAGATCCCCATTTTCGAATTTCCTAAAAAAAAATGCCGACACTATATGGGGACTTGCTTGACCCCAGGCTATAGGTAGTCCTTTGCTAGACCCCACACAGATTATACTTGTTTGCATTGTCCTCTCCTTGGTGGATCATTTGTACTTGAATATTTTATCTGATAGAAACCATTGCAAGAATTATTTCCTAACGGATATTTATAGAAAATTAAAAGGAAAAATATTTTTACATTTAAATTTTTAATGAACAAAACCCACTCCAATTTGGAATTTTCCCAAGTGATTACCAAATTTTCCAACTTTTTTGAGTCAGGGGGTGAGACCCTCCCCTCGGTACTTATGCCCCTGGGACCATGATAAATGTTTGTTAAGGGGCCCCCTCCTCTTTACAAACATTCATTCTCCCATGATAAAAACTTTGTAGAGTAAGCCCATGATGAAAGTTTATAGAAGGGGCCCATGATAAAAGTTTGTAGAGGGAGTCCATCATAAATGCTTGTAAAGGAGACCCATGTTAAATATTTGTAGAGGAAGCCCATGATAAAATTTCGTAAAGGGGGCCCATGATAAATGTTTGTAGAGGAAGCCCCATGATAAAAGTTTGTAAAGGGGGCCCATGATAAAAATTTTGTAGAGTAAACCTATGATGAAAGTTTGTAAAGGGAGCAAATGATAAAAGTTTGAAGAGGGGCGCAGGGGCTCCCACTATTTGTATGGGCTGTCCTGCTCCTTGGAGGAACTCCCATCCCTGGCATATGCCACAGTTGTTCAGAACGGAGTTGTATAACTATTTTTCAACTTTTACTAATTATATATGTTTTGATTATTATATGTTAGTTTTAGATTACCCTCTGCTGGACCCCTCATAGATTATACTCATTAAATGCATTGCCCTCTCCTTAGTGGCTCATTTGTGCTTGAATGGAATTTCATCCGAAAGAAACCATTGCTACTGTTCATAAATGATTTTGCATGTGCATCAAGGATTTTATTTTACCAAAAAGAATTATTTCCTAGTGCACATTTATAGAAAATTAAAAGGAAAAATATTTTTAAAGTTAAATTTATAGTGAACAAAACCTACTCCAATTTGGAATTTTCGTGAGTGATTACCAAATTTTTCAACTCTTTTGAGTCAAGGGTGACACCCTCCCCTCAGTACTTATGTCCCTGGCACCATGATGAAAGTTTGTAGAAGAAGCCTGTGATAAATGTTTGTAAACAGGATCCATAGTAAAAAGTTTGTAGAGTAAGCCCATGATGAAAGTTTGTAGAGGGGGGCCCATGATAAAAGTTTATAGAGGGAGCCCATGATAAAAGTTTGTAGAGGGAGTCCATGATAAAAGTTTGTAGAGAGTCCATGATAAATATTTGTAAAGGGGGCCCATGATAAAAAGTTTATAGAGTAAGCCCATGATGAAAGTTTGTAGAGTGGGCCCATGATAAAAGTTTGTAGAGGGAGCCCATGATAAAAATTTGTAGAGGGAACCCATGGTAAGTTTGTAAAGTAAGCCCATAATAAAAGTTTGTAGAGGGAGCCCATGATATAGAAAGAGCCCATGTTTATAGAAAGAGCCCATGAGATAAGTTTATAGAAAGAGCCCATGATAAATGTTTGTAAGAGGGGCCCATGATAAATGTTTGTAGAGGAAGCCCATGATAAATGTTTGTAAAGGGAGCCCATGATAAATGTTTGCAGAGGAAACCCATGATAAAAGTTTGTAGAGGGAGCCCATGATAAAAGTTTGCAAACAGGGCTCATCATAAAAGTTTTAGATTGTCCCACAATTTTTATGGGCGGTCCTGCTCCTTGGAGGAGCTCCCGTCCCCTGTATATGTCACAGTTGTTCCGGACAGAGTTGTATAACTAATTTTCAGGTTTTACTAATTATCTAAGTTTTGGTTATTATTAAGTAGACAAAAATCTTCAATGATATGATATGGGAAATTGAAAGGGGTAAAGCACATTCGAACACCAAAGAGTTAAGGTATATGATGAAAATGAGAATTTTTCCCGAGTTTAATTAAAATTTGCATAGGTAACCATAGATACCATCATCATCGTCATCAATTCATATTTCATTTGAAACACTTGATTAAAATTCCAAAAATAATCAAAAGTCAATATGCATACATCATTTCAAATAATGGTTCCTAATAAGAGAGCATTTCTTTCAGTCTCTTCCAGAACCTCCCCCACCTGGAATATTTGAATTTAGTTTGACTCCCATAAAGTAGAGATCTAACAAAAGATAAATGAAAGAATGTCTTTGGGTGTAATAAATTACTTTCCAAACATGTGGTCAACATTCGCCTAACCGTAAAAGAGCATATAATGAAATGTCCTACTGGTCATAAAGCAAACAAGCAGATTATTCACACCCTTAGGCTACGTTCTCGACCACTCAAATTGCTGCTTATGCCTTGGGGTGAGTCGAGTGGTCTGGGTTTCGACACTCTTAGGCTATGTTTGTCCCTGCAGTATTCTTTGGAGATTCTTTTGAGAAAAAAATTGTGCACTGCACAATGAGAAAATCTCAGAAAAAATGTGGGCTTTAGAATATTTGGGGGCTCAAGTCCAATGGGCCCATACAACTCTATGCCTATGGGGTAATGTCAATCAAATTAACGGAGATTTACAGCCCTGTGTAATGTAAATTAAGATCTCGATCGCTTATTTTATAAAAGTAATAAATATGCTTCTTCAAAGGTTGTCTAATTCAACATAAATCGCTAAAATGTTATTTTGTTCATTAATTTCCCATAAACACTGCGATTGCGCAATTCAGTTTGTTCTCATGAATCGATGAGAGTACAATAGTATCTTTCTCCATCCATCTCAATCTTCTAAATATTGCATTTTTGATTGACTAAATTAGCTTATTTTCATATTCTGATTAATTATTATGGTTAATTTCTCAATTATTTTCCCATAAACAGTACGATTGTGCAATTCAGTTACTTCGCGTGGATTACCGAGAGTATGCTAGTATTTTTTCCCATCCGTCTCCATCATTTAAATGTTGCATATTAGATCGACTAAACTAACTTATTTTCATATTCTGATTAATTATTACAGTTAATTTCTTATTTTCACATAAACAGTGCGATTGTGCAATTCAGTTACTTCACGTGAATTGCCGAAAGTATGTTAGTATCTTTTTCCATCCATCTCCATCAATTAAATATTGCATATTAGATCGACTAAACTAACTTATTTTCATATTATGGCTAATTATTAAGGTTAATTTTTTAATTATATTTGCATAATATAAATTTTTCTATTTTGAAAATGGGGATGAACATGAAGAAGGGAAGGATATAAAATTGGAAAATACCTCCCACTCTGTGAAGGGATATTTTCCAAAAAGTGGTATTAAAACAATGATTTAGGCAAATGAAAAGGAAACCATTTTGGCAGGAATATAATTCTGTGCTATATTTGGGTTTTTTTTTTTTTTAATTAAAGATCAATATTTGTTACTCTCTTTAGTGAAAACCTGTAAGTAGTAAAGTAATTTTCACTGGATAAAATCCTTTATATATTTTTTGTTTTATAATTTATTGTCCTGAAATTTTATAAAATTGGTGTCCTGAATTTTCATATTATACTAGTACTATGCCTGATATTTAATGCAGTATTTTTTGAGAGGGGGGTTGGAGGAGTATTAAGATTTAATAAATTAATCAAGAATTAATATTATCAAGTTGATTTTTTTTTTTAATTTGTTACTAACACTATTTTAATTCAAAAGATAGTTTATGAATTTTTTAAAGTATAATGTATTTAAATGGTACAGTATTTTAATGTTTTAAGCAAATATTAAGCGCCATAAGTAAATATATTTGTGGTAAAATAGTCTCCTGCTTTTTCTGTTTGGAAAGTTTGCATGTCTGCCTTTGTGTTTAACAACTGGGTTCACAATTCACATATATTGTGTAGTCTTTTGTTGAACACAAAAGAGTTCACAATCCTTTTGTATTCAACATGCCCTTTCCCATGTGTTCAATATGCCCAAGGATTCACAACACACCCTTTCCCATGAGGAAACCCTTCAACTTATTAAATTATTGTCAGATAAAGGACTGAAAAGTACTTATTATTTTATGAATTCAAAATTCTTGATAAGAATAATAAATGAGTATCCAAATTTACATAAAATAGCAATGTTTCTTCCCCCCCCCCCCCCCCACAACATATCTTTGTGAAACTGCATTTTCAGCCATGGCTGTGCTTAAAATGAAGCAGAGGTACTGCCTTCAACTTTCTGACGGTTTCTGTTTGGCTATCACTTCAATTCATCCCAGAATTAATAAGCTAATGAACAGAAAACAGCAACAAAAGCCTAATTACAAAACCTTAAAAAACTCAGTTGTAATAAAAGAAACAAACTTTGACTTTTCAATAACTTATAATTGCTGTTTTGTGTCATATTTTTAAGTTCAAAATATTAATTACATGCAATATTAATTACAAAGATTCATACAATTTTATTTATTAAATTACGTACTTTGCTTATATAAGTATTTGGCGTGATGTGATAATAAGTGTTTTTACCAACAAGTCGACATCCTTCTGTTACTTCCCCTGTCAGCTGACTTCTATTGTGAGTTACAATGCATAAATATTTTCTCTTTGCTGTTTTTGTTTTCTTTAATCAGCATCATTAAAATCAATTTAATAATACAATAATCAATGTTATACTGACTAATGTTATAAATTTTTGGTGATCAGAATGCAATATGTAAATGAAAATCTGCACAAATTAATTTAATGATGTTGACCTGGGGAAACTACAATATTTCATTAGTCCAGTGATTGATAACTAATTTAAATGTAATTTTATATTTGTCAACATGCTATATGCATAAGTGTACTAATACTCTTGTCTTTATGATTATTTCATATATAATTATTAATACTTATTTATGTTTGTTTAATGTGTGAACTTTTTTTGAAAATTTCTAAAGGTCTCCCAACAAATTTACTTCTAAATTTATGGAAATCGGAACCTCTACTTTAAAGAAAAAAAAAATTACCATGCCACGGTTGGTCCTACAAAGGTTGAGATCCACTGCCCTAGATAATTCGCAATTTTTTTTCTTTTCTAGAATAAAGAAAGTAAAAGGCAATCAGTTGAACATTTTAGTCAACCGGACTAAAGGACGCATTCACATTACTGAACTAGGTTGCTCATCTGAGGTAAGAATATATTTAAAATACATTCTTTATGTAGAAACATATGTAGTATTATATATTTTAAATTACTTTGGCGGCCCCATCCTTATTTTTCCAAAACTCTGATTTCATATTTACAAACTCTGTACCCTCTTTCTCAGACCCATCCTTATTTTCCCCAAACTCCGATTTCATATTTACAGACCTGGTACCCTCTTTCGTGGGCCTATCCTTATTTTCCCAAATCTTTGATTTCATATTTACAAACCCTGTACTACTAGCAACAAACAACACTCCACAGCACATGTTTCCTTTCATTGCTGTTTGCATGAGTTATCAAAATACAGTATGATTTGTATATGACTGATGACTTTGTTCATATTGAATCTGTCAAAATACAACATGATTGAAAGGAGGGAAATGTAGTATCTTGATTAGCGTGTGTTGTGCCCTTCTTGACACGCATAGATTTTAAGTTAAATTTTCCCATCTAAATTTGAAAGACGTGATCGTATAGTCAAAAACTTAAATTAAATGTTTAAGTTACCTGGTCCTGTCTTCTGAGAACCAACCTAAAGAAATTTCTGGAAGGAAAAGTTGGAATGAAGGGGACTAAAATAAACACAACAGTATTAGGGGGAAACAAAATTAGGAACTTTATTGAATTTTTTAAATACAGTTGACAGTTACATAATCGGGCAATTCAAGCCTAAATATAAATCCTTGCCTCATGGCAGAAAAAAGGGAATTAAAATTAACATTAGATGTCTGTGTGACCAAAGCTTACCCAGGGAATTTACACAAATTTTAAAAAACTAATTAAAAGGATCCTTTGAGCTCTACCTCTAAAAAAAAGGCATTATAAAATGATGACTGGGGAATTCCCCAAAAGACAGAAATCTCTGGTACTGTGACGGCCTGACATGTTGGGAGAATGGCCAAAGTCCGTGAAAGAGTTTCTTTAAGTAAAAACTCACCAATCTTCGGCTGCAAAAGGCCTCACCTCATTATTTCAGGCGCCGGAAGAGTTGGGGCTCCGCATCTCAGAGAGGCGTCGTCGGCCTGGTCGTGGGCACAGGCGGCGACATGGGCGTCATTGGATCGGTGACTTTGATGGGGAGTCCAGGAAGATGGTGAGGACTGTCCGGTCCGGATGCACCTAGTGCATTAGGTCGACGGGGCCACAGGTGAAAGCCGGCCGGAGGTGATGGTGATACTTCGCCGTCATCTACTGCTCCGTCTGTCGAGAGAGCGGCGCCGCAACGGGCTGGAGACTTCAGGTCAGCGACCCCAGCGGGGCGGTCCCGGAGAAGTGCTAGGAGAAGCGTGGCGCGTAAGCCATCAACAGCGGCCTCCGATGATGCCTCTCAGCAGAGATTGGTGATGAAGATCTCGTCGAAAGGATGACGAGAGCATGTCTCCAAAATGGTGTGACGAAAAATTGTCGAGCAAATGTCTCTAGTTTTGATGCCGGGGTGGAATATATAAACAAAATTGGCGTGCATTACGCTCGCCACTACATAATATTTTTGTGTATGAGACCCTAGCAGGAGGGTTGCCGTAAAGACGATGTCTTCCGAGATTCCAGTATCCCTGGATACCAATCTCGCAAATCACATCCCCCAGTTCGAAGAAAACATAACTGTCTTCCTGGATTAAAGGGGATTAGTGGTCCTGGTGTCATGACGCTTAGATAACACCTAGAAAATCGCAAAATCGACGCCATTTTGGCCTGGTAGGATATTTTGCATTCAAAGAGGGTTTTGATCCATAAAATAAAGATTCTAAATTAAATTATTTTTCTAGTACACAAAAAAAAAAAACATTATACCATCAAAAATATTTAAATTTAACCAATTAATATTCCCAGGGCAGCAGTGGTCACTTACAAAGGCTAGGTTCAACACTTTAATATATTAGTTGACAAATTACCAAATTATGATTTACAAAAATAAATTCTTGTTAATAAAATAATTGTTTCTTTATACAGTAGTACGGCAATTACGCACATATTCCGTTAGTTTGCACCATTCAGGGTTCCTTACTTACTCTGTAAAAATTACTCTCTTAATTATTAAGTCCTTGCTTAATTTTCCTCATTTATCATTCTTAACTAATACTATTCTTAACTAATACTACCCTTACTAAATAACAAAAGTTTAGCTTTAACATAAGTTAGTTATTTTCCTATAATTAAGCATAATTAGTCTTTATGAGATTACCTGCATTCTAAATAAGTTACTACCTCTTTCTAGTTACTCCTTAACTTAAGAACCAATTAGCTTCTAAAAATGTAGAAAACAATTAAAGCTTGTGAAATTATATTTTAACCCTAAATGTTTATGATTTAAAACTTGAAAATACAGTTTAATCTTCTTTTCATAAAGTTTAAAATAAGTTAAGTTAAACTCTTGTAGTTCCCAGTATAGTAATTTTAACATTAAGTGTTTATGATGTCTCTTTGCATCACAACTTTACTTTTAAATAGTTGTAACTCTTTAATTATAAGCAAATAAAGTTATTTTCAAAACTTTAAACATTGAAGTTATATCTCTACAAATGAAATAAAAGCATTAAAAAAAGAAAATTCTAAACTATTAGAATTTCGACACCACACGTGTTGCAGAGAAATATGAGAGAATTATTACTTAGTAACCACCTTTGGCGACTAGTTCATCATTTTTTGAAAACTCTCTTCATTTCCAATAGCTTTCTTGCAGTATCTGTCAATTGAACACCTGTGCTATGCGTACAAGCCACAGCTAACTGTGTAGTTTATGAAATAGCAGTTAACCTCGAAACTCGGATACACTTGTATATTATTGCTACCCATACTGTTCATAAAATAGCTGTCGATTACATACCTCTGTTACGCATGCATGTCATGACTAACATTGCAGTTCATAAAGCAGCTGTCGTTCTCACACCCCAGCTACATGTGTGCATCACAGATACCAGCACAGTTCTTAAAGTAGCTGTCAATCGCACATCTTCACAACACTTACAAGTCATGGCTAACTATGTACATGGGCATATACAAGACTTTTTCCAGGGGGGTGCTAAATTCGATTGCATTCACAATTTAGAGATTACTATCAACCTTTAATTTTTAGAGTTACAAAACTAAAAATCAGCAATCCTGTTTACAGATGCCTGTATTAATTTGTACCCCCTGCCCCCTTATTTTAAATCTGATATGTTCATTAAACAGCTTTGAAAATTGACATGCAGATGTAGATTTAGAGGTCCAATAACAACAAACTGATAAAAATTAGAAACATTTATTTATTTTTTTGGGGAGGGGGGAAGGATTTGGTAAGGAAATAATACACTTATAAACAAATATAGTAGGATATCCAAGAAAAGGACATATAAAAAATATAGAGAAAAATGCCATTTTTGCTTTTCCATTGTAATTTATAGCAACAGTATTGGAATCGTGTCGAAAATTGCAATTCGAATTTTCGGCGGATCTACTCATTTTGAGCACCCTAGAACACGAAAACACTACTTTTAGCATGTGCCTGTGTGTCTGTCTGTCTGTTCAATGTATGTTAATACTCTAATTCAAAAACTAATTGACCAAATTTCATAAAATTTGGCAGATGACACTGGTGCTGGTGACATTGGTGCTGGTGACACTGGTTGTGGGTGACATTGGTGCGGGTGACACTGGTTGTAGGTGACACTGCTGCTAATTAGATTATGGTACGATTCTGGAAAAGGAACACACCTTTTTTTAAGAAATGGCCTGCAGAAATTGTATGTATCCACTCTAGCTGAAAAACTAATTGACCAAATTTTACAAAACTTGGTAGCTATATCAATTGTGGGAAGTCCTTATACTTATTAGATTTTAGTATGATCTTGGCAAATAGAACCTGTTTTTTTTGTTTTGTTTTGTTTTTTGCTAAATGGCCTTCAAAAATCATATGCATCCTCTCTCACTGAGAAACTAATTGACCAAATTTCACAAAAATTAATAGATAAATCACTTGGATGTTACCTTGGTGCTGGTTAGATTTTGGTATGATTAAAAAAAGTAATCATCCTTTTTTTCTTACTTTTTTTTTCCAAAAGGCCCTGCAAAAATTGCCAAGATCTAAAATAAGCATTTAGTACAGTGTTTGTGCGCATGCTTGAAATCAGAAAAACCAGGAATTTGCAGGAAATTTGAAATTGGACTAAATTGTCGGGGAAGCTTCATGGCAAAATTGATTTTATGTTTAAAATTCTGAAAAAATAAAGAAATTTTCAACTTGCCGACCTGCTCACGAAGATGCCAATTACTATGGATTCTCCGTAGTTTCTGGAAGTAATAAATGCATGTTAAATTTCACATAAATAGCTGAATGGCTAATTTTATAATTATTTGTGCATAAGCAGGGCAATTGCACAATTCATTTTATGTTTTCATAAATCACAGAGAGTCAATTAGTATCTTTTTCCATCTGTCTCCATCTTCTAAATATTGCATATTAGATTGACTAAACTAGTTTATTTTTATACTCTGATTAATTACTAAGGTTAATTTTTTAATTATTTCGCATAAACAGCACGATTACGCAATTCACTTTATGTTCCCGTTAATCGCCAAGGGTCCATTAGTATATTTTTCAATCCATCCCCATCTTCTAAATGTTGCATATTAGATTAACTAAACTAGTGTTTTTTTATATTTTGGCTATTATTAAGTGTTGATTTTTTAATTATTTTCGCATATGTTCATGTGAATCGCTGAGAGTCCATTAGTATTTTTTCCATCCACCCCCGTCTTCTAAATGTTGCATATTAGATTGACTAAACTGGTGTTTATTCATATTTCAGCTATTATTAAGGGTTGATTTTTTAATTATTTTTCATATGTTCACATGAATCACCTTAAATCCATTAGTATCTTTTCCCATCCATCTTCTAAATGTTGCATATTAGACTAGCTTATTTTTATATTCTATTTACTTTTTAAGACTATTTTTTTTTTTTTATTATTTTTGCATAATACATATTTTCCCATTTTGAAAAATGAGTATGAACCTTTTGAAAGAATATTTTCAAAAAAGTGGTATTAAAATAATCATTTAGGCAAATAAAAAAACAACCATTTTAGCAAAAATATATTCACATCTATAAATACATAGCTATATTTTATTTTTTATTAAAGATTAATATTTGTTATTATCATTAGTAAAAACTTGTGCTTTATTAAACAGAAATATTTGTTTTCAATATATAGTATTTTTAACTCATTAAAAACTTATAAATATATATATTAATGCATAATTATATATATGCTTAAACAATTTTATGTATATGCATTTTTGTATTATGTGAGCATATATATTTCATTTAACCTGTCTACTGAAAAGTCCGATATTTTCTTTATTCACTACTGAAATCTTCTTCAGCTGAGTGGCTTCACTATAATGATTGAAGTTGTTAAATTTCATAATCATTGAGTCATAAATAAATCTTTTTATGTGTGATTATGCAAATTTTTGTCTCATGCTTCAATGGAATATATGAAATTTCACTCAAATTTCAAAAAATTGTCTAGTTCTAGATTTTTTGATAAAAAAACCGGATATAAAGTTTTGTGAAAATCCATCAGTATTTATGGCAGCTATCATGTACACTAGCAATTGACAACAGATGGGCATTACTGTAAAATAGTCAAAATGTGTTCATCAGGTCCTAAAACATGTATTGCAATCAAAATTTCGAAATAGAAAATATTCATGAAAACAATACTTTCTCTATTCTGTTGTATGAGAAATTAAAAATATGGAGACATTTCACCAGCAAATTGAGTTGTGTGTGTGTATGTGGGGGGGGGGGGTAGATAATTTTATGTATATGCATTTTTGTATTATGTAAGCATATATATTTCATTTAACCTGATTACTGATAAAGTCTTAAAACTACTGATAATTTCTTTTTCACTACTGAAATCTTCATCAGCAAGTGGCATCACTATAATGATTGAAGTTGTTAAATTTCATGATCATTGAGTGATAAATAAACCTTTTTATGTGTGATTATGCAAACTTTTGTCTCTTTCTTCGATAGAAAATATGAAATTTCACTAGAAAATATTCGTGAAAACAATACTTTTTCTATTCTATTGTATGAGAATGTAAAATATGGAGACATTGTACCAGCAAATTGAGTTGTCTGTATTTGAGGGGTGGGATCGATAGAAAAAATACTTATTGATAATCATGTACAAACAGTCGATCATGCAAGGTCTTGGAACAAAGAAACTTCGTAACTAAACAGGAAATAATACCCATCTACCTACAGGATAAAAGAAAAACTGCTTTTCTACAAACCAAAATCAATGGAACATCAAACATTAGTTCAAATGTTTAAACAAAATGATAAAATGTAAACTTCCTTTTTCATTTTATTTCAATTAAATACTTTTCGTAAGTAATTTTTGATGATATAACGAGTAAGACCAACCCCATAACTCTAGAATTAACCATTTGCATTTTTTGCAATGTCGATTTTGAAAATACGTCCAGTGCAAATTCAGTGTAAGTTCAAAAAAACATTAAGTCATAATGATTTGATTACTAAATTGATTAAATATTTGGCAATAAAGCAAATGATTATAAAAATAAAAATAAAACAAGATATTAAAAAGTTTAAAGAAGAACAAAAGCTAATAAATGGGAAACAGACATTTTTTCTTTACATGCTAGGAAGTCCACGAAAACTATCACGTGTAGTCTATGAATACCATCTAAGCTGATGATTGAGCCTTTTTGGGTGATTATATGTATTGTTAATAAGTAAATATGAATAGATTATATAAGCATCACATTTTAAAAAATAGTATACACTATTTATTAAACATTAGTGCACACCATCTTTAAATAATATTTTCCCTTTTGTAACATCCTGTGCTCCTGGAGATAGAGCAACCAAACTAACAAATTAGACATTCATAAACATACCAAATGCAATAATCCTTCTATGTTTTCCATTTTCTGTAAGTTTAAATTGTTTTTATTAATACCAAAATTCCCAAAAGCATTTTCTTATTTTTTTTCTCATGTATTGAATGACATTCGTATTAGGTTTTTTGTGATCATATTATTTTAACATTGCAAAAAATTTATTGATTTTGTCAAATGTGTTCAAACCCTAATCTATCTATTAAAGTCCACTTGCAATTTTATTAAAATGTTCTGTTAGGAATAGCTTCTAATTAAATTAACAATTTTCCAGGAGGGAAATACATCCATGAACAGGAATCACGACTTAACTACTTGCTCATGATGAATTTTTTTCACTCTTAATTAAAATAATTCTTTTAAGCATGCTGAAATTCATAGTTGAATAAATTATTCAACTTACCTTTCCTAAAAGGAAAGCAGAAATGAATAAATAAATTAAATATTTCAATTTTAATATCCACTAGACTCTTTCTTAATTTGCAAGAGTCAAAATGAAAATGGCTTCTATTTGTCAGAAAACACAATGGAGTGTTCTACTTTCTACTTAGTATATATATATATATATATATATATATATATATATATATATATATATATATATATATATATATATATAGTACAGGACCTATTATCTGGACTGCTTGGAACTTCAGGCAGTCTGGTTTACACACAGAATTTGTCATTATATTGCTGAATTCCGGTTTTGGAAATGTCCGGATAAGAGGTTGCGCACTGTATATATATATATATATATATATTTTTTTTTTAGTAGAAAAGTAATTTTATTAACATATAGGAAACAGGTGCAAATTTCAGACTCAGTCAAGATTTTGTTTTCAATTCTACAACACATTCTTTCTTCTATTCATCAGATGTAAGTGTTGGAATTTTTTTAACGTGGCAAAATTCATAACCAGTTGGTAGCAAAGCGTAGCAGTAGATAAAGCAGAAAGTAGACTTGACGAAAAAAAAAACTTAATTTATTTTCACGAACTCAAACATCAGAAAGAACAAAAACAATATCCATTTCTATAACTTCGAAATGGTATCAGCAGGAAGTTAGAATCGCAAAACTAAGTCTTGAAAAATACATCATAAGACTTAAATAGTTAGGCCTAACAACACTGGCCACGTACATCGCCATTTACCGGCATACATGCAGAAAACTGTTTACATAAACTGCTCAGAGTAACATCTTACAGATAGACATCGGAAATACTATCAAAGATTACAGTTTAAACAGAGATGACAAACTCAACGATCATCCTGGTAATCCAGACAATCCAGATCAAGATTGAGATCAAGATAAACCAATTGATACAACCACTAGCTTATATAGTGACGTATCGTTGAAGTAGAAGTTAATGTGTTTTTTTCCCCCGAAGTATGCTAATCTCTAATCGGTTGAAGTGGAAATTAGCATAAACCGGACGTTGACGTTTCAATTTGTAGGAATACGGAACATGGGGGTAAAACTTCTTAACAAGCGATCCGAAAGCGATTAGCCAATCAGAACAAAGTAACTTTTAGATTTTGACGGTACGTTGGCCGATTTATGTTTTTGCTTGTTTACATTGAAGTTTTTCTAACAATCGGCCCCCTCCTACAGATTGAGTTGCCTAATCACAAAAATACAAGTTATAATCAAATATCAAATTTTTTTAAGTTGAACATATACTGCTTTATGGAGTTTCAAAGTACCTTGTATAAATTTTAGTGTATAGCTACATTTTAAAAAGTATAAATACATCATGATATAATTTACATGAGAATACAAAGTTAAAATATCTCTGTGTTAAAAACAGTAGATACAAATTCAAAAACTCTTAAATCCTTCGCCACGCAGTATAAACTCAACAGTACCTAAATTACATATTGAGGGAGTGTAAAAAGTTTGTATATTACATTGAAAAATTCTTACTTTTAACCCTTCACCACACAGTAACTACACAGTGCGGGTTTTGAAAACAGTGTTAAAGTTAATTTGAAAAATACAACTATATAATTTATAATTTAAACAGCTTTTAAGAAGTTTTAAAGATTTCACAGAATTTAAAGATTGCTTCTTTGGTAATAGGTTTCGTAAAACCATCAGCTTTATTATTTTTGCTGGTTATAAATTTAATCTTGCAAAGAGCTTCTTTTCAACTAGATTTCTCAAAAAATTATGTTTAACATCGATGTGTTTTGTTCTATGATTCTCAACGGGGGAATTGGAAAAGTTTATGGCTGCTTGGTTATCACAGAATATTACACTATTTCCTAACTGAACATCAAGCTTATTAGATCCAAGTAATATGTTCTGTACCCATACCATTTCCTTTGCAGATTCAGTTAATGAGATATATTCAGCTTCCATTGTAGATAAACTCGCACATTTATGTTTAAATGTCCTTCATGAAATAGGTACCCTATCTACAAAAAATATCATGCCTCCCATTGATACTCTATCATCCCTATTAGCTGCAAAGTCAGAATCAGTAAAACAATTTAAATTTACAGATTGAATGTTTGATAAGTTTAATTTAAAATCCCTTGTTTTATCTACATACCCTAGAAGTTTAAGTAGAACATCCCAGTCTCTAATGCCTGGGTTTTCCTGAAATTGGGATAAGATATTTACAGCATAGCTAATATCAGGTCTAGTTCTGCTGGCAAGAAATGACAAACAACCTAATACATTTCTGTAAGGTATATTCTTCATTTGTTCGATTTCAGAATGATTTGCCAGGCAATCTGTTTTGCTTAAAACCATACCTTTAGCTATGGGTAAACTTGAAACAGGATATTTAAATTTTGAGAATTTGTTACAAATCTTAATGATGTATTGATTTTGATGGATGAATTGCTTATCATGTTTTTCCTCAAATTCAATACCCAGTAACATTTTTGTTTTTCCTAACATTTTAATATCAAATTTAGATTTTAGTGAAGAAGTTACAGAATTTAGATTCATTTGATTTTTGGCAAATAATATGAGGTCATCAACATAAACAATCAATAAAGCCTTATTGTTAAAATTATATGCACAATTGCACCACTTAAGCTTTATGAAGTTAAGTTTTCTGAGAACCTGGTCTAACTTGAGATACCATTCTCTACCGCTTTGGTGCAAGTCATAAATTGCTTTATTTAACTGACATACATATCTGCTTTTGTTTTTGTCAAAAAATCCTGGGGGCTATCTCATGAATATCAGTCACTGAGATTGGCATATAAATACTGAGATTTTTTCACTGAGATTGGCATATAAATATGCACATTTGATATGCACATTATAAATATGCACATTTGATATCAAGCTGAGTATAGAACCACCCTAATAAACATACAAAAATGATAAAAAACATTTTAACGATTGTAAACTTAATCACCGAGCTAAACACTTCTTCATACGTTTGCCCCTTTTCTTAGTTAAACCCCTGTGCTACTAGTCTAGCTTTATACCTGCTAACTTCACCCCTTTCGTCTTTTTTTATTGTATATACCCAACGGCAACCGATTACTTTGTCGGAAACAGGTGCATGTACTAAGTCCCAGACACCTTTTTCCTTCATGACACCCAATTCGTCTGCCATGGCTATATTCCATTCTTTGGATTGGGGTGAATTAGCCGCTTCCTTGTAGTTTCTAGGGATTTGAATCTCTACAATGTTCACTTCTGGCCGATCCCTTGATCTCCCTATAAATTGAAAAACGTTTTATTAAATTTTATTTTATTTTTCTCACAAAAATTTTCTATTTCTTTTAGTGTCCTTATAACCTAGGTCCCTTTCCTTTATAATAATAATAAACATCCTTTCTCGTTCCTGTTTTGGTTTATCATTTACATTGGGTCCCAGACCGCCTTCCTCTGTGTTGCACTCTTCATTAAATGTAACATTTTTAGTCTCGATTATTTTCCTTCATCCAAAAGCTATATCCTATACACCCGAGTTTTCAATGCATATTCCACCATAATGCCCTCTTGTGTCCTCATATCAAATTTCCCCCTAAGTTGTTTAGGCTTGCCTACAAAGGCTTGACATCCAAATGCTCTGAGGTGAGCAACTGATGGGTTCCTGCCGCTGTATAACTCATTCGTAGTCAGACTCTTGAACTTGTAGCAAATTCGATTTTTGACGTATGCAAAACAAAGTAAGGCTTCTGCCCAAAAATTGTCTTTTAAGTTGCTATCATTTAACATAGCTCTAACACAATCCAAAGCAGAGGCCAACGGCCGTACCGTGCTGATAACACCGGTTCTCGTTAGATCACCGAAGTCAAGCAGCATCGGGCGCGGATAGTACTTGGTGGGTGACCACCTCGGAACGCCGCGTGCTGTTGGCCATCTCGGGTGCGGTATCCCCGTGGTTTGCGCGCTAGATTTGCACGCTGCCACAAATGCCGCCGTGTTCATGCGGAGTACGATCACGTTAAACATGTGGGTCCGTAAGTCCTTCCGAGAGGTTGGTGGTAGGGGAAGGAGGGTACGGTCCCTGTGGATGCCTCCCCCACTGGGTTCCGGTCTAAATTGGGTGGCACTTCCCGGCCGTCCATACAGTTACCTTACACCTTTCTGGTAGGTCGGACGGTCTGGGTCTCAACAACAACAACAATCCAAAGCAGTTAAGTTATATTTATATTTCCGAAACCCCGTTTTGCTCAGGTGTGTACATGTTTGTCCTTTCCGCTTTGATGCTTTGGGCTATTAAAAACTTCTCAAATTCAGTGTTGCAGAATTCCATACCGTTGTCGGTTCTGACGCTTAAAATTTTGGTATTTAAAAATCTTTCTGATCTTTGTTGAAACTGTTTACATTTGTCAAAAACTTCAGATTTTCTTTTCATTGGATATGCAGTTACTTTGTGTGAAAAATCATCGATTATGCTAAGGAAATACCTAGCTCCTCCACGCGATGGTTTTGGCATTGGCCCGCAAACATCCATATGGATTAGTTCCAATAGTTTTTCTGATCGGATTCTTCCTATGGGTTTGAAAGAAATTCTCTTTGTTTTTGCCGAACTACAACATTTACAGTTTACTTTTCTTACACTGATATTTGGTAATCCCCTGACAGCTGATACTTTACAAGTATGATGTAAATAGTCAAAGTTGATGTGACAAAATCTCTTATGCCACATCCTTGTATTTCCCCCAACTTCAATGGGTGATTTTACATTACTAGAACTTTTAAAACATCAAACTTGCAAGGTTTGCTAGGTTTAAAAGCACTAACATTTGAATTAATAATTTTACTTTTAAAAACCTTACTGGCATTTACATTTTGACTTTTTACATTATTACAATTTTTCTTACTCTTTACCATTTCGCAAGTCTTAAAGTTACTTTGTTCATTAGAATTTTTAAAAGAAGTGTAAGAAGTTTTTTAAAACATAACCATTTTTTTTACCATCATTAGAATCATTTTTACATTTACTTTTAAAAACACTAGACCCTTTAGACTTTGCGTTTTTAGTTTTAGACTTAGTATTTTCATTTCCAGTTGACTTCTCAACATTAACATTTTTAATTTTAGCATTATATTGAGGTCGAAGGAAATACAAGCCGTCGTTTCTTTTAGCATAGAACCATTTGCTACCGTTGGCAAAGAAATTCTCTTTGTTTTTGCCGAACTACAACATTTACAGTTTACTTTTCTTACACTGATATTTGGTAATCCCCTGACAGCTGATACTTTACAAGTGTGATGTAAATAGTCAAAGTTGATGTGACAAAATCTCTTATGCCACATCCTTGTATTTCCCCCAACTTCAATGGGTGATTTTACATTACTAGAACTTTTAAAACATCAAACTTGCAAGGTTTGCTAGGTTTAAAAGCACTAACATTTGAATTAATAATTTTACTTTTAAAAACCTTGCTGGCATTTACATTTTGACTTTTTACATTATTACAATTTTTCTTACTCTTTACCATTTCGCAAGTCTTAAAGTTACTTTGTTCATTAGAATTTTTAAAAGAAGTGTAAGAAGTTTTTTAAAACATAACCATTTTTAGTTTTACCATCATTAGAATCATTTTTACATTTACTTTTAAAAACACTAGACCCTTTAGACTTTGCGTTTTTAGTTTTAGACTTAGTATTTTCATTTCCAGTTGACTTCTCAACATTAACATTTTTAATTTTAGCATTATATTGAGGTCGAAGGAAATACAAGCCGTCGTTTCTTTTAGCATAGAACCATTTGCTACCGTTTGGCTTGAAAAAAGTAAGAAAACCAGTTTCGCCTATAAAATTAGTTTTGCTCTTCTAGAAATCCAAATTTCTTCTTAATTCTCTTCCAAATTTCTTCTTAATTTAGGTGAATGCATTACATTTTTTAAAATAATTGAATTCTTAATATTTTTCATTTTTACATACATGCTGATCGATCCGACACCTTCGATTGGGCTTTCTTGATCACCGGCAGCTAAGGGCATTGTTCCTTTCAGCTCTTTAAATTTGTCAAATTATTCTAAATTATTAAAAATATGCTTGGTTGCTGCCGTGTCAACAACCCAACCGAATTTGTCGGTTGATTCAATGTTGCAATTATAAATACTACTTTGAATTTCACTCAATTTGGCATGGTATGATTTGCAATTTGCCTTTAAATGGCCATACGCTGTACATACATGGCAAGGGGCTACACGTTTACTTGAATTTACACTTTTAGAAATAGCATATTTAGGTTTACACAATTTTGCACCTTTAGATTTATAAACATTAAAAGCCAAAATCTTACTTCCGTTTTGTTGCTCGTCGTGTTTTTGCTGAGCTATCCGGTCTTCTTCGGCAAGCAGTTCGGTTTCTATGTATTTTAACGTGAAGTTATCGTCAGGCAATCTGTAGAGAGTTTGAACAATCCCTCTGTAGTCCTCGTCAAGGTGTCTTATCGTTTGGAATGCAACCAGGACCTCAGCCATTGGATGGCCTGCATCTTTCAACTTGGATATCCACTTTTTGATTCTCACTATGAACAGTCCAATTGGTTCTCCCGGCACTGGCTTCTCGCTAAAAAAGTTGTCAAAAAGTCTCATCAGACCAGCCCTGGATTTTGCTTCAAACTGTTCTTTTAATATTTCCCATGCTGTCATCGGTTCTTCCACTGATGAAATCAGGTCACGGTACTCTGTCTCTAGGCTGTAATAGTGTTGATAGTGCTCTTTCTTTACGCCTTTGGTAATCCAATTTTTCTTTTCTGGTTGTTTCCACATCTGGTTTCTCCTCCGTACCGGTGATGAATCCATACAATCCCTCACTCATTAATCAAACTTTATGTCGGTACTCCATGTGAAGAAATTGTCTTTACTAAGTTTTTCCATGTCAGATGTCGCCATTTTTTAGTTTTATGCTGCTGCGGTCCCCGTCTCGGAGCTCATTCGTAATTTCTTGACGTTCAAGTTTCAAACTACTTCAGCGTTGAGACTCGTTACTCGCAGTGCTAGGTTGCTGTACTAGGACGCTGTACTAGGGCTGCTAGGGGCCTGTAACCCCGTTTGTTGGAATTTTTTTAACATGGCAAAATTCATAACCAGTTGGTAGCAGAGCGTAGCAGTAGATGAAGTAGAAAGTAGACATGACGAAAAAAAAAACTTAATATATTTTCTCGAACTTAAACATCAGAAAGAACAAAGACAATATCCATTTGTATGACTTCGAAATGGTATCAGCAGGAAGTTAGAATCGCAAAACTAAGTCTTGAAAAATACATCATAAAACTTAAACAGTTAGGCCTAACAACACCGGCCACGTACATCGCCATTTACCAGCATACATGCAGAAAACTGTTTACATAAACTGCTCAGAGTAACATCTTACAGATAGACACTGGAAATACTATCAAAGATTACAGTTTAAACAGAGATGATTAACTCAATGATCATCCTGGTAATCCAGACAATCCAGATCAAGATTGAGATCAAGATAAACCAATTGATACAACCACTAGCTTATATAGTAACATATCATTGAAGTAGAAGTTAATGGGTTTTTTTCCCGGAGTATGCTAATCTCTAATCGGTTGAAGTAGAAATTAGCATAAACCGGAAGTTGACGTCTCAATTTGTAGGAATACGGAACATGGGGGTAAAACTTCTTAACAAGCGATCGAAAAGCAATTAGCCAATCAGAACAAAGTAACTTTTGGATTTTGATGGTACGTTGACCGATTTATGCTTTTGCTTGTTTACATTGAAGTTTTTTTCTAACAGTAAGCATAAAGTGTAAATTGTTTACTTTAATCTGCTTTCCAGCGCATTGTGGATGAATTTTAGAAACTAAATGACATTTTCCTTTGTTTTGGTTTTTTTCACTTATTTAAACATGTGCTGTGTACTCCTATTAGATTGCATGTGAGATACATAATATTTAACAGGGTGAAAATTTATTGTGAATTCTCTGATTTTGTCAAGACTGTGTCCAAACTATGATTTTTGAGGAGAAATCTTATTGCGCTGTTAACAAAATATTCTATAGAGAACAAACAGCTTCCAGAAAATATAACAATTTTCCAGGGTGGTGCTTTGGCACCCCTTGACCCCCCCCCCTCTAAATATGTCTATAACTATGTAGTTCATGATGTATCTATCAATTGCTGACCCCACTACATGTGCAAGTCACGGCTGATGATACAGTTCATAAAGTAGCTGTTGATCGCACATCTTCGCTACGTGTGGAAGTCATGTCTAACAGTACAGTTTGTAGCGTAGCTGTTGATCACGCACCTCCGCTATGCACTAAAATCTCAGCTTACTGAGCAGTTTATGAAGTGGTTGTTGGCCTCGCACCTCCGCTACGTGTGTAAGTTATGGCTAAAGGTGCATATTAATCAAAGGGCTTTCTATGACAACCATGAGGCATCAGAAAATATAGCATCAGAAAAAGCTATGAAAAATATTTTTAACATTTAAATGTATTTTATCACTAAAGTGATTCAAACCTCATTGACTAAAGAAAATTTTAGAAAATACGATTTAATATTCTCCATATTAATTTAATAAATTCGATAGTTGTAATTGATAATGAACATATCTTCTCATGACTATAAACACATTTAATGTACAAATAGCTTTCAACGATACTTAATCAATGTTGAGTATGTTTACAGCAAAAAATCCCACTTATCAGTGGTAACTTAGCACCTTTGATTATTTTATGTGCATGTTTTTAAAAAGTATCCTTTTTTAGATTATTATAGCACCTTGCCCTTTTTCAATCCTGAGATATAGGAATATATATAGGGTGTCCAGTGCTATCAGTGCCCAATGGCTATTTCCTCAGCCGTTAGTCACAGAGATACACTTCCAATTGTAAAAATGTTTTAAATTTTAAAATCTATTATCTTAGACACAGTTTAAATCAATAAATGCATTTCTGAAAGAATTGCGAAATATAAATTTTTATACAGTCTCCTGGTCCTACCAATTATATTTAGGAAAATCATCCTCATACAATTTTATGCAAAATAAAAAAAAAATTATCCTTTTACAACCGAAATTGACTGACTTATAGCTGCTTAAATTTGGATCCCTTTTTTGCTGAGAAATGGTCAATACAGTCCCTGATTGGTTGGTTGCCTGAAACGGGACATTTTTATGCATGGAAAAGCGACTTAAGTCATAAAGTTTAAGGCTTCATAATCTGTGAATTTTGGTCGTAAAAGGAAGATTTTTTTTTTTATTTTGCATGAAATTGTATGAGGATGATTTTCCTAAATATAATTGGTAGGACTGGGGAACCGTATAAAAATTTATATTTAGTATTTCTTTCAGAAATGTATTTATTGATTTAAACTGTATCTAAGGTAATAGATTTTAAAATTTTAAAACATTTTTGCAATTGGAAGTATATCTCTGTGACTAATGGTTGAGGAAATAGTCATTGGGCACTGATAGCACTGGACAGCCTGTATATAAAGGATTATTAAATATATAAATAACACACACACACACACACATATATATAGTCCTTTATTGTATAACACGTCAAATGAATAAAATTAATTTAGTCAAGTAAGTGATTTTATAATAAATCTTATATTATTTTGTATTTTTAATAATCTATATATAAAGAGCAGTATTCTGAAGTTCTGTGTTGCATATGCCATCATATACTGAAAGTGAGGCTGTTTATTGGACTCATTTTTAATTTATTTACAACAATGGATATCATAATACCTCCTACTGTATTGTAGTTACACAGACAGTGATTGAGTGTTGTTCTTTATTATAGTAGAAGATATCCTATAAATAAGCCGATTCTTTATATTTTATGCAAATTGGACATAGATAGGTTTCTCTGTATTACATTTATTTATCTTTTTGGTGTTTATAAATTTCAATTCTAAATTTCTGATTATATCTGTAACCATATTTTTTTCCTTAATTTCATGTATTATAATATATATACTTTTTATCATAGGGCATATATCCTATAAAGGAATTTTCAGCTAAACAGAAAGTTCATGTCTATGTTATTGGAGAATTCATGAAGAGAAGAAGAAATTATTTAGATATTTCTCATAGGAACTTTATTTCTCTTAAGGAGTGTACATTGAAGTTTCCTAGTACTTCATTTACTAGAGATTTAAAACCTGGTGATTCTATCATAGGCTTTGTCAAAGAGGTAGAGTCAGTGTAACATTTTTAATTTGTGTAGCATTTTTTTTTTTCAATTCATTTGTTTGTTTTTTAATTCTGATTTCTGAATTTAAAAATTTCAGGTTCATGATAGTTGTGTAACATTATGGTTGTCACCCAATAAAACTGGAGTTTTAGATTACTTACATTTTTCAGAAAATCCAAAGGTAAGATAATATATTCATAAATATTGCATGGAAGCATACATAGTTGTGACTTAATCATAAGTTTTATATTTGAAATTTATATCAGGATTCGTATGTACCTTTAGGATGGTATGCACCTTTAGGGTGTATGCCAGTACTTAATTTTATTTAAAAATAACGAGTATACTTTTAAGAAGTATTTAATTTAGCTATATTTTGTTATACAGTGCTTTATTTTTCTTAATCTCTTATAATCTGAAGGAAGTTTGCACATGAATGTGTACTATTGTATAAAAGCACAGTACGAATTGATAGGGCAATGATAGCACACTGTAAAATTAAAAAAAAATTTAGTTCATAAGAGTTTCTTTCATTAACTTGTTGGTAAAGAAAATTAAAGATTTTTTATTAATTACAGGCATGAGATTCTTCTGTGGATTTGTAAATTTTCGCTTTAAGTACGTTAACTTTTTTCATTTTTTGCTCAAGGAATTTTTTCTCTCTGCAAGTGTAAATATTTTCATCACAAATTCCCTTCCTTAGGCAGGGTGTCTGTACTGTCCTACCGCCACGAGAAAGTCTCTGAACAGGGTTGCCGCAAGTAGACGAGTCGAAGAAAGGAGGGAGAAAGGTTTAAAATCGACTGCAACATTTGGCAAATCAAGCGCACTTTGTTAAGCGAAGAATCCGTTTCGTTTATCATGATGTACTAAAAGAAAATAGCACATTTTTTTATCCGACAGTTAAACAAAATTTTCGTATTAAATGACATTAAATTATAAATTAACTTAAAAATTTCTCGTCATTTAAACTCCGTAAATAATTTGTTATTATAGGCGACAGCGGCTACGGGAAGCCGTCGATCTATTAGAACAAAGTTTTAGATATTTTCTTTTAGGTTCGGGCGATTTTGGGAGAGAATAGCTTACAATTTAAAACTAGAATTTATATCATTTTGTTTAAAACTAAATTTCGAATTAAATGAAAATTATTACAGTTTTCAATCAGCAAGTTACACAATTATTAGTCAGCAAAAAGGAAAAAATAAATGATAAATAAGCAAAATTATGACTTTAAAATATTCATTCTTTTCATATTTTTCAATCAATTATAAAATATTCATTCACATTCATTGGAATAACTATTACCTACTCTGTCTGAATCACTTGAAATGTTTTTACTTGAAGAAGAGTCTTAATCGCTATCCGACAGATTTATCACTAATTTCTTCACAATATTTTCTATCAGTCCATCTTTCTTCCAATAAATATTCTCTAGGTTTTCAATGTGTTTGTTCACAGTGTTTTTTCCATTCATTTTGTGTTACTTTTAAAATAGCTTCTTTAAGCAATAATTGTAAATTGTTCAAATAGATAAAATACTTATCTCAGTGTCGTTAAACGATTCCCCTTACGTTTTATCTTTTTAACTGATGACGCTGAAACCTCTGTCGCTTCCGCAGTTCTCTTCATTGCATTTGAAATTGGTATTTTTAGAGAATTTTCGGTTTTTCCTCTTCAAAAAATGCCGTAACATTGTGGACTATTGCACATGCTTGCGAATGCAAAGTCTTTCCACTTTTAAATGTAGTCATTATTCAATTAGACAAAATCCACAAAGTGTGCAACACAGTACAAGGTACTTCACAGCTTTAAAAATCACAGAATGCGAGCGTCTAGCATTGACTCCAGTACAAAGCGAAATGCGACTTTCGTCGGTTCTATCTGCGCCAAATCGAAAAAAGGGCTTTCCGTCACACCTAAAATGCAGTGGAATAACCTGTTTCCATAGCGACCGCCACCAAAACGTCTGCTGTCTGGGGACTTTCTCGTGGCGGTAGGACAGTAGGTCACAAAAGTCCTGAAAATGAAAACAAAGTCACAAATTTTTAGATTGTAATTTTTTCGTTCTTACTCCTGGAAATTCATTTTGCAGATGTACAGGGATTACAACGCAATTTCTTCAACATCACAAGATGACCAATGATTATCTTTCTCCCACTTTTGCAATATATTTGCATGAACTACAATTTTTATAAATGTTTTATACAAAAAAAAATATTTTTCAAAGGTAATATTAATGAAGTAAAGGGCTATCAGCAGTATTCTAGAAAACTGCATTTGTATGTGATCCTTGGTATATTTTGTTTAATTGTAAAAATATTTTTCATGTAAACCTTTTGCATTGACTAAAATATTTATAATTATTACGAGCCTACCAAAACTGGTTGTTATATATTAAGTGGCCACTAGTGGGCATAGCCCACTAGAATATGGTTATTGCATGCTTTATACATAAAAGCTATTTTTGATATGCGTTATTAATTGAATGAAAGACTATTTTGCAGTCATATCGCTGTATAAAAATATCGGTTTTATAAAAGACTTAATGTTTGTAACTTGTCTAGATCTTAGTATTTATGTAGAAGAATTGCTGAAAGTGAGATATTTTATTTTTGTATCATAGAATAATTTAAATTTTATGATATATGTGTTTAAATTTTGATGTTTCCAATTTAATGGATTTAATTATTATATTTACAATAGAGTTGTTTTTTTTTATCTTTCGACAATCTCATGCCTGTAGTTAGAACATCTATCTATGCCTCATTTTGATTCTTTTTAAATATCCAGTTGGTGTCACCATTATAGCTTAAGAACATGCTTACTGGATTGCTGTTAATGATTCAAACATGTTTCAGTTTTACCCCTGAGACATGTGACATGTCATAAGTCTCATTTTACCTGGGATTATCACTATGTAAAGGTATGTCCTGAAGTCCTGACCAGTTTGTCATTTTGTCTCGGTTTGTAATTTAATACACATATACACATTACCGCATTCATTGGGAATTGGCAGACACAAATCTTGATCATTGAAAGGTGACAGAATAAAAATTATAAAATTAAACTACGAAGAAAAATACATTCAACTTTTCAAAGTATTTTAATACCAAATTTAAGCTGAGTCATGGATTATACTTTCTGTTTACCTGGCACTTCTACTTTTGTTGAAAAGATGTTCTCCATTATGAACAATATTTAGTCTGAAGAAAGATGCAGAATGGCTGAATCAACAGTTAAGTGTTCAATGTTCTTTAAAAAATACATGATCTAGAGTGAAAACTTCCTCAACTTCCTTGTAAAAAGCAGCCAAATGTCAATTAGTTAACCAATTGTTTTCAGGGCATTATAAGCCCCCTTCTTCAGGCCAAAACAACACAGTTCTAACTGTACTGTTTTGGCATAGAGGACTCGTAATGCCCTCTTATATTTCATACAACTCTAAACTCCTTAACTTATATTTTGCATAATTTTAAACTCCTTAACTTATATTTCACACAATTCTAAATTAACAATTAACAATATTGATAGCATATAGTCCATATATTAAAATATTTTAATAATTAATTAATCAATTTGGCATCACTTTTGCAATACTGATGAAATTTTTGTCAATCTGGGGCAAAATATTGTCTAGTTAGTAATATTTCACTAGATTATTTGCCAAGTTCACCAAATGTATCTCCAAGTGTAACAGACAAACAAAGAGTAGAGCATTTCTTATATACTAGTAGATAGGTCTGTTGTATGAAGGAATTCAAAATTTGCAAAGTGTTACCTCCCATTAACATCATTTTTTATCAATTTAGTGACATTTTTATCACTTTTGCGTAATTTTTATCAATTTGGCACCATTTTAAAAAAGTCACCAAGTTAGCAACATCATGCCAAATTTATTACAAAATTTTTCACCAAGCATTGGGGACAGTCGGACAAAAAAAATGTTTGTTTTTATAGTCTATTCTTATATTCTTTCAAAGATTTTGAATTTTCATCAATTAGTCATTATTTTCATTCATCTAGTGTCATTTTTATCACTTTGGTGATTATTTTATTAATTTGGCAACATTTTCATAAATTTCACAAAGGTTAAAAAAACTCACCAAGTTGGCGATATTCGGCCAAGTTCATTGCCAAAATTTTGCCAAGTTTTATGGATGTAGAAATATATTATTCTTATATTAGATTTTTATACTCTTTCCAAAATATTAAATTTTCATCAATTATGAAAATTTTTGAATTCCATCCATCAATGTCATTTTTTTCAATTTAGTGACACATTCATCAATTTAACAACATTTAAGAAAAGCCACCAAGTTGGCGATATAGTCACCAACATTTCGTTATGCATTATGGATGGATGTAGATAAATGTGGCAAGTAAAATTATAGTAGATAAATGACTATTGATGAATTGGTAGGTGTCAAAATACTAAACTATTGCCTAATGTTTGTTTGGCTTTGAATGGAATAAACTAGATCCACAAAAATGATGTTAACAAATTTATTGCATAATATTCCATAAGAAAAGTGAACATATTTCACAATAGTTAATGCTTTTGTTTTATTTTGTGGGATTTTTTGAAAGAATTTATTTGAAAAATGCGCAATACCTCGATAACGGTTCATGCTAGCATTCAAAAATTTGTGTTAATCATTTTCTAATCAAATTCTAATTTATGCTCTTCAAATGTGCTTCTAATAAGCCTTTATAATTCTAAATGCCGGAATAAATAAAAAATTTAATTTCATTATTCTAAACATATATCTCTATTTCATCAACAATATGTTTAAAAATAATATCCCAGCATAAAAAGCCCAAAAAATATAAAAATATTAGCGGATGGAAACAGATTGAAAAAATGGAAAATATTTAAAAATAAAACGAAATATATCGGCGATCGTGCTTACATAAAAAAATTCCGCGATATTGCTAAACTGTCTTTTATAAAATACTAATTAATTAATAAATGTAGCACCGAAAAAATCCATAAATATACTGCAATGGAACTTTTTTGATAGGGTCAATTTTCGGTTCAAAATAGCCATTTCCATCCAAATAATAGGATTTCATTAAAAATGATTTTGATGTTGGAATTCCATCAACGTTTTTTAAAATATTAAAGATGTGTATATTTCCACGGAGATGGAAAAAAATCGGGTTTTTCCGAGAAAATGACAAGTTTATTGCTTAGGTTAAGTATTTAAAGAGATCAATCAGAAGGCCCTGAATGACATTTTATAGCTGCTATATTTTTCTTCGCATTTCGGCAAAAGTTAATTCTTATTAATTTCGGGAATTCCTTACTTAATACTTTCTATCATCTCGTAAATGCGCTGATGAGCTTTTTTTTTTTTTTTTTCAATCTTTTCCAATAAATGTTTGTGCAAAATAGCGTGAATTCTGTGCGGCACATCGCGTTTGAAGGGCGTAGACAAAGCAAATAGGATTTCTTTAGCGATATCGGAATATTTTAAGCGAAAAAGTTGGAATACTTTTACTGAAAATTAAAGTCCTGGAACAAAGAGCAGAAAAGAAAATATAACGAATTCGGGAAAAATCGAAATCTTTGTGCCTAGTGTGCTCTGCCCTATATACCCAGAAAAGAATGAAATGCCATTAAAGAAAGCACCTTGCCATGACTTGTCCTAACTAAGGCAACTATATATACAGGAGCCATGTTCGTAACTAGTGAAGAATGGAATGACACGTCTCGCCATGAAGACTTACTAGATAGATGCTTTTAGCCTTCATGCGTCTCGCCCGTGCCGGATTAAGGCAAGGCTACCTAGAATCAAGTCCACCTAGAATAGGAGTTTTAGATAGCCTTGGCCGGATGCAGCCGCTTCGGAAATTTTCGGAAAAAATGGTGCTACTTCAGATATTTTCCGGAAAAGAGGAGTTGCGCTATGGAGATACGGAACTTCCCGGAAAAAACAGAATCCACGGAATATTTTCATTCCTGCTTTTCATTCGCTCTCGCGAGAATTCCTTGCGTTCGTTTTCGTTTGGGGGGATTTTAAACAAAAAATCTCTATTTGGTGCAATATTTGGCAAATAATCTCTTGTTGGCGCAGAATTTGGCATTATTTTGCCGAATTCCGGTTTTGGGAGAATCCGGATATTGGGGTGCCGGATAAGAGGTCGCGTACTGTACATATAGGGAAAGTAATCATGCTATTATTACTTTCCCTATATATGCTATAGTGTATATGGAAAGAAAATGCTGTAATACACTGGCGGAAAATAAAATCCCAACATCAAGAAGGAGTTGTGCTAGATAAACGAAATTTGGGAGGCATGTTTTTGCACATGAAAGATGATGCCTATTCAAATTTCGCGCTAGACGAATAAGAGTGGCACTAGTACACCACTATAGTCATGCAAATCACTGTTGCATTAAATATGTAATGTAAACTTCGTGAGCGTTATTTATCTTCTGGATTAGACATTGTGAGCTAAGTTTGAGTAAAGAATGCCTTTAAGGAAACAAAGAAGGCAGTATCAGCAGCTTAGTGAGTTTGAACGAGGCCGTATAATAGGGCTATGAGAAGGTGGATTTTCTTTCTGCGATATTGCAGAAAGACTTGGCAGGGATGTATCCACTGTGCATGATTGTTAGCAAGAGTGGTCACGGAAGGCACTGTTTCAGGAAGACCAGGGTCCGGCCGCACATGGGTCACTACTGAGAGGGAAGACCGCCGTATTCGCCACATGGCTGTGGTGAATCGTACTGCATCTGCAGCAGCAATTAAAGCTTCTGTTGGTTCCAGAGTGACACAGCGAACTGTAAGAAATCGATTACTTGAGGGACAGCTCTGAGCCAGACGGCCTGTAGCGTTCGTACCACTGACTCCGAATCACTGTCATCTGCAACGTCAGTGGTATCAAGCTAGAGCACATTGGAGGGCGGAGTGGAGATCTGTTGTATTCCCAGATGAGAGCCATTTCTGTCTTGGTGCCAGTGATGGTCATATGGTGGTAAGAATGAGGTCAGTTGAGCGCTTGGAACCAAGCTGTCTGCGGTGTAGGCACACTGGACCTGCACCAGGAGTTGTGGTCTGGGGAGCCATTTCCTATGACAGCAGGAACACATCGTCGTTATCCCAAGCACCTTGACAGCAAATTTGTACATCAGACTGGTGATTGAACCGGTTGTGCTGCCATTCATGAGCAGTATACAAGAGGGTGTTTTCTAACAGGATAACGCTCATCCTCATACCGCTACTGTCACCCAACGTGCTCTACAGAGTGTCGACGTTGCCTTGACCTGTGTCTTTCACCAGATCTTTCTCCTATCGAGCACGTATGGGACATTATTTAAAGACAAATCCAGCGCCATCTACAACCAGCATTAACCGTTGCTGATTTGACTGACCAAGTGCAACAGGCATCGAACACCATCCCTCAAAATGACATGCGACACAATGCATGCACGTTTGCATGCTTACATTCAAAATCGTGGCGACTACAGCTGTTATTAATGTACTACCATTTCACATTTGAAATGGCTCTTCTCGCGCATACTTTAACCTGTGACTTTGAAACTTTAATCAAATAAATATGTGACCTACACAATTGCTTTGCCCGAATTTCATTCCTCTAAACTAATTTTTTCTTGGTGTTGGGATTTTATTTTCCGCAGTGTATATAGGGAAATTATTATAAAGGAGTCGAAAATTGAAATGCAAGTTTTCATCCAAAGAACACATTTCAAGCATTGCTGAACTCGAATCGAACATTTTTGAGGTGGTGTGTCCGTGAGTCTGTGGAAGCGATATTGCATGAACGAATGCAGTGTTGGGTGCAATTAAATGTTTGAAAGATCCCCAAATTTTCAAATGAAATTTTGAAAAAAAATCATTAAAAATTCATACCTTTAAAGAATGCTACATAAACAATCATTTCTTATGAAATTTTTTATTGCAAACCAAATGACATAAACTTTATAATGTTAACGTGAACTGTTCTTGAGATATCGCACATTTTTCAAATAAATTTATAAAAAAAATCACAAAATTAAAAAGTATTAATTATTGTAAAATATGTTCACTTTTCATTTACTATATTATGCGATAAATTTGTTAAACTCATTCTTATTGATCTAGTTCATTCCATTCATGACAGAAGATACTTTGGGTAATAGTTTTGTATTCTTATGCCTAACAATTCACCAATAGTCATTCATATATAAAAAAAAAAGTTCTTATCTTCATTTATCTGTAATACCTGGTGATAAATTTGATGAACTTGGTAACCAAATTGACAGAAAAGTCATCAGAATTGCAAAAATCATGCCAAATGAAGTTATAATTAATATATTTTATATATGAACTATATTGCTTATTGCATATACTATTAATATTGATAATTGTCAATTTAGAGTTGTATGAAATATAAGGTATTTGGGTTCTTTAAAATAGACGTATGTTGTCATCTGAAAACATACCATATGTGCAATTCAACATTAAAAACATTGTGCTGTGGATCTTATACATCATGTTTTCACTGTGAAAGAAGTAAATTCCTGGCATTATATGGGAAAAGTCATGTGCTGCCACATCAGATCTTTTTATATATGATATCAAATTAAAGACTGCAATTTTTGCTTCTTTCTGGGTCTTTTTTATTGTAAAACTTGATTTTATGTGTAACTTGAGTGAAGCTTTGGGGCATATCATATGCGGGGTGAGGGTAAGGATAGCATGTAAGACATAAATTTTTGGTTATATTTACATAAATTATAAAATCTATTTATTGCAAAAGTAACGAATTGCAAATTATTTGAAAGTAGATTTTCCATTAAACAAAAGAAGGAAACTGAAAAGAAATGAGAATTGCCGTCAACAAATTATGTTGTTCTCATTACAATTTCAGTGGTTGTTTTGGAATATTGTAAGCTTTTTTCCCAAGATTTCTTGTTCTTAATTCTCTAACAGCTTTAGAAATGTTCTGATATAAAATGATGTAAGCTATTTTCTTGTATTCTAGTGGCATATTGATTAAAAGATAGAGTTAAATCAAACAAAGAAAAAATAAAATTTCAAAATAGCATGAATCAATTTTATTATATAATTTAATAGTAATATCATCTTTTCTATCCTTCCCAACTATTATTGTCCTAACTCTCCTTGCTATGATCCTTAATCCCATTTCAATCACTTTACAACATAGTTGAAAAGTGTTTATGACTCCCTCCGTTCGCACGATAACTGCCTTAAAAATGACTTTATTAAAATGAAATTTTAGTATGTTGTTGAGATGGTCTGTGGGACATATGGGAATGTAAATGAATAATATCACCCAATTAGTTTTGGATTGAACCCGGGTTGAAAAATTGAAATACATTGAACCCTATGGGACCTAATTTTTGAAACATTTTTTAAGAAATTTAAAATTCGCAAATTGCTTAGAAAATTTTAGGAAAGATGCAAATTATTCCATAAAATATAAAAAAAAAAATTCAGTAAAATACGTTTGGTAGTTTTTTAAATAAAAATTAAAATAATAATTGCACCCATATTATATGAAAAGATCATGTCGAAAGCCCAGACCATCCGGCTCGTCCGAAGACTTAGAGCAGCAAATTGAATGGCCGGTTGAAAAGATCATGTGACTCACTTCAAAATAAAATATGGCATCCATCTTGTGTCAAAATCATGATTTTTAAAGTTCTTTTTAATTTATATTTAGTATTGCATCCATCCTAAAACTGCTTTATTTTATATATTTTTTCTATGCATCTATATACTTTGCCAACGCAATTACAATATTTTGGAGTTTAAATGATCATCAAACTTTGATCATTTCTACAACGAAGCCTAACTTTCACATATGGAGAATGTAAATACATCAAGCTGTAAGATGAGTTGTATAAGAATTGCTGAATTTCTTTAACGCAAAATTATTTAGCTCTGAAGTCTGCAATGTAGCTGATATGTATAAAATAGTCATTGATTTTACATAGAGAAGCAGACGATTCTATATTATTGCTTTTTTGAAGAAGTTTTAAGCATGGAGTTAGAAGGTAATTTTACCTCCATGGTTTTACGTTTTTAAGTGAAATAAATTATTATAGTGTGATAATTTAAAAAATATTACCGCTGAATGAAAGGAATGGAAAAAATTTTATGAATGAAATATTCACCACTTTTATATAGAGAACCAGGCGATTTATATTTTGATGACGTTATTTGAATAAAGTTCTTTGTTTTCAATGAAGTTTTCAAATATAATAAATTATTGTAGTATTGTGATAATTTTTTAAATATCACTGCTGAATGTATCGCATTTTAGAGATGTTTAAATAAAATTGCATTTCAATTGAAAAATGTTTCATAATCAATGCTTTATGCATTATTGACCTTTCTTGTTACAAATAATGTTGTTTCAAATGAAGCTGAAATATATGTAAGAACATGATTATACTGTATTTTTATAATGGATTTCAAGTAATTTAAAAGGGTAATAACTATAAAACACTTAAATATAGATATTATAAATTTTTAGAAGAGAAAGTACTAAACACATCTCATACAATGACTCTATTTTATTCTTTGTTTTCTGATCAAAATGATTGGCTAAAGATATAATTGTGGTTGTGAACAAAAATTGTCAAAACAGCTACAAAGTAATGGTGTCTCATCTGTTCTAATCTTCTTGCTTTTCTTATGTATATTATTTGTTCTTATGTATATAATTCATTAAGTATTGACTTATTGAAGCATCTAATTATTATAATATTTTAATTCCTAAAATATTTTTATTACTGATTTCTTTTCGATAAGGTGTTTGATAGGAGGAGCTATAATCCTTCTGAAATTAGCTTAAGTCAATGTGTTCCTTAAGTTTGGACTGCTTAAAAGTTCTGTAATTTTGAACCCTGGTAGAACATGTCATTCAATAGTTTTATTACAATTTCATCAAAAATTGATATATTTTGTTTTTGTATATCACATCTTGTATGCTTATATAATAAATATATTTTAATAGATAGTTAGAAAGTTGAAGCGCCATCTAAAGATTGGCCTTTCTTTGAATGTTTCCATATTGGAAAACCAGAAGATTTCAAAAAAGGGAAAAGCAACCCATAGCATCATTCTAACAAAAATTGGTAATTTTTTTTTTATAATGTTTTGATAAATATAAATTTCTTATTTTCATGTGATTTTTAAATGAAACATAAACCATAGAAAATATCATTTATGAATTTTACATATTTTAGTTTACTGCTAATAATTAACTGGAAATCTTAATTATGAAAGTATATGTTGTATTACAAATTTTGAAGACACTCCTATTGCAAATATCATCGTTCATGGGCTGTTTTCATGCTTATTATGCACTTATCAGCATGGAATAGCCGATATCTGCAATGGCAGCAAGAAACTTGCACATAATTTCTACAAACTTCTATGGGAACTGACAATTTCAGTCCTTCCACATGACTGGTATAAAATTCATTCATAATTTAACTTAGGTAACAAGTGTGACCTGTATACATGTTGGTCTACGGAAAAGAAAAATCTGGGCACTAAGCATCATGACTTTCTAATTCGTAAAAAATGAAAATGCAACAATTAAGGAGAGTATAAAAAAAAACATAGTATAGTAGCTAGTAATCGGTGAATAAACAACAAATAACAATGATGAGGTTTCTAAAATAGAAAAATATGAAGCAATCATGCTGATAGAGTGGAGTAATGCTAGGTTTAAGTAGATCAATTTAGAATAGTCTTTCAAGTCTGAGTATCCTTTCAAATTAACCAAGAAAAATGCTTGTTTCTGAATACAGAGATAGTTCATAACTATGAACTCTGTGTACTTGGATGACAAGCATAAAGAGATTGAAAGAAATCAAATAATTACCAGAGAAAAAAAATCCGTGTGATGATAAAAGTAAAGTGCTGATGTGGAAATTGTAAATCAACTGTTGCCACTCATAACTGATAAAAATCAGTATGCCAATAAGAAGAAAAAGTAGGAAATGCCCCTATAAATACAACTATAAAAAAGCAAAGGCATGGAATTCAAAGTATAAGAAGTGAATTTAATGATATGTAAAATTAAGATAATAATTAAGCTAAAAAATGATAATAAGGAGAATGAATTTAGGAATGTTCAGCAGCTAATTTAAACTTTTTCACTATACCATTAATTAAATATACTGGATATTTATAGAATTTACTAGTATTTTTAAGGTTATTAAGGTGTAAATTATGATATTTTTTATCAGATAATTTAAAAATTTTGAGATGATTAAGAATAGAGAATTCTGAGATGATTAAGAATAGAGAATTTTGAGATGATTAAGAAGTTGATTAAAAATAATATTTCTAAACAATTGAATAGAGTTACAAGAATTATATAGTAAAATTTTATTAATATACTCCTGTTTGTAGAAATTACAACACCATGAAGAAATGAATCATCAGAATTGAATGAACTTTATTCCACAAATGACCTGTATTGATGATACAAATAAATGCTTAAATTTACAAAGCAAAAAATCTGATGTGGGCAGCACATGACTTTCCTTGCAGACTCATATTCATGTTCTCTTTATTTCTTCAGTAATTCATTAAATTGAGTTTAATTGCACAAAATAGCAGCCATAATTAATTTAAATTACACTGAATTTGCACTTTGAATTCAATTTTCGTTTTCATTTGGTAATTGGACTTATTTTCAAAAGTGGACCGGTGAAAATGAGAACAGACTAAAATATCTTAAGAATGGCTAGTCCTAAAGTTATGGGGTTAGTCTTATTCTTTTCATTGTCAAAAAATAAATATAAAATAAGCATTTAATCAATATATTTGAGCATACATAGTCTTTTATTTTTAGATTTAAAGATTTTTGCAGGCCATTTCACAAAAAAAGGCATGTTTTTTTCTTGAATTGTACCAAAATCCAATCAGCACCAGGTTAACCTACAAGTGATTTATCTACTAAATTTTGTGAAATTTGGTCTATTAGATTTTCATCAACAGTAGATATAGGCAACTTTTGTGGGCCATTTCTCAAAAAATGGAATGTTCTTTTATCCCTAATCATACCAAAATCTAATTAGCACTAGGGTCACCCACAAGGGATTTACCTACCAAATTTTATATGAAATTCGGTCAGTTAGTTTTCCAATTAGAATGGATACAAAATCTACTCGGAGACACACACACACACAGATGTCACACTAAAAATTGCTTTTTTGTGTTCTAGAGGTCCCAAAACATGCAGATCCGTTGAAAACTTGAGTTGTGGTTTTCGGCACGATTCCAATACTTCCAATACATTACCTGGCCTCTCATGGAAAAAGGGTTGTCATTGCCTCAAGAGGTTGGACTTCTGTTTTACTGGAACACATATTTGACTGTCCAGCAATACTTGCGGCTTTACAAAGCATTGGGGAATTCCCTTTCCAGGGAAATCTTTATAATGAGAAGATTGTGGATCTCGCTAAGGCAGTAATTTCTGCACATGGTTCAGTTTGACCTCTTATGGACACGACACCAACCAACCGACACCAACCATACAATACCATGTATTACAGGAAAAGTAAAAAAACAAAATCACATGTCGAAAATTAATATTTTGTGAATCCACCCAACAAGTGCTTCTATTCAATATGACATCAAATCAACAGATATTGAATTTGTACCTGAGGAATAGCATTCCAGATTGCTTCTGTCCAAACCCAAAGTTCAGCTGTATTAGCTATGGAACAAACATCACAAATGAGATGTCGACTGATGAAATCCCAGACATGTTCAATAGGTGGTGGACGAATCTATCTACCTATCTGGTGAATAGGCAGGCCAAGGAAGAAGCTGTATCTGTTGTGCTGAAATGAAGTTTTGAACATTCCTAGCAACACGTGAACAGGCATTGTTCTGTTGAACTACAGCTCCATGAATCATTAAAGGAAGGGTATTAAAGGACAAAATTTGATGATTTTGACGAGATATCACCAACTTCACAACTTTATTTTAAATATTGTTAAATTGATGAAATTGTCACCAAATTTAATTATTGATTTAATTATTTGATTTTTTATCACTTTTCAATCTTTTTATGCTTATCAGCCAAGTATAGAGTTCATAGTTATTAACTATCTCTGTATTCAGAAGCAAGCATTTTTCTTGGTTAATTTGGATGGATACTTAGCCTTGATGATAAATCTATTCTAAATTGATCTTCTTAAGCCTAACGCTATTCCACTTTATAGGTATTATTGCTTTATCTTTTCTATTTTAGAATTCTTATCATTGTTATCTGTCGTTCATTCATTGATTGCTAGCTACTATATATTGTTTTATCCTTAATATTGCATTTTTATTTTTTAAGAATATGAAAGCCATGGTGCTTATTGGCCGGCTTTTCCTTTTCTGTAGTAATTGCTAATTAGTAAATATTTCAATCTAATTTTGTTTCCTACTTTCTTAAATGTTTAATTTTTGGTTTTATCTATGTGTTACAATTTATCTCAATTATTTATTTGGATTATCATAAACTATTTTTATTATTGAAATCATATATATACAGTACAATGTCTCAAATTCGGAATCCTTCGGACCTTGGTGATTCCGAATTTCGGGTCATTTTTGCAAAAAAATCCTTTCCGTAATTTGAACCTTCTGAATTCCATTACAAAATGAAAATTTAAACAGCTAAGCAAAGATATGAAACAAACAAAAAAGATACTAAAAAAGAATGTTCTTATTTATCATACACCTTTAAACATTTTAAACTTTTTTAGGAAACATTTCTATAATGGTGCATTGTCTCATAATTTTGTTTTTCCGAAGTAACTTTTTCTTTGATTTTAATGACATAAGTTATTGTTTTGTTACAAAGCTCCTTGTTCTTGTCCCTTAATGATGTTGTTCAGTAACCCTTCTAAATTTTCCAAAGAAACCTTCTCTTCATTAACATCAACATAGTCACTATCACTAACTATGTAACTATCTTCCTATTGCTGCAATAGAGCCACCCATAAGGAAGGGGGATGGATATTATATATATAATAATAAATTTAATTTCCTTAACAAAAACTTGATCGAAACAGTTTAAAGTCCGATTCTAATACATATAGTCCGAGTCAAACTCACCAAACGGTTTAAAAAACCATTTAAATATCAGCAATTCCATCTATGCCCATGTCATAAAAATCACTGTCATCACCATTTATTAAAAGTCCACCATCATTTAATCTTTCAAATTCATTATTAAAGCACCATTTTTGGAATGATTTCGCTACCATTTTCCGCAGGTATCGCATCCCTGTCCCAAGCATCCTTGATTCACCGTACAATCAAAACAATACCTGGCTTCCACCCATTATTTGAGCCAATTTTTTCATTAATGCCGAATCAATTTGAAGCAGCAGAGTTGCATAAAAAAAAAAAAAAAAAAAAAAACCTTCATTCTAGTTTTACACAATCCTTGTTACAGAATGTGTAGCTGTGAAAAGAGCCAATTTTTAACGATCAGCTGTAATCAGACAAGCGAGACATAGAAATCTTGAAGAAAATGAACAACATATGTAACAGTTGTATATATATTTATTTTTGGATAGATTGCCTCACAGAAAAAAGAACTTTTAAACTTAAGGGTTTTGTTTTTGTTTTTTACACTCCATATATAAGTCGACCCCCCCCCCCCCCCCCCCCCCCACTCTTCTCACTTTGAAGCTTTTTTTTTTTTCACAAATTTCTCGACTTATATATGAGTATATATGGTAGTTCGTTTGCATTTTTAAATAGGGGCCATTTTTTTATGTACTTGTTCTTACAGTGTCAAAAGGATTCAGTTATATTTCATAATTTGTGGGCAAATGGTTGGATAATCAAGTGTCTGTCTAAAAAGGAGCTAGTGTCCAGATTTTGGATAATTCCGAATTTCTGACATTCAGACTTGAGACGTTATACTGTGTGTGTATATATATATATATATTTAAAACGTTAGTTTCCTTTGAAAAAATTGTTTTAGGCAAATTTGAATCTTTACCTAAAAGAATTCTTTTTCAAAAGGACTAATGATGAGTATTATATACTCATTTGAAAAATTCCCCCCAAAAATAATACAATAACCAGGCATTTCTGATGTGTCATCATTTGCCTGTAAGTGGCCAAGAGGTGTCGAAAACCCAGACCACTTGACTCACCCTGAGGTCTGAGCAGCTGTTTGAGTGGTCGGAGGGTTTGAGTAGTGGAGTGGCCAAGAGGTGTGAATTTTTGCTGTAAATTGCATTGCCCTGGTGTACTAAAGGAAATGGTTTACATTATATTCTTATCAGCATAAAGCTTAAAGTTAATTCTGAATCACTTCTAACATACATGAATACTCAATTCCCCCTCTTGCCTTTCATATACAGGATTCAAATTTTTGACACCTATGGTTCCAAATTCCAGCATGTTAATTACTCACCCACATAAGTAGCAATTTTCTGACCTTATAGTAATATTTTTTAATGGGTTTATTCATGGTTAAGTAATTATAGATAACTGGTAAATTATAGATAAATTATAGATAAATTATAGATAACTGGTAACTGGATTTACAAAAAGTCCTTTGAATTTATAATCCTTTGTACTCACAATAATAAAACATACTTTTCATGTTAGGCTTTCATTGTTTTTCTAACATGCAGCATATACAGTGCAGTTTCACACAGAAAATCCTTCATGGATGAAGCTCCTTTGACAGTGATGTCATACTTGATCGTTGTCTTTAAAATTCCCTGGCTATATAATATTAAATAGTGATGGTGGATCAATGTTTCAATCAACTGAAGAATTAAATTTCTGAATATATATGAAATTTTGTGATATTTTTATGTAATTTTATAATTTTATGTAACTATGCCTGATTATGATATGTATAAACTTGTGTTAAAATTCACTATATATATTTATATGCATATATATATATATATATATTTTTTTTTTTTTTCAGATTGCTTCAAACCACATGTTGGAAAAAATATTCTTGGTTTGGTACAAATAGCTTGTTTAGAGAGAGGCTTAATTTTAAAGTTACCATTTGGTTATCATGGTTCTGTATCCATAACAGATTTAACAGATGTGTATGCCCCGGTGCACAGTTTATTTGAAAAATCTCGTAATTTAAAATTCATTCTTTGTCATGTCTTGGAAGTTAACCATGAGACTAAATATTGTACTTTGTCTTTGAGGAAATCAAGGTAAGAAAAATTAAGCATGAGATTACAAGAAAAACTTGTAACAGAATATTAGGTTAAAAATATCTCTTAAGAAGTTTAAAGTATTATAACTGCAAATGTTATTTAATGCAAATTGAAGACCTTGTTGCAATAAAAGAAATTTGATTGTAACAGCAAAAGAATCCAACCAGTTTCAAAGGCAAGAACATCAACATATCTATTCTTGTTTTTTGGCTTGTGTGGTTGCTCTATCTCTATCCTGATGAAGAAGGCTTTAGTCCCCCTTGCCTTTGAAACTGGTTGATACTTTTTATAAACATTTTATACTGTTATTAATGAAGTAATTTTATTGCAGATAAATTTGACAGGAGTTTAAACAAAATTTCATATCTAATAGCATTTTTATACACATTTCCATTATTTTGATATTATATGTAAACATGTGCAAGTTTTCCAACTTTAAAAAATTTCTTAAAACAGGCGTGGGTGGAAACAATGTGTCGTTTCGATTATTTTTTCTGTCGTAATCTGCGATGTTGTCTGTTTGATCCTACCAATGCCAGTTACTGCAGATTATTCATAGTTTTCATGGGAAACATCCTCATACAACTGATTACAGAATTTGCATAGTTTTCTATGGAAAATTGAATTTTATCCAGGCCGATGTATATTTATGGCCACGTGCATAGTAATGCCAATCAGCATCAGCATGACAACAGGGATTTGCGACTGTGTTTATGTAATGCCAATCCGTGTAAGAATGGAGATTTATGGTCACAGCCCACGTGTAATGTAAATTAAGATCGCTTTTTTCATGGAAGTAATAAACATGCTTCTTTAAAAGTTGTCAAATTTGGTATAAATCTCTAAATGGTTATTTTTTTAATTATTTCACATAAATGGTGCAGGGGTGGTGGTTGGTGGTTAGGGGTGCAGGGTTGGTGGTAGGGGAAGGAGGGTACGGTCCCTGTGGATGCCTCCCCCACTGGGTTCCGGTAATTTGGTGGCACTTCCCGACCGTCCAAACAGTTACCTTACACCTTTCTGGTAGGTCGGACGGTCTGGGTTTCAACAACATAAATGGTGCAATTGCACAATTCTGTTTATGCTCTCGTAAATTGCCGAGAGTCCATTAGTATATTTTTCCAATCCATCCCCATATTTTAAATATTGCATATTTGATTGACTAAACTAGTTTATTTTCATATTCTGGTTAATTATTTTAATTATATTTGTATAAACAGTATGATTGCACAATCAATTTATGTTCTTATGAATCGTCGGGAGTCCATCAGTATCGTTTTAAATCCATCTCCATCCTTTGCATATTGCCAAAACTAGTTTATTTTTATTTTCTGCTAAATTGTTATGGTTAATTTTTTAATTAATTTTGCATATATAATTCGATTGTGAAATTCAGTTCTATGTCCTCATCTCTCTTGCATTGCTAAGAGTCCACTAGTGCATTTTTCCATCCATCTCCATCCTCTAAATATTACATGTTAAATTGACTAAGCTAGCCTATTTTCATATTATGGTAAATTATAATGCTTTGCGTAATTTTCACTTTATTAATGGATACTGTTTCAAATCAATAAGTGTGATTTCACTTATATACAGGATTTGTATAAAAAGTATCAGGAAAAATTTCGAAAAAATAGATTTATTACAGATATTGCTACAATACCTCAAAAGTCTTCAAAGTACATCCCTTGAGCGTCGACACACTTTTGCCAATGGTTTTTCCATGACTCGAAGGCTCCCTGGTAGGCGGATTCCGGAAGGTCCTTAAGGGCACGCCTGCAAGCTTCTTTGACGGCACTTAGGGTCCCATGGTGGTGTTCTTTGAGGGCGGATTTCACTTTTGGGAAATGGAAAAAGTCTGCTGGTGCCAAGTTGGGACTGTAAGAGGGTTGGGGAACCGCCGCAATGCCGTTTATCGTCAGGAAGTCGGTCACCTTGGAGTAAATGTGGCTGGTTGCATTGTCGTGATGCAATTTCCAATTTCACTCTGTATTTCACTCTATATTTGCTCATTCGAGCCTTTTTTGGACGAGGTGATCCTGCAGTGTGCCATTCCGAACTTTGTCGCTTTGTTTCCAGGTCGTATTCAAATATCTAAGTCTCGTCTCCCGTGATGATGATGTCCAAAAAGCCGGGGTCTTCTTCAACGCGTTGCAGAAGGTCTTCGCAAGCAGACACTCGCCTCTGCTTTTGCTCATCCGTCAAGACCTTCGGGACAAGTTTCGCGCAGATCTTTTGCATCGCCAAATTTTCAGTGATATTGCTATGCACTGTCATCTTATCAATGCCAATTTCATCTGCGACCATTCGCAAACGACGGTCTGAATTCAGCACTTCATGGACACGTTGCACGTTGTTGTCGGTTCTTGACATAAACGGTCGTCCAGCTCGAGGCTCGTCCTGCACACTCTCTCGGCCATCTTTGAAGAGCTTGTGCCACTTAAAAACTGCTGTTTGTGACATGCTTTCATCCTTGAACACTTGGAGAATCATGGCCAATGTCTCCGTACCCAATTTCCCCAATCCAACACAAAATTTGATCGCGTACCACTGTTCAATCGTTCGCTGCATTTCGTGCTTGCACTGAGTCACTCGACAGGGGTCCACTAAAAACACGATGTATCCTGAACGAACGCTCGAAGGCGACTGTCGCTTGACATGTCTTGAAGGTTACATTCCCCACTACCTACCATGCATGCTGCGAACGCGCTACAACGTACACTCACGTCAGGAAAAAAAATTTCCTGATTTTTTTATACAGACCCTGTAGATTACATTGCCGTGAAACATCCTTTTTCATCCATATTTAGTTTCAAATTATATGGATTAAAAAATGCACAGCATTCATTTCTCTGCAGTATGTTTCATTATTAATTGATTTTTTTGTAAAATATTTGTTATTTTTTAAATTTGATTTCATGAGTATTAATTTAATGCTGTGTAATGTTTAAACATCATTTTCCTTATTATTCCTTTGTCTTATTTTTGATAGAATCTCAAGTTAGTTACAGTACTTTTCATCTTTGCGGTTTACATAAAAATAAAGATTATTTTCCTTAAAATATGTTAAAAATGAATACAGAGTCTCCAAAGCATTTTTCTATTCACATTCATCTAATTAACTAAGTTATAATTTGAGAATTTAGCATATTTTGTTTTAGCAAACTAGTCCCCTTTAAAATTCTTCTCTTTTTATACTACTGATATGCTTTTTTATACACTGTATAAAAACATTTTTCTTTAGCAGTAGGCATTTTTAATGTTATAGTGAGTTATCATTTTTTGAAAATAAAAACATAAGTTTGTGTGATGTAAAAAGTTTTTTTCCCAGTTTTTCTCTAAGTGATATTGAACAGATTATACTCTGACTTCTAAAGCACTTTAAAAAATGCTCATCACTCTATCTACTGGATTTTTATTCTCTAATGTTGGCCGGTATGTCATCTTCTAAATATTGTATATTAAATTGACTAAACTACCTTTTTATTAAATATTCTGGTTTATTATTAAGGTTAATTTTTTAATTATTTTTGCATACACAGTACAATTACGCAATTCAATTTATGTTCTAGTCAATTGCCAAGAGACCATTAATTCTTTTCCATTCATCTCCATCTTCTAAATATTTTGTATTAGATTAACTAAACTATCTTATTCTCATATTCTGGTTACGTTTTTAATTATTTTCGCATATACAATATGATTGTGCAATTCAATATATGGTTTCATGAATCGCTGCGAGTTCATTAGTATCTTTTTCATCCATCTCCCTCATCTAAATATTGCATATTAGATAAATTAAACTAGCATATATTTATTTTCTGGTTATTTATTAAGGGTCATTTTCGCATACACAGTGCTCATTTTGAAAAATGGGTATGAACTCTGTGAAGGAATATTTTCCAAAAATTGGTATTAAAACAATGATTTAGGCAAATAAAAAAGCAACCATTTTGGCAATAATATATTAAAATTGGATATTTTCACATCTTTAAATATTATTTCACTTATTAACCTGACTACTGAAACAGCCTTAAAACTACTGATACTTTCCTTTTTCACTGCTGAAATCTTCAACTGATTGGCATCTCTGCTTGACTTTAAGGGCATCATACATGCACACTTTTTGTTGTGCTCCATATGGTATTTCACGACATCTATAAGTATCTAGTGCAAGTCGATTTGTATTAGAGTCCCCATCCATCGGCTAAGCTTGAAAAGGGAACTCAAATAAATAAAGTCAACATTCAAAAACAAAGTCGGAAAATGTTTAACTTTGTCGATTCGATTGTGGTTAATTTTAAAGAACGTACTATTGCTGTGTGTGTATGTGGGAACTTATATATAATAAAATAAAGTTGGAATATTTTCAGTCTTGGCCAGATGTCCTAACTTGCACTCATGCATGTGCGAGGTGTGTTAAAGGTCATGTAAACCAAGCCTTTATCAAAGGACTCCTGGGGCCTTGAATTTTAAGTTTCCCCAATGTGACACTTTTAATCAATTATCTTACTGTTGATACTGACAGGTATAATGATCTGAACTTTGAATTTTGGCCCCAAAATATATTAGACCCTGTGCTCCTAAAATTGTATGCATGGCTATTTATAAATGTACTTGAGGTCCTTAAAAATGTTTATCTTTTATTACCTCTAAAGAATAAGAACCCTGTATAGGCTAAATGACAGCCTTCAAAAACAGCACTCTCTTGTCAACTAGTGTAAACATAGTAATAATGGAAGGTTACTTATTTGTTACTCTGCTTTTAACACTAGAACTGTGTAAGCTGTCATTTTGACCGCATAACTACTTTGAGAAACAATTCCTCCAAAATGGCTAATCTCAGCCCATTGAAATTTTATGACTTTCCTTATTTTCTTCTGTGTTTTCAATAACATTAAGAAAATAAGAAAAGTCATAAAATTTCAATGGACTGGGATTAGCCATTTTGGAGGAATCATTTCTCAAAATAGTTATGCTGCCAGAATGACTGCTTCTGTCATTTTAGTGTTAATTATAATTATGTCACAGCTGATACTGACAGGTATAATGATCTAAACTTTGAATGGGGACCCCAAAATATATTGGATCCTATGTGCCCAAAATTATAAGCATGTCTATGTATAAATGTGTTTTGGGCCCTTAAAAAGAACTCATCTTTTGTTTCTGCTAAAGAATAAGAACTCTGTATAGGCTAAATGACAGCATACAGAAACAGCACTTTCGGGTTAACTAGTATAACTTGATAATAATGAAAGGTTATGAATGGTTCTATGATGGAAAGTTATTTGTATAGTTAAAGGATTTTATGTCATGTTAGCATTATTATGCAACCCATCTTTCTCTCTAATACTTTTTATATTGCCCTAAAAATCTTAATTTCTTGTTTTCTCAGTTGTCTTGCTTTTAATTTTAAGCTTATTGGATATAAATATTTATGTAAATATGACAGATATGATCTATAATTTTGAATATCTTTAGGAGAAAAAAATCTATATACACAGGACTTGAAATATTATAATTAGTATGAAATTTTTCAATAAAGAAATGCATTTATTCATTCTTTTCTAGGCTGTTTGAAAAATTAGCTATTAGCAATTCTTTCTGTCCTGAAATAACTCCAGACAGCATCAAACCAGGCGATCATGTTAAAGGATATGTAAAATTTGTATCAGATTCATCTATTTCTGTTGAAATTGGAAGAGAATTTGAAGGAAAAGTTCTCTTACACTGCTGTGCATCAACTGATTGTGCTGCTTGCAAGTTTTCTAAATGCATCTCAAAAAAGTATCCTGCTGGAAGTGTAGTGGATGTCATTATTGAAAGTACAGATGTGCAAGGAAATTTTATTTTTACGCTCTCAGAATTAAAAGTTAAGGTATACACTTAAATACATGTTCATTTATTCTATAATGGTGTTATCTAGATTCAAGATCTGAGCTTTTACTCCCTTTCCCCATTATATTGGGGGGAAAAAATTAAAATATGATATTTTCTTTTTGTTGTTAAACTAAAGGATATTTTTTCTTTAATATACCTCAGGGTGGCTACAGAACCTGGAAATCAGGGAATAACAACATTCTGGAAAAATCAGGGAAATCCTAATAAAATCTGTAAAATCAGGGAAATTGGAATTTTTTTTAATAATCACAGCTTCCTTCTGACTCACACTAATACACATATATAGAATTCCTTATTCACGTTTCATGTGATGAGATACAGCCTATTGGATACACCTAAATAAAAATAGAGTTTTAAAATTTAAAGTTTCTCAGTGATCTCAGGTGATATTTCATATGATGGGAAAAGCAGATTAAGAAAAAATACTGTTTCTGCTTATATATAATTTTATTGCAATACGTGATATTTAACTATATGAATTCTTGACTGGATTTTACAGAACACTGCTGAGGATATAACTGAGTTTTATAGCTTATCTAAAATTTTATCTAGAATGTTTATCTAGCTTATCTAGAATGTTTAAAGGATTAATATTCTTGCAATAATACTGTTCTTATATATAACTCTTGCATAAATACTATACTTTGATTGTTATACTTTTCAATGCTGAAAATATTTTGTTAATTATTTATTCTTAATTATCCCCTTCAATTTTATTAATGAACTTTTTTATGCTAGTTAAACTGATATTCAGTAAAAGTAGATAGTGATACGTATCAGGGAATTTTTGAAGATATTATCTGCAAATCGGGGGAATATCAGGGAATTTTTTATCTGAGATCCTGTAGCCACCTTTTACCTGCTAATATTATATAACATCATTATTATAAGGATTAAGACTTTAACAATGTTTTGACTATTATATGTATAGAACAATATTCTTCTTTCCTATATTTAATCCATTCACAGCCGCCGAGTGGATGAAGAAGTATTTCCACCAGACCGTGCGTAGTGAGAATCATCTGCTACTCCAGGCCCAGACACTTTTTGATCGTAAGCCTAATGTGGCCAAAAATTGCATTATAAAAACTTTGCTTTAAAATGCATCTACCATTATTATAGATATATATGGGTGTTATTGCATTTTGGGGGACCTGACTGCACTATTGTTTTTCAGACATGAGCCTTGAAAACTTCTTTGTTTTGTTAACTATTACTTGTCTAATATTATCAATTAAATACAGATTAAAAAGGTTAATGTCCCTTAAAAAGGCATTGAACTGTTTGTATTTAATCCAGAATTCAACTGAAGAGATGGTGGATCTTCGACATTTGAACTCTAATTATCTGTACTAAAAGTATGCAAAAACATCAACACCCATACCAATGTCTTTTACATAAACTTTCACACTAAAGCACATAGCAACTGTTTCATTTTCTTCAATTATATTACTATGAGATTCATTCATCGGTTGTTAAATTTTAGTTTCAGAAATATATTTTATTCTTTTCAACATGATTATTGCAATACTCTTCTGACGAAATACATACTAGCTCGTACACACTCCCCCTGAAAACCAACTGTAAGAATCACAGCCCTAATATCCTTCTAAACATACCACCCAAGACCCTAATCATTAAAATAAACACAGAATAACTGCCATGAAAGAAACTGTCCCTTTAGATCTCTCAGTTGCATGCCTTTTAAATCAACCACCACAATAAGTTGCATGTGTGTTTGTTTATATAACCAACTTAGTTAGTATTCTCATGAAAAAGAAAAACCAAAGTTCCTAAACCATTTGTTCCTGAAATAAAAGACATTAGTTTATATTTAATACTATTTGATAGATTTACTTTCCTCACGAAACGTATTGTTTTTGTATCGAAAACACTTTTTACCTAAAATAAAAATCTATATGTATTTGAAGTTGCTGAGCTTGAAAAAATAACTTTTAGTATTACATCCATCTGTTGATCTATCTGTGAATCAGTACAACTAGATTTTCTCCTAAACTACAGACTAAAACTACACTTTTGTACTAAGTTATGTTGGTGCATACCAAATGAAAATATCGTAACTTTTTGACATTTTAGGTGATTCTCATGTAAACGTTATTTTCCCAATTTTACAATATCTCTAAAAGCCTATTTTGTATAAATGTAGGTGGTTATATGGATGCAAAAAAATGTTTTTTAATGTTGCCCATGTTGATGTGCACTTTTTAACTACCAAATAGAATAAAAATCCACCATTTTTAAGTCTGTTTGTGCAATTTATATATCCACCTTAGTTCAAAACTGTCCGATAAAATTCCATAAAATTGAGTAGCTATGTATGTCACTTATGAGTTACCCTAGTACAGATTATATTTTTATGATTCTGAAAAATATAACCTACTTTTTTGTTAAACAGCCTTCAAAAATTGTCAAAATCTTTAATGAAAAACTAAATGTGCTAATTGTATTTATTAAATATTTGTTTCATATATAATTTTTAACAACTCCATTACTCTAGGGCAAACTTTTCTCGAGATATTTCAGTTTTTTAGCATTTTTGCAATGCCTTCAATTGAAAATTTGTTCAGTCACCCAATGAAAACAAAAACTGATTTAGAACTACAAATTCAGTATCATTTCAAATAAATATTCCTATTATTTTGTGCAATTAAACTCATGTTAATGCATTATGAAAAAAAGAAAAGGAAAATGAATTTGAGACTGTAGAGAAAGCCATGTGGTGCCAATGTATGAAAATGAATCACTCCAGATATTTTATAATTTTTTATATGATTTTTAAAATAAATATTAAAAATTTAAGGCATTTTCCTGGAACGCCCACCACAAAAATTGAAACTACTCAAGGCAAACCAAATATGGCAGAGATATTAACACCTACATAAATAACCATAATATTAGACATGTCCCCTCCGTCCTTCCTCACCCAGCTTAACACCTACTCAAACTGTAATTGACTTTGCTCTCCTTAACAATATCCCCCTTCCCATATGAAATACATACCATCAACAACTTAAATTCAAACCATTTACCTGTTAAACTTACCTTTTTTCTAACCACTAACTTACCCATCACCTCTCCCTAAAATCCACAAATTTGAAGCTTTTTAACAAAACACTGTCAAATCCACCTCTCTTCTACACAAGCATTACAAACACTAAAGACATAGAAGACTGCTCCACAAAGTTAACACAAGAAATTAAAAATGCCCTGGCCAGTGCAACTACATACAATGTCCTCCCCCCCCCCCCTTATGCAACACAAACTCTCTTTTCACATTAAAAACCTAATAAAGACACAAAACCACACTAGACATCATTGGAAAACCACTGGATTCCTACTCATCAAAACTCAACATTTTAAACAGTTGGGAATTTGTCAAAAAACTCAAAACACATACACTTAATTACCCCAAGGGTGCGGTAGCCCAGTGGTTAGCGAGCTGGAATTGCACTCAGTAGACACGGGTTCAATTCCCTCTGCTGCCAAAACTGTCCCAGTGTTCACGCAGAGTATGATCGCGTTTAACATGTGGATCCGTAAATCCTGCCGAGAGGTTGGTGGTAGGGGAAGGAGGGTACTGTCCCTGTGAATGCCTCCCCCATTGGGTTCCGGTCTAAATTGGGTGGCTCTTCCCGGCCATCCACACAGTTACCTTCCACTTTTCTGGTAGGTCGGACGGTCTGGGTCTCAACAACAACTTAATTACCCCCAAACAGATCTATACACATAAACATTGATATCAACAATGCCCTTGCAGACAATTATGAGACGCAATTCACACAAAATAAAAATTTAGACTGCCCAGACACTGAAATAAAAGTTAACAACATAAACTTTTTTTTAATCTCCCCCCCCCCCCCCCCCCCCCCCCCACACACACACATAATCCTCCCAAACCCATCTATCTGAAATTATTAACAGAATTTATAGCGTAAAACCAACAAAATCTCCAGGCATAGATATGATAACAAATAAAGTACTCAAGTCCCTCCCAACCATCATTATCTTCTACATCACCATATCGTAATGCAATACTCAAACTCCACTACTACCCTTAAAATTGTAAACAGCTGTCATCATTGCAATCCTGAAATTAGATGAAAATCGCACCTTAGAGCAAAATGATAAACTAATTAGCCTATTTAATACATTAAACAAATTAACGGAGCGAATAATTCACATGTGGCTCAAACACTTTTTTGATGACCATGACATTATCATACCTGAGCAATTCAGTTTTTGCCCTTTACACTTTATAACACACCAGTTGTTAAGGGTCACTGAATTCATATCCAAAGGACTTGAAATTGGCCTTACAACTGGAATTTTGATGCTTGATATTTCGAAGGCATTTGATAAGATCTCGTTCGAGGCTCTCATCTACAAACTAATTAAGCTAAATCTGCCAGATGCACTAATTCATTTAATAAACTCTTACCTTCGAAATATATCCTTTACCATCTGCCACAACAATGTTTACTCCACTCACAAACTAATCAGAGATCCCACAAGGCTCCCAATGGGCCCCAACTCTATTTAATCTATACATAAATGACATTCTAAGAGCTCAAAATACACAAATTGCGATGTATGTGGATGATACTGCCATTTATGTTAGAAGCACAAACAAGAACTTGATTCGCTCTAGACTTTAAGAACACATTAACATAATATCCGCCTGATTTCGGAACTGGAAATTCCAAATAAATGAAAACAACCTGCATCCTCTTCTTGAAAAACAACAGAAAAGCCAGCCCAAATTGTAAGTCAGCTGTTTTCCACCCTCCACTTCCCACATGCAAGCTACCAAAACAAAGTGCTCCCTTACAAATCTGTTCTTCGGCCAATGCAAAACTAATCTAGAAAAATCAAAAATAAAACCCTCGGGTCTATTAAAAGATTATCCCTAATATCTACGAAACAATGTCATCTACAATGACTTCAGTATAACTAACATTAAAGAAGAAAATAATATATATATAAAATTGCTAAGAAATTATTCCAAAACTTAAATAAAATTCTGAGCAAAGAAATCTGAAACCTTCTAGAGTACATACCCCTTAATTACACTTAATTACCCCAAGGGTGCGGTAGCCCAGTGGTTAGCGAGCTGGAATTGCACTCAGTAGACACGGGTTCAATTCCCTCTGCTGCCAAAACTGTCCCAGTGTTCACGCAGAGTATGATCGCGTTTAACATGTGGATCCGTAAATCCTGCCGAGAGGTTGGTGGTAGGGGAAGGAGGGTACTGTCCCTGTGAATGCCTCCCCCATTGGGTTCCGGTCTAAATTGGGTGGCTCTTCCCGGCCATCCACACAGTTACCTTCCACTTTTCTGGTAGGTCGGACGGTCTGGGTCTCAACAACAACTTAATTACCCCCAAACAGATCTATACACATAAACATTGATATCAACAATGCCCTTGCAGACAATTATGAGACGCAATTCACACAAAATAAAAATTTAGACTGCCCAGACACTGAAATAAAAGTTAACAACATAAACTTTTTTTTAATCTCCCCCCCCCCCCCCCCCCCCCCACACACACACACATAATCCTCCCAAACCCATCTATCTGAAATTATTAACAGAATTTATAGCGTAAAACCAACAAAATCTCCAGGCATAGATATGATAACAAATAAAGTACTCAAGTCCCTCCCAACCATCATTATCTTCTACATCACCATATCGTAATGCAATACTCAAACTCCACTACTACCCTTAAAATTGTAAACAGCTGTCATCATTGCAATCCTGAAATTAGATGAAAATCGCACCTTAGAGCAAAATGATAAACTAATTAGCCTATTTAATACATTAAACAAATTAACGGAGCGAATAATTCACATGTGGCTCAAACACTTTTTTGATGACCATGACATTATCATACCTGAGCAATTCAGTTTTTGCCCTTTACACTTTATAACACACCAGTTGTTAAGGGTCACTGAATTCATATCCAAAGGACTTGAAATTGGCCTTACAGCTGGAATTTTGATGCTTGATATTTCGAAGGCATTTGATAAGATCTCGTTCGAGGCTCTCATCTACAAACTAATTAAGCTAAATCTGCCAGATGCACTAATTCATTTAATAAACTCTTACCTTCGAAATATATCCTTTACCATCTGCCACAACAATGTTTACTCCACTCACAAACTAATCAGAGATCCCACAAGGCTCCCAATGGGCCCCAACTCTATTTAATCTATACATAAATGACATTCTAAGAGCTCAAAATACACAAATTGCGATGTATGTGGATGATACTGCCATTTATGTTAGAAGCACAAACAAGAACTTGATTCGCTCTAGACTTTAAGAACACATTAACATAATATCCGCCTGATTTCGGAACTGGAAATTCCAAATAAATGAAAACAACCTGCATCCTCTTCTTGAAAAACAACAGAAAAGCCAGCCCAAATTGTAAGTCAGCTGTTTTCCACCCTCCACTTCCCACATGCAAGCTACCAAAACAAAGTGCTCCCTTACAAATCTGTTCTTCGGCCAATGCAAAACTAATCTAGAAAAATCAAAAATAAAACCCTCGGGTCTATTAAAAGATTATCCCTAATATCTACGAAACAATGTCATCTACAATGACTTCAGTATAACTAACATTAAAGAAGAAAATAATATATATATAAAATTGCTAAGAAATTATTCCAAAACTTAAATAAAATTCTGAGCAAAGAAATCTGAAACCTTCTAGAGTACATCTCCCCCCCCCCCCCCCCCCCCCCCGTCATTGGAAGTTTGTGAAAAGACCAAGAGCCACATCTATATTAAGCATTCAATAATAAAGTACTAAACAATTACTTTTTATCCATATCCTTAAATAATTTAATGTAATTTAATCTAACTAAATTTAAATCTTTTCCTCATCTTGCTTGATCTCTAATGCTACTACTGCAACTTAATTAACTAATATTTAATTTTAAAAAAAAATGTTTTTTTTTTAATGTTGTTTAATCTCATCTTGTTTAATTTTTATTGCAACTTAATTAACAATTATTTAATTAATTTAAAAAAAATTCAATTTTCACTTTGTTCCAAATCTGGAACGTTAGTTGTTTCAAATTTAAAACTTATCAACCCCTTTGCGAGAAACAGACTTATGACTTACTTACCAATCAGTTCCAGGCCTGAGATAAGATTCACCTCAACCTCTGTATTATTGGAGCACTTGATGTAATTTAACAGTTGGAGCTTTATTTAACTTGCATAACTTTCCACCCCAGAGATATAGCCTTTTTGGTTAGATGCTCAGCTAGCTCATCCCATCTCAACCACATTTTCCTGGACAGAGCTTTGCTAAAATTACTGGACCTATGACATTTATTGATTGTAATAATCAAATTACATGTCAATGAATTTGTGCAATTTCTTTGGAAGATATACAGGGTAGCTACAGACAGGGAATTATCCAGGAATTTTACACTTAAGAAAATATCAGGCTGTTTTATCACTTTTAACAGGGATGTGGTCAAATCTCCAGCTGTTTAATGTTACATTAATATTGAAATTTTGATGTATCTATGTATAAAGTTTTTTATTTTCATAAACAATAAGAAATTTGTGTTTTGATTGCAACTTATTGTCAATATATGTGAAATATATTACATGCAATAGATATCATCAGAATCATCATATGTACTCTTTTATCCTAAAAAATCTTTGACTCTGTGGCATGCAGGAGAAAAAATAAAACTCATCCAGTATGTGGAAATATTTTTTGTACTAAATACATTTTTGGATCATAAAGTGCAGGACCAGCTTCTGGGTATTGTGATTAGTATTTCTCCTGGGTCTATTGAAGATGACATGAAAATTCAAGATCACCTATCCAAGGCTAAACTCTCATTCAGTTCTATAAATTTAAAAAAAAAAAGATTGACCCAAGAAAGTTGTTATAAAAGTTATGTCTACTAACACTGCTGAAGAAAGTAATAGCCATAGAACGAAGGTAATCCTAAAGAAGGTAATGGCGATGGAGGGCATTTGGCCGTGAAGCCTCAGTGATAGGGAGCCTCTCTCAATTTTCTTGGTCTTCTCAGAGCTAGTTAGTCCCAAATTGCAACTTAATTAACTAATATTTAATTTTTAAAAAAAATGTTTTTTTTAATGTTATTTAATCTCATCTTGTTTAATTTTTATTGCAACTTAATTAACAATTATTTAATTAATTAAAAAAAAATTCAATTTTCACTTTGTTCCAAATCTGGAACGTTAGTTGTTTCAAATTTAAAACTTATCAACCCCTTTGCGAGAAACAGACTTATGACTTACTTACCAATCAGGTCCAGGCCTGAGATAAGAGTCACCTCAACCTCTGTATTATTGGAGCACTTGATGTAATTTAACAGTTGGAGCTTTATTTAACTTGCATAACTTTCCACCCCAGAGATATAGCCTTTTTGGTTAGATGCTCAGCTAGCTCATCCCATCTCAACCACATTTTCCTGGACAGAGCTTTGCTAAAATTACTGGACCTATGACATTTATTGATTGTAATAATCAAATTACATATCAATCAATTTGTGCAATTTCTTTGGAAGATATACAGGGTGGCTACAGACAGGGAATTATCCAGGAATTTTACACTTAAGAAAATATCAGGCTGTTTTATCACTTTTAACAAGGATGTGGTCAAATCTCCAGCTGTTTAATGTTACATTAATATTGAAATTTTGATGTATCTATGTATAAAGTGTTTTATTTTCATAAACAATAAGAAATTTGTGTTTTGATTGCAACTTATTGTCAATATATGTGAAATATATTACATGCAATAGATATCATCAGAATCATCATATGTACTCTTTTATCCTAAAAAATCTTTGACTCTGTGGCATGCAGGAAAAAAAATAAAACTCATCCAGTATGTGGAAATATTTTTTGTACTAAATACATTTTTGGATCATAAAGTGCAGGACCAGCTTCTGGGTATTGTGATTAGTATTTCTCCTGGGTCTATTGAAGATGACATGAAAATTCAAGATCACCTACCCAAGGCTAAACTCCCATTCAGTTCTATAAATTTAAAAAAAAAAGATTGACCCAAGAAAGTTGTTATAAAAGTTATGTCTACTAACACTGCTGAAGAAAGTAATAGCCATAGAACGAAGGTAATCCAATCCTAAAGAAGGTAATGGCGATGGAGGGCATTTGGCCACTCTGAAGCCTCAGTGATAAGGAGCCTCTCTCAATTTTCTTGGTCTTCTCAGAGCTAGTTAGTCCCAAATTGGAAGATAATATGAAGGTCACACTAAAATATTTTAGACAGGGGCAGACAATATGTGCTAATAAAAAATTATTGGTCGGATATTTAAATTTAAACTCTTTTATGCCTGCAGATGATAATTTGTGGCAACAATTACAATTTAGCTATCATAAAATAAATTTTGAAAGAAAAGAAAATGGAGTTGATTCGAGAACATTATCAAGCTATGATTTTCTATGATTTTAAAGTGGGGCTAAATCAAGAAGAATGTCTTCAACATCTACAATTAGCATATGGAAATTATACACCATCTCGTGCCATTGTATTCAGATGGTTTACAGAATTTAGAAGAGGTCGGAATTCTCTCCTGGATGAAGAACACATAGGAAGACCTTTGTCAGCTGTAGTCCCAGAAAATGTGTCGGCCATTTGAAAAATGTTAATCAGTGATAATCGCTGTACCTACCAAATAATACAGAAGGAACTTAACATTAGATCTGCAGCTATACATAAAATTATTCGTGAAGAACTGCATATGTAAAATTAGTTTGTTGTTGGGTCCCCCATAATTTAACAGAACACCCAAAAGGGAAGTGTGTCAGAATCAATAAAGAAACCCTAAAATTATGATGGTGGACACTGCATTATTTCAAAAATCATAACAGGTGATGAAACATACGAGGCATGTTTTTTATGTAAGTACCGTTTTGCGATTCCGCCGCCGCAGCGCTACGGTCGGCGTTCCGCGCATGCGCGCTGGTTACCTACATCTCTTGTCTACGCACTGACGCCATTACAGTCTGATTCTTCATTGTATACGTTGTTTACTGAGTGTTTAAGATGCCTCCGACAATCGTGAGTCCCGCCGATTGTGAAGTACGGGCTGTTATACGATTTCTTAGTGCTAAAGGCGTAAAACCGATCGATATTCATCGTGAGATCTGTGAAGTTTACGGACAAAACATTATGAGTGATGGAATGGTAAGGAAATGGGTGAGAGCATTTAAAGATGGCCGCACAAATGTGCATGATGAAGAACGGAGTGGGCGTCCTTCGGTCTTTAATGAAGATTTGGTGCAGAAAGTGGAAGAAAAGGTGAGAGAAAACAGACGCTTTACAATTTCATCAATGTGCGACTGGTTTCCTCAATATTCTCGTAGTGTTTTGTATCGCATTGTGACCGAGAACTTGAATTACCGGAAATTGTGTTCACGTTGGGTTCCAAAAATGTTGACGGATTTGCACAAAACCCAACGTTTAGGCAGTACATTGACTTTCCTTGAGCGGTACCACAATGAAGGTGAAGATTTTTTAGACCAAATTGTTACTGGTGACGAAACATGGGTGGCCTACGTCACACCAGAATCAAAACAACAATCCATGGAATGGCGACATTCAGCATCACCCAAAAGAGTGAAGTTTAAGCAAACAATTTCTGCCCGGAAAATCATGTGCACAGTTTTTTGGGACAAAAAAGGAGTATTGCTAGTGGAGTTTCTGCCTCGTAATGAGACAATCAATGCAGCGTCTTATTGTGAGACATTGAACAATCTGCGTCGTGCAATCCAGAACAAAAGACGTGGCAAGTTGAGTAAGGGTATCGTTTTGCTGCATGACAATGCCCGTCCACATGTGGCTAATCGGACCAAAGATCTCATCAAATCTTTTAAATGGGAAACTCTAGATCATCCTCCATACAGCCCTGATCTGGCGCCCAGCGACTACCATTTGTTCCTGCACTTGAAGAAACACCTGGGTGGTCAGCGTCTTCAAGACGATAACGAAGTCAAAACAGTTGTGATACAGTGGTTAACAAGTCAGGCGGCAGAATTTTATGAGGAGGGTATTCAAAAACTGGTGCCACGTTATGACAAGTGCCTCAATATTCACGGAAATTATGTAGAAAAGTAGATTAAGGTACAGGCTTTCATGTAGAAATAAAATTATTGCGATATCTTTGCACGTCTTTTTTTAATTCCAAAACGGTACTTACTTAAAAAACATGCCTCGTACATACCATTTTTGACATTCCAACATGTCAAGAAAGTAAAGTATAGATCTTTGAAGATGACCTCAAACCCACAATGGTGAAAAGACAGCGAGCAATGAAAAAGCAATGTATGCTGTGTTCTTCAGAAGTACAGGTCTGGTCAAAGCCATAAAGCTAGAGGGACAGAAGACAGTTACAGCTAACTGGTACACCATTAAGTGTCTTTCAGAAATTCTTCAGGAAGTGAATGTTAGGGGACTCATGCTTCATCATGACAATGCACATTCTCATTCAGTAAGAATGACAATCAAATTTCTTGAACAAAAATACATCAAAGTGATAGAACATCCACCCTATTCTCCTGAACTTGCTATGTGTGACTTTTGGCTATTTTTTAATCTAAAAAAAAAAATTATGTGGGCGTCATTTTCATTCTGAAAATGAGATTGATGAGACTATAAAAGCATATTTTTCATCGATTCCAAGAAATGGATGACTTGAAGCATTTAATCTTTGGAAAATTCGCCTACAAAAGTGCATTGATGTTGGAGGGGAGTACTTTGAACATTCCTAAGAGTTGGTATGTTTAACTTGTACCACTTAGCCATATCTCAAAAATTTCAGTGTGACCCTCATATTTGAGCTAACCCTCATTCTATGCATGAAAGTCAAGGTTCGGGCCTTTAGATCTTGAGGTTTTAAGATGTGCTTTAATTACTAACATTTTAATCACAGTTCTGAAATATGCAATTTATCTCCTAAGTGCTTAAGTGTGATGAGGAACATAAAATGTGTGATTATAAGAAACCGAGAGACCTGTTAATTATGCAAATTGCAATAGGGGTCATACTGTCAATTTTTGCCATTACCCCCCAAATCCCTGGCATTGGGCAAATGTCCAAAGCTAAGGAATCGGACTAAAATTCTATTCCTTCTAAACTTGTTTTAGGAAAACTTCCCCACTCCAACTAAAATTCCAATATCTGCACTTAATGCAAAACCCACTACTGAGATATAATATAGGTTGCTCCAAAGAGCACATGGATTCCACTCATAATGGTTCAAAAATACCCATCCTCTCTACAGTTTTTTTTTTTTAAATTTTTTAGCAACTAGAAACGTACTTTCAAATTGCAGTTATCCAGGGGTTCCTTTGGGAAACCATAGCTACCTTAAAAACTAATATACCTCCTTTAGACGAAACATAAAAATTGATCAAAAAACCTGCAAAACCCCCTCCAAAACTAATTTTGCTTCCCATTGGCTAGTTTGCTGGGTTAATTAACTTTGACTTTTATCTTTTTTCTAAATTTCTAGGTCATTACATGTGATGGATTTGATAATTTTAAGACTTATATTTCTCTAACTTCATTACTCTCTACTGGGATTCACTAATCTAATGCTATAATAGTTAGATAAATGTGTTAGATGCTTCATGCTCCCACCATCTACAAACCGACCCCTCTATGACTATTTGTTGCACTGGCTTGTGACATAAATGAATTGCTAATAAAAAAAACAAATTTGAAACTAATACACCTCCATTAGACGAAACATAAAAATTGATAGAAATACTTTCTAAGCCCCTCCCCCCCCCCCCCCCTAAAAAAAACTATATTTGTTTCCTATTGGCTAGCTTAATTATCCTTAATTTTTATCTTTTTTCTAAATTTCTGGACCATTATGTGATGGATTCGGTAATTTCGAGATTTATATTTCTCTAACTTCATTACTCTACTGGGATTCACTAATCTAATGCTATGATACTTGGATAAATTCTCTCAAACCTGAGATTATAGGTGCTTCATGCTCCCACCATCTACAAACCGACCCCTCCACGACTATTTGTTGCACTGGCTTATGGCATAAATGAATTGCTAATAAAAAAACAGATTAGAAACTAATATACCTCCATTAGATGAAACATAAAAATTAATAGAAATGCTTTCTAAGACACACACCCCCCCCCCCCCCCCGAAAAAAAAAACTATATTTGTTCCCTATTGGCTAGCTTAATTATCCTTAATTTTTATCTTTTTCTAAATTTCTGGGCCATTACATGTGATGGATTCGATAATTTCGAAACTTATATTTCTCTAACTTCATTACTGTACTGGGATTCACTAATCTAATGCTATAATAGTTAGATAAATACGTATCTCTCAAGCCTGAGGTTATAGGTGCTTCGTAATCTCACAATCTACCTTTGGTTAAACCGACAACTCAACGACTATTTGTTGCACTGGCTTGTGACATAAATTAATTGCTAACAGCGAGAACATTGGTGATTTATTAAATATAAAAGGCAGTATAGCAGATTTAACAGTGTTTTCTTTGCTGTATTGATTTTACTTATTGTTTTAGTTAGGTTGATTTGTCATTTTTTGTGCATGGGACTAAATTTCTGTCTAATATAGGCTTAAAAAGAATATTGAGAGACTTGTAGCAGAATTCTATAAATTTGAATAAATATTTGCTAAAAGTTGTATAAAAAAATCTGCCATGATCTTTATCTGTGCCGTCCTCATGTATGTAAAAGAGTTTGAATTTCATATTAATGTAGGAAGGAGTAAAAGTGTAATTTTTAACATTTTTATTAAATTTCACTAAAACCAAAAATAACATTTACTTATTTGTCTATTTTATATATTTTTTTTTAATTTATCAATTTGTTTTATATATTATCATATTTTAATAGGAAAATATTAACAGTAACAGATTGTGTATCAAAGAAGACATTTCTTGGGATGAAATACAGTGAATAATGTAATTATGCTTCTGAACTTCTGGTAAGTGTAATAATCAATATTAAAACAATATTTGTATTTTCATTCTCAAATATCAGAAATATATTAAATTTTTCAGCAAATCTATTGCACATTTAATTTTTAATTGTATAAAATTAATATTATTTCATTACAAGGCTTCAATATATCTAAGAAACACAGAAAACCTTTGGAAATAGTTTTTAGATATGTCTGACTTTGACAGTGACATACCTCCGAGTAAAGGTCCGAGCAACTGCACATTCGAAAACAAAGCCATTACGACTTCAGTTATCAGCAGAATGTGCCCAGGGAGTCATGACAAAGGTGTTAGGCTTGTCATCAGATCGAAGGGACTAAGATTTCCAAAAATTGAGTTCGTGCAGAGGTCTAGGCTTCTTCATGAATTCCCAGACTAAATTTGAGGAAATAGCTTAGGACGGTCTTATTATCAGGGTGGTTTAGAGAAATACATATATAAGAAAATTTGAGATGAGAGGGGGAGATACCCATAAGACACACGTCAGAGGAGTGACATTGAGAGGAGCTGGCAATGCGAGTACAAAGAGATGATGTGGAGTAGCAAGAGAACTTACATGCCTCTCACCAATCCAGAGATATGGAAGTTGTAGATTTTAGAATAGCTTTGCGAAGAATAAATATTTTGCACGATCTCAAGCCCCGAGTCTGTTTTAATTGTAGTTTACTACTTCACCATTGTTAGCGCACTCACCAATTCGACTTCACACATTTCCAAGAGATGAATTTAATCAAGGGCCTAAGCGCCCTTATTCACAGGTGACTCCCATGACTTCGGAACACCCAAACAACTGTTCGGAGTTGTCGCAAACTGCGGTTTGACTCGTATTATATCACAGTATCTTGCAGTATCAAAGCTGCACAAATACAGGGTGTAGATTAAAAATAAAAATGGAAATTGTAGAAAATTTTTGAGCATCAATTATAGTAATAATGAACTCCATCTTTCAAAGCAAGCAATTCACAATATGTTGAGGTATATCAATGGTATTTTGAACCACAAACATACCTGCTAACTACTATAGAATGTCTGCAGTTTCTACTGATTGTGTTGTCTGACTATTGAATAATGAAGCCACTGTTAAAACTACAGGTTTTGCTAAATTTTATCTTATTTTGTAAAATTAGTGTTTTTGCGACTAAAAAGGTAAAAAAGTTGTTCATTTGAGATTGTGAGAAATGTAATTAAAATATTAGATATTGATTTGTTTTTTTCATTTTTTCCCCCAAAATACACACCTTTATTATCAAAATCAAAAGTAGAAAAAATAGGAGCAAAGCAAAATATTCCCTTCTCTTCCTGAAAGAAACAAAGTAGAAAGAGATGGGAAGATTGTATAAAAATTGTGCTCCCTCTTCTACACAATAATTACAAAGTTTCGTTTTCTTTACAAAGTTAAAATTTTGCTCAATTATACAAAAATTAAAACTTTTAAAATAAAGTTTATTTACAGATTATGGGACGTTAAAATGCATATACAACACTGAGGTGAAACTTCCACACTGCACACTCAAGGAAACAATTTTGACATTTCCATATAGAATAACTACACTTTCAACCTTAAAGCGCATGCCAACATAAGTCATTGCTGCGATTCATAAGGTGGAACAAAAAAAGCCAGTTGACCAATAAAACCGGAATTGAGTTGCATGGCTGCAGCATTACTCATAAGGTGCTGAAGTGCCACAGATTTTTTAAAAAATTCGAGTAAAATAAACTTTAAATTAAATTATTTCATTTTTTTGTAAATTTTAGTTGAATGCTTAAGTAATCATGTACATAAATATCTTTTGGGGTTGTATTTTCTTTTAAGTACCGCATATACTCGCATATAAGTCGACCCCTCTACTTTCAGAGAAAAAAATCCAAAACTCATGTATAAGTCAATGCCAAAAAGAGAAAAACATTTTTTTTCAATAAATTATTCAAGAACAACAATGAAAAAAAAATATATATATATAACACAATACAACCTCGAAAATCTGGACTTTGCCGATTCCGGATTTTTGATTTTTCTGGATTATAGAGTTTGTATAACTTTCAACCTTAATATTAACTAAATACAGTATAAAGCACTATTTTTAGTAAAAATAATGACAAAAGTTTAGTTAATCAATTAAAACATATTATTTAATACAAAAAATGGAGCAAAAGAAATTTCTAAGAAAAAATATACACATTAATAATCTAAAATGTGTGAACGAAAGGAAATGATAAAATTACATTTTGTTTAAATATTTGAATTAACATTTGTTGTTTAATTAATTTTGGCTTTTGGGAAAGCAGTTTTTTTTATCCTGTAGATGGGCATTATTTCAGCTTGGTTATAAAGCTTCTTTGTTCAAGATCTTTAATTGCATGATCGATTGTTTGCATATATTTTTTTTTCTCCACATTTATCGTCACTACTTTGCTCTTTTTTTATTTAATATCATATCGCGAATTTCATCATCACTCTATTTATGATTGGTGCATCATCATACAGTGCAGAACTTCCATTATATCGGTTTTGTCAAGATTTAATGAAGAACAGGAAGATTTAATTAAGCACCGAGATTTAATAAAGTGCGAAGATTAGCACTTTTGCTGATATATTTAAAGGTGTGAATGTGTTTAAACCATCTTCATTATTAATGAAACGAAAAACAAAAAATAAGAATTCAAAAGTTTTTTTCAAATTTTCCAGCATCTATATAATGTTATGTATTAAAGGACTCTGAAAAAAGGAAACACTTTATTAGTAATAGTCAAATATGTCAAAAATATCGTAGTTGATAAAATAAATATATTTTCTAGAAGAGAAAAATATCTCTCCTCTCAATGATTTCTCTAAAATACGATGAGTCATTACAAAACTGCCGCAGCACTGGAATGTGATGGGGCAGGGAAAACGAAGAAAGGAATTTGCTCGGTTCGTAATCTTAAATACAGCTGACCCCTTTAAGAGGTCAGAGTGTTAGTGACCTTGTTGCTTGGTTCTGTGCGATACGATATTATTTAGTTGCTATTTATAATATATAAATATGGCTTTCTAAACAAAAGAGGCAAACTATACAGTCGTTTTCAAGCTGACAGGATGTTCAACAAGAATGAAAAACTCGTCAGATATTGGGAGGGGGAGGGGATTCTGGAGACAAAACAGAATACATTGAAGAGTGGTATTCATATTACAAAATTAATAAAATAAGTTTCCGTGAGTGTTAATATGAATTCTCGGGAATTTTAGTATCGGGATGCATATTTTATGCGCTGTATATTTTAACGATGTATATTTTATATATATTTTTTGATGTATATTTTAACTGTATATTTTAAGTGAAATAATTCATCGGTAATCGTGACTTGTATGAGGGGGGGGGGTAACACTAACAACGTAATTCACACTCCAATCACGAATTGATCTACAATCGCCCATATTTATATCCGGTCTAAACTTTTGTCTCATTTCGAGATTCAAAAAGTTGACCAGAAAACACGATATTTGTTTATAAAATATAATTATATATAAACAATCTTACCCTGTTGTTTTAAATCTGTGGCTTCAACAGTCCGATAGTTGAAAATAAAACCTTGAAAATTTAGAAAGCATCCAGATTTTGGATGTCCAAATTTTCGAGGTTGTACTGTAATAAAATTGAATTTCTATAATAAAAACTTCATCGGAATCCTTTAAAGTCCGATTCCAAACAAGTAGGCCTATGACATATGAGCGTTGTCTCCCATCCGTTTTAGGAACACTCGTTCTCGTGTGACAAGCTCCAGGCATTCTGTTACTCCTAGCACACAGCTTCCTTAAAACGAATGGGAGACTGCACATCCCTGTCTCAAGCATCCTTGACTCACCGCACAATTAAAACAATATCTGTCTTCCGCCCTTTATTTGAGCTGATTTTTTCGTTAACCCCCAACACAATTGTTATTAGATACTCCCTTCAATAAATCAAACAAAAATACACTTTCAACTTAAAATCCTGCATTATAATTTTAAACAATCCATGTTACAGAATTATTTCTGAAAAGAGCCTTTTTTTTGTCGAAAACGATCACCTGTAATCTGAGAAGCAAGAGATAAACATCGAGCGAAAATGTATGCAGAATTTTTGATGATACGATACACTGGTAGTCTGGAGCATCGGGAGGGCAGTGACTCACAGGAGAGTTTTGAAGTGCAGAGAAATTTGGAGTGCATGATTGCGTAGTTACTACTGCATAGTTTTAGGGTGGATTACATCATGGAAGAAAATAACTTATGATTTTTTTTTTTTTAGACTCCACGTATAAGTCGACTCCCCCACTTTGAAGTTTTTTTTTTGTCACAAATGTCTCAACTTATACACAAGTATATATGGCCGGCCACACAGAAAGCTACCATTAGCCTATGGGTTGGTCGTGTGGTCTGGGTTTTCTACAAGTATATATGGGTAGGCCCGGGTTCGATTCCAACCACTGCCAAAACTGCCGCCATGTTCATGCGGAGTACGATCACGTTAAACATGTGGGTCCGAAAGTCCTTCCGAGAGGTTGGTGGTAGGGGAAGGAGGGTACGGTCCCTGTGGATGCCTCCCCCACTGGGTTCTGGTCTAAATTGGGTGGCACTTCCCGACCGTCCAAACAGTTACCTTACACCTTTCTGGTAGGTCGGACGATCTGGGTTTCAACAACAACAAGTATATATGGCCGGCCACACATATTGCTACCGTAAACCCTAGGGTTGGTCGTGTGGTCTGGGTCTTCAACAAGTATATATGGATATACTGTAATCATCTACGTAAATATTGTTTGGGTTGTATTTTCTTTTAAAAATTACATGAAAATTATAAAAAAAAAATGACTGACCTTGATTAAACATTTAGAAAAACAATATCAAATATTTAAGAATTTTAATTAATACAATAATTAATGAAAACAAATATTAGTAAAAAATATGTAGCAAATACTATTTACAATGAAATGTAATAATATTTATAGGTTATATTTTGTATGATAATCTTTAAATCAGGGATACATACAAAGTCCTTCATTGCAAAGATCATTGCACAGAACTATTATTTTAAGGCTTTTGGAGTAATCTGAGAAGCAAGAGATAAACATCGAGTGAAAATGTATGCATAATTTTTGATGACACGATACACTGGTAGTCTGGAACATCGGGAGGGCAGTGACTCACAGGAGAGTTTTGAAGTGCATGATTGCATAATTACTACTGCATAGTTTTAGGGTGGATTGCCTCATGGAAGAAAATAACTTATGATTTTTTTTTTTTTTTAGACTCCACGTATAAGTCGACTCCCCCACTTTGAAGTTTTTTTTGTCACAAATGTCTCAACTTATACACAAGTATATATGGATATACTGTAATCATCTACATAATTATTGTTTGGGTTGTATTTTCTTTTAAAAATTACATGAAAATTATTTTAAAAAATGACTGACCTTGATTAAACATTTAGGAAAACAATATCAAATATTTAAGAATTTTAATTAATACAATAATTAATGAAAACAAATATTAGTAAAAAAATATGTAGCAAATACTATTTACAATGAAATGTAATAATATTTATAGGTTATATTTTGTATGATAATCTTTAAATCAGGGATACATACAAAGTCCTTCATTGCAAAGATCATTGCACAGAACTATTATTTTAAGGCTTTTGGAGTAAAGATTCGTTACTATTATCTGAATAACTGACAGGTTCATATACCATGTGAATGATTTCTTTTTTTTATTAAAGGTGCTTTCTTTTAGTCATTGCAAATCGCTAATTTCTCCTCTAAACGTTCCACAAAATATTTTTCTATACATTGCAAAAAATACAAAACAACTGAACATGGAAACTAGAGAAAGAATATTTCAAAAAAATATAAAGCAAAAGTATTCAGGAGTGCCAGAAACATGAGAATATCCATACCATGTGCAGCATTTAAAGAGCCAGCTTAGTTTGTTTACCTTACTTATCCCTATAAGTCTAGCTCCTACATCGTAACAAAATATCAAAAATACAAAACACTTGAACAAAACAAAGGTCAAAATTCCAGACTTATGATAAATTCAACTGTAGTGGGACATAGATTTGCTTTATATTTCTAAAAATAACTAATAAAACATTCCAGATTTTCACCATACCGATGAGACTTTTGGAGAACAGCATTTAGCTGCATCTCACTCGTGTGACTATCAAAGTAGAAATGTACACAGGTGGTGAATAAATATATTTATTTTTAATTAAAATTATAAATGCAAATATATCAAACTCTAATGTATGCATTTCAAATATATTTATAAAATTATTCAAAGTGCCTAAATAAATAATATTTTATAAACGATTAAAATATACCTTTATTTCATTATTTGACAAATAATGTTTGAGTATTAAAGGGATAATAAATATAAACATTTTAGCAGATGGGAAAACAAATTGCAAAAATGGAAAATATTTTTACATAAAAATGAAATATATTGATGATTGTATATAAATACAAACTTCCACAATACTATGGTTCAATATTTGAAGAAGTCAATCTGAAGTGATCTTAAATCATGTTTTATAGCTGCTAGTATTTTTCTTTGAATTTTAACTAATAATAATTGGCATTTTGGTGGATTGAAATATGCAAAATTTGTAACAAAATTTTAGCTGATAGAATTTGCATTCCACAGGTGCCTTGATTCTGTACATAATTTAGTCCTCTGGAAATTTCTATTGATTACGTGGATAGGATTCTGCATAACACATTGTAGCCCAAGGCATGCCCATGGAGTTCTCAGAATAAAGCACAATTCATATGGAACTAATCCGGGGAAATTGGAGAGGCTTGCAACATTATGTACAAGTTTCTCCCTGTGCACGATGTTTTGAAAACTGACTATTCAGCTGGCCTATTTGCACATTGGGCTCTTCTACTACAGAGCTGTAGTAGAAAAGCCCAATGTGAAAATAGGCTATAAAACTGTTAAACCTCCATAAAACTGTTAAATCTTCAAGTATCAAAGCTTAAATAACAGAGTGAGCAACATCTCTGGTGGCAAAGTAAACTAAAACTTTCAGCATGCAGTCCTATCCTTCTGCTTCTTATCTCGGGTCTGCCTAAAGAAAATCATTGAATATTAATATTCTACAGTGGAATGCAGGTAGTTTGTCCCAGGCAAAGAAGGCTGATCTTCAACAATCCCCCTCAACATGATAATGTTTTTACCATCATGGAGACGAACCTTGTTGATGAATATTTGAAATACTTTTCCCAGAGTACAGACTATACCTTCTCAAAATTCAGAAAAATTGCCAGCAGCATCTTGGTTGGAGTTAAATACAGCCTTACAACTGACTGCTGAGCCTAATTCATTAAAAATATTCATAGAAAATGAACATTTATATATATTGACTTGCTTTTTGTATATATTATGAAATAGATACTGAAGATTTTTTACATAAAAAATCAATTTTATATTACTAAGAATATGCAATAACATTATTGTTTTATATTCTTTTGAATAATCGGCTAAATTCATTTTTTAATTCACATTTTATTTTTACATAAAAAAGAAGCAAGATTACACGATACACATATATAATGTTTAAGAATAACAATGCAAACCTTACTTATAATGTTTATGCAATATTATGTAATTAGCAAGTTTTTACTGTGTATGAAATATCTCAAAACATGGATCAACACAAAGTCCTACATCATTTTTTAATTCTACATCTTTTTAGTCCTATATTACTTTATATTCATAATAGAAAGTTTTCTGAAATTTTTCTTTTGTGACAGTTTTTGAACAGATTATACCAAAACATTCTACCACTTTTATCCATGTAAAGTTTAGAAAAATATCGACCAATCAAATGAAATGGAAAGTTTCAACTGATTTTGGTGCAATTTTAACCAATTTTGACTACATATAAGATGACAAAATTTGGTGGATTACATGGGTTCTAAATTTCAGACCTGATAATTTCTCACCCTTAATTTTCATAAATAATGCATTTACATTTAAAATAGCCACGTCCGAAAATCCCCAAAACAACTTTCTATACCATTTTACAGTTTTTTGTAAAGCAGGGTAATGCTGCATGACAGAATCTCCTGTATCGACCCTTCCCATGTTTTTGTTATATTGCAACACACATTTTGATAATATTATTGAATTTAATATACATATCAATAATATTGCTGAGAAACATTTAAAAAACGTAACTCCCTTTCACTATACACTGGGCAATAAGCATTCAAATTAAGCCTAACACATGTGAACCCAACTTCAAAAATGCACAACTTGTTGCATGAAGAACTCCCCTCCCTATTTGATAATTCCATACAAATCCCGCAGCTGAGAAAATAGTAATAAATGAGAGAGAAAGATTCTTTAAAAGCCATGTGCACTTTTAAAGAGCGACTGTATAGATTTGTTTACATCAGCATTATAAGATAATCTAAGAAGTTGATGTACCAATATGAATTGAAAAGCAAAATGGATAATAGGTATGGGAGAGAAAGTCTCCTGGATGTGCCTGATAAATCAAGACAGGAGGCAGTGGCTGTTTTTCACCTGCTAACTGGGTATGACTGCTTTGCTGCACATTTGTACCATATTGGTATTTTTACACTGAGGCTGCCTGCCCGCTATGTGATGGTGATGAACCTATGAACAAATACCATCTGCACCACTGTAGAGTCCTCCATGGTGCTACTAAGTATTCCAGATATTGTTAAGCGAAAGCACCATTTTTGCAATAGCCTTTAGAATTTCAACAGTACAAAACACAACTTGACAAACCAAAATTCCTACTTTATATTCTGTGCTGATAAAAGCTAATAAGGTCTGCACAGCAGAACTTTCAAACTGCAAACGAGCAGAGATCAGTTGCAATGAAAAAGCTAAGCAGGCAATGAGCCTTCACTGGCTCACAGTACTTATACAAAACATGTTAAAGCAGTGATATCACAGACATATGCAAATATCCTTGAGAGCCATAAGTAGCATGACCGCCGATCAAAACTGGAAAACTTAAAACTGACCAATGGATGATGTCATACTTACGATCCATGAAGGTAACGTGAATTGTAAGTGTATTTTTAAATGATAAGACATTTTTTTCAGCCAGAGCATGTTTTCCTTAACTTTTCTTAACACTCACCCATTCGGTTTACAGCTGTAAAAAAAATATGAACTCTAAGAAACATATTTTGATTTTGCTAAATACTGAAAGTAATAAGTGGCCCATAATGTTGCCAAGGTGAAACTAAATGAAAGCAGCCAAACATTTATGCACAAAGGAGATCGCTTTTGCTGCCTTCATTTATGGGCTCTAGAAAAATAGGTGTTCACCTCAACTCACTTTTTGTATGGAAATGAGATAGACAGAGTTCGTACGCCTCCTGGAAATCCTTGAAAACTCCTGGATTTAAGGTTTTTCTTATAAGGGCCATTGAAAACTCCTTATTTTATTCGTTTTGGCTCTAAACTCCTGAAAATCGAAAAATACTCCTGGAAAATTGACATTGCTATCTTTTATTTCATAATATAATCAATAGGTGGTGCCACCAAAGCAACGATAGTGCACAAATTCTAATGTTGGAAATAAAGAGACGCTAATCATTATGGATATTTCGTAATTCTTATGGATTTCTGAACAAAATTACAGACTGCGGAAAAGACCCTTAAAATTACGGAAAATTCCCCTTTTTTTTCCATCCATCCTCTAATTATTGCACCTTAAATTGACAAAATTTGCTTATTTCTATATGTTGATTTATTATTCATGTAAATATTTTAATTATTTTGACACATTTAGTATGATTGCGCAATTCAATTAATTCTCCTGTAGTCCTGGGCGTCCAGCAAGTATCCTTTTCCATCCATCCCCATCCTCTAAATATTAGTCATTAGATGAACTGAGCTATCCTATTTTCACATTTTTGTTAATTATAAAGGCTAATTTTTTAATTATTTTCTTATAAGTAGAGGAATTGCGTAATTCCGGTAGTATCGCATACATTGCCGAGTGTTGACTAGTATCTTTTTCCATCCATCTCCATCCTGTAATTATTGCACATTAAATTAACAAAACTTGTTTATCTTTATGCTTTGGTTTAGTATTCTTGTTAATTTTATAATTATTTTGACATTCAGTACAATTGTGCAATTCAGGGAATTCTCGTGTAGTCCTGTGAGTCCACAAGTATCCTTTTCTATCCATCTCCATCCTCTATATATTAATCATTAGATTGACAAAACTAGCTTATTTTCACATTTTGGTTATTTGTTAAGGTTAATTTTTTAATTATTACTTTTTGATTTTTTATTTATTTACATAAATAGTGCAATTGCACAATTCAATTTGCCCAGAAGAATTTAACAGTTTATCTAGAAGAATTTAATATTATCTGGTGATGAAAGCAATATTATTTGTTCCCCATAATAATGTTGTTTCAAAATGTATATTCTGTATTGTTATTAGAAAATATGGGGCCGATTTTAAGCTAAATTTAAGTGCAGCCACATTACATATTTTTATTACTTAAATAAATAAAAACCATGTCAAATGTTCTTTATTTTTCATGTTTTAGGAAGAAATTATTAAAGTCTGAACTAGAGCAGGCTAAAAATAAATAAATAAATAAACAAATACATTTAGTTTAAGCTAAGTATATTCTGTTTTCTATTAAGCTAAGCATGTTCTGTTTTCTATTAAGCTAAGCATGTTCTGTTTCCTACTTATTTTTTAGTTTAAGCTAAGCATGTTCTATTAAGGATTTTGTAATTTCTTTTTTGTTTAGTAATGAAGACTAATTCATATTTTGTTTGTTTAGTTTAAAAATTTGAACATTTCATATAAACAATTTTGAATGTTTGATCAAATATTTTTCTGATTATCATTGCAAACAATTTTTTTATTGCAAATCGAACCACTCTAGTCATTACTGAATAAAAATTTCCTGTCTAGATTACTGAAACTATAAGCAACCATTATTCATATAAATCTTGTGAAAATACAAAGCAGCAATATACAGCAGTACAAAGCAAATATGAGCAGATACATTACTGAAGGAGGAGGATTTGTGGGTCATACCCCCCTCCCCAAGAACCCATTGAGTTTCAAAGAAATTATATATGGAGAAATGGAAAACAAAATATTTGGTTACCAACCATACCAGCTAAGTTGATGTTGGATTCATTTAAAAAATTATCAAAAGGCATGGTTAAGAAAATATTTGTTAATGGACCCTGTTCCATCACTGATATTTAATAAATTATGGAGTGTAAATTGGCAAACTTTTCTTTTATTGGTGTATTATAATTCAAGACAAATTTTTGTATGGCCAGAGTAATTGCTTTATATAACAATGCTTAAAAAGACTGCAACTCAGTGAGAATTTGAGAGACCAGTAGTGCTGCCGGATCTCCTAGCATATAATCATCCAGGACTTTTCTAAACGTTATTTGTTTCTGCTGGTGACCATTATTTGTTTCTGCTGGTGACCATTATTTGTTTCTGCTGGTGACTACACATCTCTGTGGGAAACTAGGAATTGGAACACATCATACATTTTACGATACCACCCTCAGGTTGTGTATTCCCTTCTTGTCCTTGATTTTTCTTTATCCTGGATTTTCAGAAGAAAATGAAAATATGTTAAATTCATAACAGCACACTTTTATGGGGTTTTGTTTAGACAACAGTAAGATAACCCACAAACAAAACTGTTCTACACAAAAATACTTCTCAAAATAATTTTGATAAGATTTTCATTTAGAATGTTTTCAAATTAAAATGTGAAAATAAAATATTTATATCACCCACAGTTTGAATGATATTGTTTATTATCCAGTTTAATTTAATTAATATTGTTGTGTTACAATTTTTACTTTCTCATACACTTATGTAGAGAAAAATTGTTTTTACGAAAATTTTCAAATTCAATATCTTAACGTATAAACACATATGAAAACCTCTTAAACTCATTTAAAATACTTTTGAAAATATTTTCATCTTTATGTGTATGTGTGTATGTTCTCGAAGTGTAGACATGATAACTCAAAAATGAATTTATATTCCGCTTTCAAATTTTATGTGAAGCTAGATATAATTTTAATAATTCTCATGATTAGAACTTGAATTATTCGAATTTAATAATTTCATAGCATTGTTTGCTATTGAAATTTATGATAATTTCAGGCATAATGAGGGTAGTATATAGTATCTGATAAAAAATTCAACTTGTAGCAGTTTTTTGCTGCAATGAACTTAGATGAATTGAAAGAAGTATGGAGTGATAAAACTTGAATTGCATAGATGTTGCATCTCTATCATTATAAGGTACATTTGCCAAGTTTATTACAAAATACATTCCAATAACTTTTTGTCTCCATACTTTTCACTCACAAAGTTTGATAAAATCAGTAACAGTTTTTCATCGTAATCATTTTTATGACACACTTTTTGTAGCTTATTATACATATTTAAAATTTTGTTATATTATAATTACATGTTTAGCTAAAAAATGTAATCTTGATGCAATATTTTACATACTATTTTATATCATTACTAAGACTGTATATCATTACTAAAACTGCACAGCTGTACCTATTGAATCTACAAAAGTTTGGATTTTTTCATAGCTTTATGCAATAAATATCTCCACAAATTTGAAAGAAAATCTGATCTGAGTTTATCAAACAACTAACTTTCTATATTTAGGTTTATTTTACATTTAATTATTCTTATGCAAAATATTTAGACAATTTTGTACTCTGCAACTTGTCTATTTCCAAAATTAAAAGTGTACCTAATCTTTTTTTTTTCTGAAGTTTTGTATATGTTATTTCAATATAATATGTTATTTCAATATACAAATGAATCTATTATAATTTACAGATTACTCATTTTCCAATTATTCATAACAGTAATGAAGACATGAATGCCTTACACTATGGAACCAGCTTATGAATCAAAGGTGTAAATATATTTTGGATAAGCAGTAAATGTAAATATTCATTTGGTTCACTTTGTTAAAATAAAGTATTTTTCTGTGTATTATTGTATTCGTTTAAAGATTTTAGATGATGTTTATTTCCATAGAAATAGTAAATTGTCAGAAGAAAGGTCCGTAATAAAAATCACATTGTGCACAAGTTTTATGCAAGAATCAGTTTTCTATGGCAGAGGATACAAGTTACTGTCACATTTATTATTGAAATAAGTATGTGTGTGGGGGGGGGGGGTCTGTGTATGTGGAATATACCCACCTTTTTCAAGTTTTTTTATTTGAGGTTTTAGAAATTTATATAAAATATTCAAAAATCTAAAAGTTTTAAAAGAATAAACATTTTAATATTGCAGGGTGATAACTAAAGTATCCATATTCAAAGCCTTCTGCAAAATTATCTCTTGGTTAAAATATAATTAAAACAGTAGAAATATCTACCAAAATATGCAACAGTTTAAAAAACATCAACAGGGTAAATTTGGCATTGAAGGTAGTAAAAGGTAATAAAACCATGAACATGGCGTAAAAACCGTGGGGACATGTCCCCCACCCCTAACTTTTTGGGCTCAGGGGACGGTCCTCTCCAAATTTTTGGAGTTTTCAATTTACATTTTTACATACAAATCTAGAAACAAATGCTAAATTTTTTGATATGCCAAGTAAAATGTTTGCTGAATGACCTTGCAGATGTGGTGACTCATCATGAGAATATATAGGGGGAACTTGAAAGTGTAGGAAGAAAGAAATCTCATTTGGACCGATTCGGGCCCCATAGCCATAATAAATTAATAAATTGGCTCTTGTTTACAACCCTATCGCAAAGCTGTATTTACCATGGACATCTCAAAAGACACCTGCTATCTTTACCATTTTCTTTAGCCTATTGTTTGTTTCTAGTGCCCCTTATTGATGTGTACATATCCATCTATGTATAGTGAAAGGTATAGGTCTCAGTTGACAACTAAACAAAACAGCATGACAAATACATCAAGGAGAGACTAGATAATCTCTTCTGGATTACGAACACCCTATGGAGACATTTACTCCCGTAAAAATATCTCCCAGCCAATGAGCCCATAAACCTTACTTGTAACCCCATAGGCCTTATATGCTTGTAAGATATATGAGTGGCCAAGCAGGGAATATCTTTTTGGAATCTTGTTAAGAAATTAGTGGAGTTGTGAACTAATCTGAATAACCTAGAATGGGGATCGTTAACTGGACATCAAAGGGATGGTAACCATACTTTAATTTGGCACTTTTTCTTTGGTGAATACGGCTTTTCAATATCTGATCACCTGTGGATTAATGATCTTGTTTGCAGTTCTGTTTTAAATCTGAACCCACCTTTGGTACCTAACATGGTTAGGAATTTAGACTGACAGTTCAGCGATTTCCGATTGAAGTGCATAAAGTTATCACTGATAAGAGGAAGAATCTGCATTTGACTATATATTAAGGATAGAATATTCTCACATGCATGACTACAATACATTGCATTGAGAACTGAATAATGGACATATTTTTGATAAAAACTAGAATACAAAAAGTAGATACTGATACTGGTGAAAATGAAGAAATAAAATGTTCCTTGATAGAAAAAGTAAATACAAAGGTAAGTTTTCTGTCCTGGCATCTTTAGACTTCATTCATTCAGGAAAAAAAGTTTAGTGTAAGCAGGTCATGAGGATCCATTGTATAGTAGAAAATACAACTTGAAAATTTCAATAAAACCGGGGCAACAGATGTTAAAATAGATAAAAACAAATGCTTTAAAACGCCCTCTCCCACCATCCTCTTTTTTGCATGGGAGTAAAAGTCACAAAGCAACAAAAATGTGTAACGTAAGCATGTTGAGTGGGTCCACTAGATACAAATTAAATCGAAATTACAACAATCATAGCACAATTAGACCAATTGCACTGCACTATCTTTCGTAAACAACATAGTTTTTATATTTTCAGTACTTTTCTGAACTGATCGCTGAATAAAGTCCATCTCATAAGTTTAAGCACAACTGGAAAATGGGGATTACTAGAAAACAATACAAAATAAAACAAAGTGACATTATTCGTTCATTAGATACTGCAAATCCTTTTATATAATCCATATCAAAATGTATAAATAATTTTTTTTATCATGACTTTGATATAAAATACAAAAATAACTGGTTATAGACTGTCTCAAAAGTTTAAGCGTAGTACAAAAAAATTCTGGTATAAAACATACATAATGAAGTTACTTATTGATAGTATTTCCATGGTTTTGTATCACTTCAAACAAACATGTTTCCATTGACAAAATCAATTTTTGAAATATTTCTGGTTGCAGGGAGTACCATGCTTCCTCAATAGCCAATATAAGTTCCTTAACAGAGTCATATTGCTTTTCATTGTTGTAAATTTGATGGGTTAAGATACCCCAGACATTCTCAATAGGGCTCAAGTCTGGGCTCAAAGATGGCCAGTCCAAAACTCTGATATTTTTCTCTGAAAGCCATTGTTTGGTAGAACTGGAGGTGTGTATGGAGGCATTGTCGTGCTGAAATTCCCATTCAGACCCACCAAGAAGCTCACCGAATGGAAGCAAATGTTGTTGAAGTGTTTCTTGATACTTAATTGAATTTTGTCTTCCTTGAACAATGACAAAGGAAGTCGGACCATTAAAACTAAATGTTTCCCCAAACCATTACAGATTTAACACCCTGTTATCTGCTGAACAGAGTCCTTTCCTCTTTCCTGAGGTAGTAATAAGAGTTCCAGCCATCAAGGCCATCCAAATTCTATTTTTTCTCGTCACTGAATATTACTGAGATCCATTTGTCTCCATAAGACATATACTTTCGAACCCACTCCATTATGTCCTTCTTATGACTTGGTTTGCGAGCCATTTTCTTCAGAACAATGTTGCTGTATTCTCTGATATGTCTATGTATTGTGATCTTTGAGATCTTTAGGCTGAGGTTATTTTTTAGTTGACATAAGGACATATTTTGTGTTGACGAATCTGTCGATCTGTCTGCACACTCATTACATGAGGCCGTCCGCATCTTGGTTTTCTATCGAAATGGTAGTTCTTGGCAAGTACTTGATATATACCACACTTTGGTCGATTTAAATAGCAATTTCACGAAAAGTCTTACCTTCAGATTTTAACTTTAAAATCCTTGAAATCTCCACTTTCGTAAACCCCAAAGACTTCGGCATTTTGATTCATGAGCAGAAGTTATCTCTTTGCTTTCCTACCACTCAGGAAAAACGTCATTGCAATGTCATCATCATGCTTTTGTAAAATTTTGCATAAACTGCTTAAACTTTTGAGACAGTGTTTTTTCATCAAACTTTTCAAAATGTGTAATTTTTAATACTTATTTAATGTTAAATTTTATTTCATATTTTTCCTCTTAATTTTATGAGCATCTTTATTCTGTGCGTAAACTTTTGAGACAGACTGTATAATACTCAAAATTATTACTAAGTCTCAATCCAGTGCTGCTCAAAGACCTCATTGACCAACTAAAGCTCCTATAATAGAGGTTTAGCCAACGATAATGAAAGTCTCAAAGATAGATTCAGTATTAGAGCTGTAAGTAATAAAATTATTTTTAATTGTTTAAATGATATAAATATTGCTTCTTTTGAAATGACAACAGTGCTTGCAATAAGAAAATGTTAGATTTTCAAGATAAATGGTGCAAAAAATTAAATTTTAACTTAATTAACTTTGAAAACTGGTAAAAAATTTTGTACATGGGGCCCTTCGAAATATATTTAGTCGTAGATTGACAAAGAATAGAGATCCTATCACGAAAATTGTAATATATAGATATCTATTATCTTATCTACTAGAGTATCAATTAGATGGGTATCTATTTAGCTTCTTTGAAGTCATTTTTTCATCATTCCAGAAATAAACATGTAACAACAAAAAAAATAAAATATGGATTTGTGGCAGCAGCTGACTTTGCTCCTGCCAAAGAAATCGATCGAAGATGCTAAGAATCAGTACCCGAATTATAAGTTCGGAGTGGAAGTTAGCTTTTGCTCTAACGTTATAATGTCGGTCTTGTAAGCACAGGTCCCAAGTTCGGGTCTGGCTCGGGACCATCAACATCAATTCCTACAGTGATGACCCTGGACATACGAGCATGCAGCCTTCTCTCTCCAATGATCTCAACACGAGATGGGAGCACCACGCTGAGCCAGAGGTGCTGACCACTCCTTTCCTGGTTGACCACGACTGACGTCACGCCTGAGCTATGACACCCCTCCCAGCTATTCAGCCCTTGACTCAGTTTAGGGATGGGGATGCGATGAGGGGTTTCTGGCTGGCCCCCTCCTCACCGAAATTCGACTGGGCTACTCATCAGGGGGTGGAGTGTGTGGTAGCAGCCAACTCTGCTCCTGCCAAAGACATCGATCGAAGATGCTAGGAATTAGTACCCGAATTATAAGTTCAGAGTGGGAGCTAGCTTTTGCTCTAACCTTATAATGGCGGTCTTGTAAGCACAGGGTTCCGAGTTCGGGCCTGGCTCGGGACCATCAACATCAATTCATACAGATTTTTTTCCATTCATTTTTGACACTTGAATAACAAAACTGAAACTTTTAGCTTCAGTTTAAAAAAAATGGAGAACGCAGTTCTAAAATTGAGGTGTGGCATTAACTTTTTAAATTGCTTTTCTTGTTGCCCTTTTCTGGAGATTTTTAAATTTTATCTGCCTTTTAAAAATGTGTGAGAAAAAACTATCGACTTTTTGTGAATTCTGACTCCTCAGCTCTCTTTGAAACACCTATACTCCTGTTTAAGAAAAAAATCAAGATCGTAGATTGAAAATTGAGCAAGACGGTGAAAATATGTTTTATGGGACAGGGTAAATTCCCCCCCCCCCCATTAGAAGATTTTCGAAATTATTTAAAAATCTATTGAATCTTTCTAATTTTTGAAAGTTTTCTGCAACTCTCCGGATTGAATTCCACATTTTAGAAACATTGCAAGGTGCTAGGCCAATTATCAGCTTCGGAATAAGGGGGACTTATACACATACATGGGTTTCCACGGGTTAATACACAGTCAAGTCACATTATTGTGACAACCAGCTAATATCCAGATTAAAAGCTGTGTGTAGCATGGCAGCATTATTCCAAACCATGAACTATGACAGAAACCTTCTTTCACATCACATGCCAAATATCATTTTATCGCTATTTCTGGTACATTATTCTGGCAACTCCTGCAAGAGTGGAGAGAAAGACGAATGGTTTATAATAAATGATATTGTTCATGAAGACCGATGATTTCAGAATGTCATTAGATACATTTGTATCTGATTATTTACATAATTTATTATGTATTTTCTGGTTTTAGAGTAATACTATGAAAATAAATGTATTTAAGTACTTTGTGTACTGCATACAGATTGTTTGAAATTAATTTAAGAAATGTTTCACACACATATAATTTATTATTTGAATAAAACGATTATATGCGAGATTTTGTAGTAAATATATGTGTAGGATCTGTATACTGTTCAATACTTATATAGTACAAGAATATAGTGATGAAAAGATTATTTAAAAAGAGAGAATATTTATCTGTTTAAAAATGCAAAATTTGTAACATTTTAAGGAAATTTGCTTGACATTTTTCGGTTTGTGGGAGCAATAAATAATTGTTACTTTTCCTATATACATAATATAATACAGCGTTTTTCAAAATGTGTTCTGTGGAACCCTCGGGGTTGTGAAATGTAATAGTTTCATGTAAATTGTCTTATAAATTTAAAAATGAGTAAAATTTTAATACATAATTTGGACAAGGGATTTTTCTTATTTTGGGGTTCTACCACCAAATTAAATTTTAAAAGGGTTTCACAACTAAATAAGTTTGAAAAACATTGGTATAACGTATGGGGAAAGTATTGTGACAGTCGAAAACTCGAATTTGAGTTTGTATTTTTGATGGTAGAGCTCATTTCAAACATCCCTGAAGAACTCGAATCGAATGTTTTTGAAGTGCTATCTCTGTGTGTGCGTGCATGTATATTAATGTATGTGCATGTATATTCGTGTGTGTGTCTGTTGTAAAGAACCTTGCTGCCCCAACCGGGAATTGAACTCTGGATCTTCGAACTGGCCAGCCGATGCTCTAACATTGAGCTACTAGGATGAAATTGCCAGCTCTTATCGTCAAAGTGAACTCTGCAGTGTATATGTTAGTGTGTGTGTCCTTGAGTCAATGAATGCAATATCTAATGAATGAATAAAATGTTTCGAATGGATTTTTTTACGATTATTACAATAAGTGAATAATGGAAGTCTATTGATTAACGAAGCAATCGAATAGCCGGAAACCGACTCCTAATTTTTGAATAAAATTTAAAAAAACATCAGAACCTTTAATGGAAAATGATGTTTAATTTATTTGAGAATTTGGGGAAATTAATATACTTGATTTAAGATATATTGAGTTTCATGGTTATAATCATTTCAAATACAAAATATATTGCTTAGTGGATACTAACTATATTTTTAATTGTTAAGTTGTATTTGCACAAAATAAAAGCTAATTTGGTTAAGCTGTGAAGGACGCAAAGTCACTGACAAAGTCTGTTTGGCACCCCCACTCATTTTGTCCGCCCTCGGAAGAGAAATAAAAAGATCCACTTCCATTAAGTTTTGTCCTGTTGTCAATGCTATAAGAATGGGTGCACATAACACTTTTCTAGAGTGTAAACTCAAGAATGATATGTACAGTATCAACTAGCTTGTCACTTACATTTGGAACCATGAATGTCCAGGGGGGCCTCCAGTGACCCTTGCCCTACTTCTGTCTATGGGCGCGTATGACAGTAAGTATGCAAAGTTTCAGCTTCTTATGTCACAGAGACTTCCTTAGGGTCTGGCAAGAATATTTGACACACACACCCATTTTGTTCACCCTCCACCCTCGAGAGAGAAACAAAAAGATTCAGCTTCGTTAGGTTCTGTCCCATTGTCGATACTATAAGTATAGGTGCCCATGACGCTCAAGAATGATATGTACAATACTGACTAACTTGATACCTATATTTTGGACCTTAAATGTCCAGGGGAGCGGAATTACCTCTTTCCTCAGGACCGAACTTAACGGAGCCAAAGTTTCAATTTCCCTAGGGGCTGAAAAATAGTCTTTCCAGACCCTACAAAAATCTCCGTGAAGTCTGAAGCTCTGCACACTTATATCCATGAGTGTCCATAGCGGTCTTCAAAGTTACAAATGTGGGTATCAAGCTAGTCGATATTGTACGTTTTGTCCTTTTGAGTTTACTCTGCTGGAATAAGTTCTATGTGTACCCATAAGGGAGTGTACTTACCGTCCTGTGGATGTTTAAGATCACAAATGTAGATATCAAACTAGTTGATATTGTACATTTCATCCTTCAGTTTGTCTCTGCTGGAATAAGTTCTATGGGCATCCATAGGGGAGTACAAGGGGTGCTAGCCCGCCTGTGGACATTCAAGGTCACATATGCTGGTACTAAGCTAGTCGATATTGTATGTCTCATCCATGAGTTTGCCCTCTGGAAAAAGTTCTAAGTGTTAGACAATTTAAAAGTAAGCAAGCGACGTATCGCTATCGCGATGCAGTCAAAAGTTAAAGTATTGGATATTTCCGGTTAACTGTTTGGATTTTGGATCATTTGTTTAATATCCAAGTTGAATTACATTTGAGTTCCTGAAGATTGTATTGTAGTTGACTGGAATATGCTAATTTTCCATATCACTGGAAATTAGCATACTCTAGACATGTTATAACAGATGATGGGTATAAATGCCCAGTGCCGATAATAGCACTTGAGAAGCTGTAGAAGCTTTGGCTTTGACTAGAGAGCTGGTTGCTCGTAATATACTTTGAGAAGCATTGTGATTTTAGAGCTTATTGCTCTTAGTTTTGTATGAGCTTGTTGTTGAAGCTCTCAATAAATCTTAAACTGGTAGCTCTGTACTGCAAAAAGCTGATATGTATGGCTACACTCAGTATTTGAAGTGATGTTTTTCTGATGTAACTTTTTGTGAGCTGCATCAAAGTTGCCAACAGTATGAGTGCCCATAGGGGAGCGCGAGGGGGCACGTTGCCTCCCGTGGACATTCAAGGTCAGAAATGTAGGTATCAAGCTAATAGATATTTATCTCAAAGATTATCAGGAAGATTATTAAATCATAAAATTGTTAGTGTCCGTACTGATAATGGAATGGAATTTTGCCATAACGAATTTAATAAACTGTTAGAAAGTCAGGAAATCAAAGCTGAAAGAACAAATAGCTACATATCAGAATAAAATAGAGTATCTGAACATTTCAACTTAACTGCCCTAGATTGCGTTAAAGCAATGTTAAATGACAGTAATCTTGTTGACGGTTTTTGGGTAGAAGCTCTTCTCTGTTTTACTTATGTGAAAAATAGAATCTGTCACAAATTTAAAAACAAAACACGCCTTGTATTGTATGTATAATGGTAGGAAACCTTCTGTAGCTCATTTAAAGGTCTTTGGAAGCCAAGCTTTTGTTGGGAAACCAAAACAGCTAAGTGGCAAGGTAGACATGAGAGCTCAGGAAGGGATTAGGTTATGCTCTTAAAATAAGAGGATACTAAATTTGGTTATTAGATGAGTGTAAAATAATAGTAACAAGTAATGTTAGATTTAATGAGAGTAGCAAAGCAGAGGAAGGCTGTCTGGGGGCCCAAAGAAGTCGAAAATAAAAATAAAATTTGAAAGTATAATTTTTAAACCTCAAAAATTGGAATATTTGGACTCTGACAAGAAGGATATGGATAGGGAGACAAGTGAAGCAATTGAAGAAGATGAAGACACTGCAATGAAGAAGATGACAGAAGCAGTGAGGAAACAGAGCCTTCTTTTTATCACTGCCTGGTTTCCTATTCGGGTGCTCCTTGGGTCAGGAAAGTTGTTCCTAGGAAAACTGGATCAAGAATAGATGTATACTATTATTATCAAGGGAAAACCCTTAGGCTTAGATCCATAAATGATGTAAAGAAAGTTTGTGAGGTAAATAAATTAAAATTTGAAGAAAAATTATTTAATTTTAAAGTGGATCAAGGTACTTCAGGTAACCAACCAGAAGCAAATAATGTGGAAATCAGGATCCCCAAAAACTTCAGGGAAGCTGTTAATTCACCCCAATCCAGAGAGCAATGACGAATTAGATGTCGTGAATGAAAAAGGTGTCTGGGACTTAATGCCTGCCCCTGGTTCTGACAAAGCTGCCTTTGGGTATATACACTCAAAAGGGATGAAAAGGGTGAAATTGGCAGATTTAAAGTAAGCCTTGTTGCCCAAGGGTTTAATCAAGAAAAAGGGCAAAGTTTTGATGGAGTTTTTAGTCCAGCCATAAATTTTACTATTGTTAGAATGTTTTTCACTGTATTTATTTGTATGTTAGGATGGTTACATTTGCAACTTTATGTTAAATATGCATATTTGTATGCAAAATTAAATGATAAAATTTATATGTTTCAACCTCCTCCTGGCTTTGTTGATAATAGTAGAAATAATTGTGTGTCTCCTGAGAAAAGCTATTTATGGCCTACATCAAAGTGGTCGGAAATAGTATCTGAAATTAGATAGTGTGCTCAGGAAATTGAATTTTGTTAAGTTCAAATGGTGTAACTGCGCCTATGTATTTAATAACAATGTTTTATTAATTGTATATGTTGATGATATAATTGTGTTTGCTAAGTATCAAAAAGACCTACAGTATGTAGTTTCACTACTGAAATCTAAATTTGACATTAAAGCTTTAGGCAAGATAAAAATGTTGTTAGGATTGAATTTGAGGAAAGCCGAAGTAAATACCTTATTCATCAAAATCAATGTATTAAGAAAATATGTGATAAATTTTCAAAATTTACGTATTCTATTTCTAGTTTACCTATTGCAAAAGGTGTTGTGCTTAGTAAATTAGATTGTCCATGTAATTTCTATGAAATTGAACAAGTGAAGAACTTACCTTACAGAAATCTGTTAAGATGCCTTTCATTTCTTTCAAGTAGGACTAGACCACACATTTGCTATGCTGTAAATATTCTATCACAATTTCAAAAAAATCCAGGAATTAAACACTGGGATGTTTTACTTAAATAGTTAGGATATGCAGATCAAACTAAAGCTTTTAAATTAAATTTATCAAATATTAACAGTGTAGATCTTAAGTGCTTTTCTGATTCTGATTTTGCAGCTAACCGCAATGACAGAGTGTCTTTAGGGGCATGATATTTCTAATAGATAATGTTTCAATTTCATGGAGAACTTTTAAACATAAATATGTTAGTTTATCTACCATGGCGGCAAAATATATTTCTTTAACTGAATCTGCAAAATATTTTGGGAGAATGTAAAAAGCTTGGAATTAAATTAGATAGAAGTATCGTATATTGTGATAATCAAGCAGCCATAAACTTTTCTAATTCACCCATTGAGAATCATAGGACAAAATACATTGATGTCAAATACCACTTCCTTAGGAATTTAGTTGAAAAGAAACTATTTGAGATTACATTTGTTAACAGTAACAACAATAGGTTTTACTAAATCTATAACTAAACAAATAATTTTTAAATTTTGTGAAGAAATTCTAAAAATGTAAAATTCTAGAAACTTTAAAGAATATTTAAATTGAACTATAAGTTTAACTTTTTTTAAATTGTATTCAAAATTGTGTAAAATAAATATCTTAAAAATACAATTTTTTTCAAATCCCTCATTATGTAGTTTAGATACAAATGAGTTTAAACTGTGGGAATGAGTATTTTTGTTTACTATACTAAAAATCATGTTCTCATAATGCATAATGTCCTTACTACAAACTCCTCAACAAGTAGATTAGTTACTATTGATTTCAACTACATGGCGAAGAAATAAAATATAGTGTTTATGTGAATCTCCTTTTGTATGCATAGGGATCTTTTTGTATATATTTTTAATTTTGTCATGTAAAAGTGTTTCATGAATGTGTTTATACATCAGATTTGACATTGTTTGTAACTTATGTGTATACACAAAAAATTTATCATAATATCCACTTTAAGAGCAAGTTAGCTTGCAGTATAAATTTATAAAAAATATTGAATACATTTCAGTGTCTTAGAAAGACACAATCTGCAGGAGGGGGATGAATGTTAGACACCATAAAAGTAAACAAATGACATATCGCTATTGCAATGCTGTCAAAAGTTAAAGTATTGGATATTTCTGGTTAATGGTTTGGATTTTGGATCGTTTGTTAAATATCCGAGTTGAATTATGTTTGAGTTGCTGCAGATTATATTGCAGCTGAGAAGCATTGTGCTTTTAGAGCTTATTGCTCTAAAATAGTTTTGTATGAGCTTGTTGTTGAAACTCTTGTTAAATCTTAAACTGGTAGCTCTGTATTGCAAAAAACCGATATGTTATGGCTACACTCGGTATTTGGAGCGATGTTTTTCTGATGTAACTTTTTGTAAGCTGCATCAAAGTGAAAGATGTATGTTATTATTCTGTCTATTATTATATAATTTCATGAGTAATAAAAGTTTGATTTTTATCTTTACTCATTGCTGCTTGCATTGAATCACTTCGTGTCATACCCACTGCTCTGCTTATCCTGATGTCATAAAAATTACATACCTGGACTAAAATTCAACAAACATCTCATAGGGGAGCGTGAGAGGGCACTTTCCCTCCTATGGATGTTCAAAGTCAGAAATGTAGGTATCAAGCTAGTAGATATTTATCTCTCATCCTCATATTTACCTCGATATTTTTAACACTCCCTCTCTTTCACCCGTGTCATAATGATCTATCTAATTCCAAATTTTTACAGAATGTATCTACTTATAAAATTTTGTGGCTGTACATACTCTCTTTCTATTTTAAAATATCTAATTTCAAATAATGTTTTAATCACATGTATTACAAAATATTCTATCTGTTTCTAATTTTCTACAAAATGCATCTACATATAAATTTTTATAGTGATACGTGCATTGTCACCTCACAGATACACACACTTTAATTTAGTCAATATTGAATTAATTTAATTCTAATCTAAGAGATAATGCATTTAAAATATGTCTATATTGCTTAATTGTAAGTTATATATCCGCTTCTTTTATTTAATCAATACTGAATTAATTTAATTCGAATCTAAGAGATAATTTATTTAAAATGTGTCTGTATTGCTAAATTGTAAGTTATATATCCATATAAAAAAAAACAAAATTGTGGATGTTTCTCCTGATGTAGAGAATACGGCACTGCTATAACTTTGAAAACGAGCTCTTTCCTTGTATCAATGCTAGCAATAAAATGACGTATGACCTCAAAAATGTCTGATTCATATTCAGGGTTGCTTGAGACATGCTTTCCCATCAAAAACTCGAATTCAAATTTTCTCCCTCGTCACAATACTCTCTGTATGCATTATACTATATATATAAGGAAAGTAAAAATCAATCTATTACCTTACAGATATAACTTTAGCCTTCAAATTATGACACATAAATGCGAAATCTTCAATCAAATTAATCAAATGCGAAGTATTTGACGCTCTCCAGCATTAATGCAGACTTTGCCTTATAACCAGGCTTTTCTACACCTCTACCCTCCTTCACCATGGAAAAGGAGAAATATTATGTGACTTGCGCTGCAATAACCTTGAGAGAAAGCTCTCTCTGCCCATCACATGGTACATTTGGTGAACAATTTGAAGGTCAACCACTCTCAGTGTGCTATTTAGCAGACCAGTCCCGTCGTAGTTCGCAACTTGGAATAATGCAACGCGGGCAGCAGTTAGACAGACTGGGAGAAACTGGGGGTGCTGGAAGGTGTTCACAGATATGTGGAGCTATGTTGACTGGAGTGCATCTGACAGCTGCTGGAGGATGCATGGTGGAGAATCCATAGAACGAAAAACCCGATGAAGGTGGTCCCACAGATGCTCAATTAGGTTTAAGTCTGGAGAATTAGAGGTCCAGGGAAATACTTTGAAGTCTTCATTGTGCTCCTCCAACCACTCTTGGACAGTTCTCGCTGGCTGTGTGAAACATTGCATTGTCGTGATGGTAGATTGCATCTGCACCAGGGAAGACAATCAGCATGTACTGGTGTATGTGGTCTGCAAGAATGAATTCATGAATTCATAACGAATTCGGGTCATAATGCCTTTCACCATAGGCATCAAGTTTTCAAAATCTCAGGGCGGGGGCACAATCCTATAAAGTTATACAAAAAAATCAGTCGATAAAGATATAATAACTTACACGACCTTTCTTGAAGAAAGCAAGCATATGTCAGTTAGGTGACTACAATTGCTTCAAGGATATTATAAGCCCCTACTTCAGATCAAAAGAACTGTATGTTCTCTTAACAACCACCAAAAACGAACTTCCCAACGAACGGCAGTAGTGGTTGTTAAGAGCGTATACTGTTATCTTGGCCTGAAAAATGGGGCTTATAATGCCATTGAAGCAACTGTAGTCACCTAACTGACATATATATACTTTCTTCAAGGAAGTTTTGTACATTACTGTCTTACAAGTAGCAGTTTTGGAGTAGGATAACTGAGTGGTTAAATCACGGGGATTGTATTCGGAGGATCCAAGTTCGATTTCCGGCTTTGCCTAAACTGTCCCCATGTACGAGCATGTTAAATTTGTGGGTTTGAAAGTCCTTTCGAACAGTTGATAGCAAGGGAAGGAGGGTCGGTCCCTGTGGATGTCACCTTCTACTGGGTTCCAGTCTAAATCAGATGGCACTGTCCCAGCAGTCTAAACAGATATCTTGCACTTTCGGATAGGCCGGACGGGCTGGGTCGAAAGAAAGAAATTAGCAGTTTTATTTATTGTACAATAAATATTTTTTATTTTTTTCCACTTTAGTTTACCATTTATAAAACTTGAGCTCTTTGACTCCTGATCTCATGCTCTTGACGTACCAGATGCCATCATCTACGCATTGCATTTTTTTATTCCGAGCAGCAATTAATGATTGAAAGTGAAGGGGGGGGGGCTACAAGGCTAGTGCCTTGTAGTGTTGCAACCAATAGAGGTAACGTTTGTATTCCCACTATCAAGAATCCGTCAAGTTATGCTCTCCAGCTTATTGCTGATTATCCACACCAGACCCAGATATGGTCGGTGGGATCTCCATAGAGATTTCTTGGTAGGTCGGGGCCATAGCATTTAAATTTTTCCTTTATGTGTATGATGGGCCTAAAGGGGCGATCATGCCCCGTTTTTTCTGAGCCAATCTCTGAGCTAGTATCCGGGCCTGCCCCACACCCACTGAGGGCAAAAAATGATAAAGTTGCAAAACAATAAAATCAGAATCTGGAGTTATGATATGTAACGAAACATTAAGATTTCGTCACATATAAATTTATATGAATCTGAATGTCCATGCCATCAGGTGAGTAAGATATGTAAAAACAAGTTTCATTAAGAAAACATAAATGTGTAAATGTAGGGCCTGGAGCACCAACATAACTAGCTAAACTTTTTGCCAAACTTGGATTTTTCCATGAAATAACGCCTAACTGTATAAATCAATTTCTGGAAAAATCCCATTTTTGTTAAAATTATAACTTCATCATGTTTCGCCAATCTCTTTAAGGCGGAGTTAAACCGATCCGAAAAGTTACCTTTTTCCGATAGATGGCTCTGAATATCGCAGGTTTGGCGAGATCCGATCTTCCGCCAAATAGCTATTATATTCAATTTGCGGTAGCCATAGTCTCACTTCCAGATTAATCCTGAAACCGGATGTTATGAAATGCATTTAAATTAGAAGTTGGTTTTATCGGCAAACGTGGACTATATATAAAAGTATGTAGAAATTTTCTTCATATTGATAATAAGATTCATGATTTTATTGCATACTCGTGCTAACAGTATAAAATTTAAATAATATATACCTATTCAAAATGTAAATAAAATTCGTAGAATGCGTATTCGTAATGTAATGAAAGTCTGTTATGTTATATAAGTGTTGATGGGAAATTGACATGCTGACTTATTGATTGCTGTTAAAGTGTATTTGAAATTTTAACACTTTAAATAAGTTTGTTTGTCGTGCCCATCACTCACTATATTTTAAACTCTTTTTCTATTGCTCATGGGCTGGTAAATTCCAGTACCTGCATTGTTAATATTTTGTATGTATTCATAATATGATATATTTATCCTTTTATGTTTAATTTTTAACTATTAAAGAAAACGAGCAAATAAGTTCATGTAAAACGTATTTATTGTTGTTGGAGTATATTTGAAATTTCAACACTTTAAATATGGATGCTTGTATCTAACTTATATGTTCTTACACATTTGTCGAGCTACTTTATGTACTATATGTCTTTTATTCCTTTGATAATATAGTGTACAACAAACAAAATTCTAAAAACTGAATACTTAAACATCATTTTATGAAAAAAATCACTAATCACTTATCTTGGCTCAAAAGAGTCTTGACCACTTCCTTCCTGTACCTCTGTGTCAATGCTAATAGAACACGCAGGAAAAAATGAAAGCTTGGCTGGACATGATCTTGACAATTTCATGCCCCCTTTTTTTATTGCCCCTAAATACACTTAATGAGCATTGAAAATGTTTGCTATTTGATTGAAAATTCAATGGCACATATTTTTAATTCATTAAAATAGCTGAGTCAACAGTAAATGTAATTATCAATGCCTACTTAAGGTTCATTATATGTATTCCTCCCTTCTTATGTGTGCATTCAAATTCAAAGGTAAGTCCTGCACCCTTTAATTTCAGGGTTGGATTTTTGACGTGACATTGGTTTAATCCGTGTTTTAACCTGATAAAACCGTCAAAGATCCAAAAGCTGTGAACAAAAGGGGAATTTGATTTAAAAACAATAAAACCACCATGTCAATCATTATAAGATTGATCACCCATATAAATTTGAACATTATTATAAAAAAAAAAAAAAAGTAATTTTAAAACATTATCCTTACAACAATACAAGTACATAAATACCTTTACAATATTAAAATACTAGCAACAATTAAAAATAATTTTTCATTTATTTGAATTTAAATATCAATGTATTCTGATTTTGTTTTAAATTAAAAGCAATATTTATAACTTTTCTGAACTTTTATTATTTTAACATTTTAGAGATAGCACAATTTGTTTTTAATATTCGGGTTCATTACACCCACTTAGCTTTTGATAACACATAACGAGTTTAGAACTTTTCTCTAGTCCTAAATGATTTCGCAGTTTAGAATAGATGATTTCAAAATTTGAAAATATTCTTTCTATAGAAGCCAAACTAGCAGATTGGGATATCAGCATTATTGCTAGTTCAACTAATTTGAAAGCGGCACTGTTTTCATCCTGAAAAATTTTACACTTCGAAATATATTTCCACCACGTTATCGTATTGGCGAGTTTTGCACTTGTAGTAAGATATTGGGAATAGGCTTTCTTGGACTTCAAGTGCAATCAGAAGCAGTAAACAGCCTTCAATTTTTTCTGTAAAAACGAGCAGTTTTCATTTGGCTATCTGTTAAGTCTTTACCCATATATTTCGGATGCATGATGTAAGCGAGGAAATGGGTTGGCATTAATACCTGTTTTAGTCTTTTCTGAACAATTTTATAGTATGGTTGCAGGGAATCTTCTTTTATAAAACTTAGCCAAATGTGGCAAGCATCGGCCAGTGTTGCTGTATCTCTTTATAGTATATAGGCCGACATTTTAGGTGGCAAAAGGATTTTTTCTTCCAAAAATTTATACCCAAGGGGCTATCTATTTTTTTTTAACCAATATAATAAAAATAACAATAAATTTATTCAAATCAATTAAATACCCAATTTAAAAATAGAGTTGCTCTCTTTTAATTATTATATATTACTTTATTGTATTTGTGTTATTAATTCCCCCCGCCCCCTTAAAAATTAGAAGGGACCCGAAACCTTGCACAGGGTACATGAAAACTAGTTACAGTACTAATTGAGGGTGACAGGATTTTGATTAGCAATATTGTTTGTTTCATTCTCATTTGACAGTTTTTGACGTGATGGTTAAAACCATGGATTAAACCCGATAAAACCATCATGCATCAAAAACTTGCCAACTCTGTTTAATTTTTACCAGATATGTCTAAAGCCGTTAATAAGGAGTACTTCGGGGCATTGATTTCTGAATTTGTTGTTATTTACTTGAGGTTTAACCTCCTGTAAATAACTTGCATAATAAAGTATAAACATAATTAGTTACTTGTTATTCAATTGTTTTTCACTATTGTTTGATAAAGTTTATCCGAATGAACTTTGTGACAGATAAAACAATTATGACCAACCCATTCAAATTATGCCGCTGTACTTCAACCTATGTAAATCTATCAAATAAAATTTTAAAATGTGCACATTATAATTATGGTACATGTGAAATAAATTCTGTTGATATAGAATATTATAAAAATGAAAATATTTCACGTTATTTCAAAGTGTAGTCTGTTCAAACATATTCCAGTCTCTTATTTCCTAATCATATATCTAGTATATTTCGGAACATTTTAGATTGATATGAGTCTGGATGGCATTCATTAATTGAGGTAACATATTTTAATTTTTCAGATTTTTCTCGATTTCTGAGAATGATAGCTTGCATTCTCTCAAATTAAATTTATTGCTCTGCTAGAAGACTGATTATAATTAATTTTTTATATTATGTACATGCATGTTGGTCGGTTGTCATACAAAAACAGCAGAGATATAGGATAGAGAAGAGACAATGAAAAAAATAAATACAAGAAAATAATTATCAATTATATTTAAGGCTTTTAAAGGTATAATTTAAGACTAAATAATTTTATTTAATTTTTCTGTGTAAAGATCTCATCTCAGTAAGTAAATGAACCACTGATTTCTTGTCAGCTAGGCAATACTCTATCTACTGAGCAACTGAAAAATTATATTTTCAATTTCATCCATATTTGAAGTGGACGCTATATTCTATTCTCATGTTATTATTTTAAACCAGCATAGCATCCTGTTCACCATAATATTTTGCAAATGAAAATGTTTCCAGTTGACATATTAATCTATATCATATATTGAAGTGGTACACTTCATCCTCCTTCAGATTTTAAATCAAAGTATGGCCTCCTTATTACTCTGCTTAAAATACAGGATACTGTATTTTAAATCTAAATAACAGAATCCTAAAATGCAAATAGAGGTTTGGAAGATGGACAGCATCAGATTCAGTTAAAAGGGTTATATAATCATTATTTTTTTTATTTGTGTACAAATATAAAAACATTATATTTAGAAAAATAGGTTTTCTAGTTTGATTTTATGAATTTTATTGATATCTTCTTCATAGTCATAAAACCGATTAATAGGAAGCAAATAATTCTAAAGTTGTATTCCAATCATGCTCCCAATGCAGCAACTAGCATTAGTAGATCGATTTTACTTTGTTCGAACTTGACCAAAACACATCGAATATTTCACAGGGAATAAGGAATCAGTATATGCTACAAATGATGAAGTTGCAAAACAATAAAATCAAAAATTGCAAAACAATAAAATCAAAAACTGTAATTATGATATGTAACGAAACCTTAAGAATTTATCACATATAAATTTTCATGAATCTGGATGTCCATGCCATCATGTCAGGAAGATGTGTAAAAATAAGTTTCATTAAGAAATTATAAACGTGGAAATGAAGGAGCACCAACATGACTATCAACACTTTTTTTTCCAAACAGGGAGTTTTCCATCAAATAACATCTAACTATATACAGCAATTTCTGGAAAAATCCCATTTTTGTTTAAATTATAGCATTATCATATTTTACCAATCCCTTTAAATGAAAGATCTATTATGGGTATATTATTTAATTCAAAAACACCTATCATTACAATTTCATAGAATACGATGCGCAGAGCCATTATAACTTATAACCTTACGAGTGTTGCACTTAAATCAAAATCTGCATGTCTAATAATATGCAGGTCTTTCAGCAGTTTGGGGATTTCTCATGCAAGAATAAATTTTTGCTGTTTTAATTGAAATTTATCCATGAGAAATAAGTATGTTTATATTTAATTACAAATCAAAATATAACCTTTACGGATCATAGGCACCGAGTTTTCAAAATCTCAGGGGGGGGCGGACACAATCCGATAAAGTTATATAAAAGATTCACAAAGTCGATAAAGATATAACAACTTACAAGGCCGCCTTAAAGAAAGCAAGCATATGTCAGTTAGGTGACTACAATTGGTTCGAGGTCATTTTAAGCCCCTACTTCAGGCCAAAAGAACAGTATGCGCCCTTAACAACCGCCAAGAACGAACGGCAGTAGTGGTTGTTAAGAGAGCATACTGTTATTTTGGCCTGAAAAAGGGGGATTATAATGCCATTGAAGCAACTTTAGTCACCTAACTGACATATATATGCTTTCCTCAAGGAAGTTTTGTAAGTTATTGTCTTACAAGAGGCAGTTTTGGAGTCAGATAACCGAGTGGTTAAGTCGCGGGGATTGTACTCTGAAGACCCGAGTTCGATTTTTGGCTTTGCCTAAACTGTCCCCGTGTACGAGCACGTTAAATTTGTGGGTTTGAAAGTCCTTCCGAGCGGTTAGTAGCAAAGGAAGGAGGGTCGGTCTCTGTGGATGTCGCCCCCACTGGGTTCCAGTCTAAATTAGATGGCATTGTCTCTGTGGTTTAAGCAGACATCTTACACTTTCGGGTAGGTCGAACGGGCTGGGTCGAAAGAAAGATATCAGCAATTTTATTTATTGTACGATAAATATTTTTAAACTTTTTAGGCCTATTTATATTTGTAAGCTAAGAGTTGATTAGGAAAATCCATATAGTTACTATGCATCAATATTATAATATATAATAATTACAATGGATTTTAATATAAGAATTAACTAGTAACAAAGCTGTTAATTAATCAAAAAAAAATCTGAAAGTTAATACACGTTAACGCTTAATATCAACTCTTAACTACCTATCAGTGGATTTTGACACAATAAATTAAAACAATGAACCCAGCAATAATACAAAAGTATCCAAATACTATTGTCTATGTTTAAATATGTAAATAAATTGATCATCACTATAACCACACATTCAGCTAAATTAAAAAATCTTTAAAACAAAGCAATTTATAAAAAAAATCTCATAAATAATATTTTTATGCAAAATTTGGATGACATGTTGGTTGACATTTCTTATCACAACTAAAACTTTAATATTTTTATCAGGGGGGTGAGCTGAGTATACCTAGTGTGTGTGTGTGTGGTGGTGGTGTGTGTGTGTGTTGTGGGGGGGGGAGCTTAGCACCCTCTGGCCCTTGCCAGACTACGGTGCTGTGCCAAACAGTGCTCACCAGGAATAAAACTACCTGCGGGGTTTGCAACTTCAAACGGAATGGATACCACCCGCCGGATTTGCAGCTTCAAACGGAATGGATGCCACCTGTAAAGACAGCACTGGTATATAGAATTGAGGAGTAATTACAGATAAGATCTCTTTGGGTAGACAAAAAAGTCATCTCTACTTCGTGGTAATCATTTATAGTTATTACTGGAGGGAAACAGCTATTTTTTGCAAATGCTAATAACATGGCTGTAAATATTCCATTTCTCTTTATTAGGTGGTCAGTCGAAAAAGTTCTGGTAACCAGGTGTTTTTTGTCATTAGCGTAAACATGTTTCCTGGGAATAAAAATGAGCTTGGTTTGTGTGCAAGATAGTTTAGGGAGCTATGGTAAGGAAGATGTGAGCAAGACTGAACGGAAATGTGACATTTACGTTGATAGGATTTTCTTTCAATTATTTTTATGTTTAAAAAATTTCATTTTTTGGTATTTAGTAAAATATGAAGTTAGAAAAAATCTTTAAATTTCCCAGAGGGGGGGGGTCAGAGGGGGCTCGTGCCCCCGCCCCCCCCCCCCCCCCCCCGTAGTTGGCACCTATGTTATGAATAGCACAAATATATTGATTTCTTTTTTTATCACAAGCCAAAATGAAACTTTTATTAAAAGAACCAAAACATCACTCATTTGAGACCCCACCAGTTAAACATATACCAAGTTTTCCTGCAAAACAACCATTTTTCCACAAGGTTCCTACGAATCCGTAATTTTTTATTTTCTCATTTATAATTCTAGCTTTCTGGTTAGTCTCAAATGACTTAGTGTGTTGGCTGCGAAACGTCCAGCGATCACCAGGGATGATGCTACCTTGGGGTTTACAAATTCAAAGAGAATGAATGCCACCTGTACAGACGGTCCTCGTACATAGAATTGAGGAGTAATTACAGATAAGATCTCTTTAGGTAGACCAAATAAGTCATCTCTACTTCATGGTTATCATTTATAGTTATTACTGGAGGGAAACAATTTTTTGGAAATGCCAATCCCATGGCTGTACATATTTCATTTCTCTTTAGTGGTCAGACGAAAAAGTTCTGTTTGTCATTAGCATAAACATCTTTCCTGGGAGTAAAGTGGAGCTTGGTTTGTGGACGAGATAATTTAGAATGCTATGATAAGGAAGGAAGCTGTGAACAAGATTGAACTGAAATGTGACATTTACGTTGATAGGATTTCCTTTAATTATTTTGTTTAAAAAATTTCATTTTCTGGTATTTAGTAAAATATGAAGTTAGAAAAAAAATCTTGAAATTTCTCAGAGGGAGCAAAGCCCTCTCTGGAAAAGTTCAGAGAGGGCTTGTGCCCCTGTGCTCCCCCGTAATCTGCGCCTATGCCCTTCACAGATATGAATAGATCTAGAGAATACCACGAAAACATTCCCCAGACCATAACACTGCCCCTACCTTCCAGCAATGATTAACGAGTGTTTGTTCTGTTCTCCCATTTTCATGCTTTATACACCAACGTCCAATTCCGATATTGCCATGCAAATGTAAGCCTTTTCTGCCAATGCACCTTCGTTAGAATAGGTGACATGACCATCCGTTTGCTTCGGGGAGCCAATATGCAGCTGGGTTTGCTGAACTGTCATTTGAGACAAACTTCTGGTAGCCCCCTAGTTCATTCAGCCAGTGAGTTAGTTGTTCCATTGTATCATGGCAATCAGCCCTCACGAACCTTCGGAGCCGACGTTCACCTCTCATATTAATGGCATGTGGTGTTCTGCAGTTTCCACGTCGCTTATTCGCAATAGTGCCATTTCTCCATTGACGATCCACTTTAAACACAGCAGCACACGAACAGTTCACAAACTGCACTGTTTTGGAAATATTGCCACCCTTGGACCGAAACTAGATAATCATTATTTTTTCCAAATCTGATAAAAAAAAATTGCTCCTTTTTTAGCCATGGAAGCAACGAGTGATATGTTTTCAGAATGTCTATACTACACCTTATATACCCACCTCGTCAGTTCACGACACATGCTTTATTTCATTGGCTATGTGCTGTTGGCATCAAAAGTAGGTGGTCACAATGTGACTCACCCTGTAGTAAGATTCTCTTTCCTATTCCCAAAGGAACGTCCAATAGAACATGCTTAATTTCATATATTGTTTTTATTCTTTTCCTATTTATAGACCTATTTTCTATTGCAACAAAACTGTGATATTTATCTATAACTAGAACTAAATGTTAGTTTTAGTTTTAGTTTTGGGCCGCATTTTTTTACCATGCAAATTAATACTTTGCTTAGATTGTACATACTTACCGTAGTATATATCTATGCAAAATTAGAATTACTTAGGTTTTGGGTTCAAGAGGAGTTGTAATCCTACCCTTCCTCTTTACTACAATATGTTGCTAGTCATATAAAGAGTGCGAAAAAAAATCTGGGGAGAGGGTATCAACCCCCCCCCCCCCCCCCCCCCAATTTTTTCTACAAATCTGCACTTATGACCAAGAATGAGAGTTTTTTTTCTAGTGTATATTACATATCTGCAAACTCTACTGGTTTTTTTTTCCAAAAAACTCCCAATTTTTTTCCCTAAGGGATTTTTCTATACACATTCTTTGTTAAAGGGAATTTTGATCGAACTTGCTGTCACCAATTTTTTTTTCCATGCATGAATTTAGCACCAGTACTAGGCATTTGTAAATTGGGTGCTTTCCTAATATCATCTAGCAATCAAAACGTAATATGCTTTCACGTCATTGGCTGCTTCACATTGCAAAGTGACTTGACATTTTATATATTTATGTATACATAGCAAGAAAGTGCTGTACACTGTATTATCTATTGGATTTTTATTTTCTAATGTTATGATATTATTTTGAGCACCAGTACTAAGTTGCATCATTTTCACTTTATTGATAGACTAAAATATACTTAGTGTTGCCTGAGAATAAAGCAGTTATAAATTGAATTCAATAATCTTAAAATAAAATGTTATTCATATAAATAACAGTGAAAATGGCATACAATCTGTGTACACCAGGGTGTGATACGACCTCTCCCAAAATAAAAAAATTATGCCCTTCACACCAAAACCCATTTTGACCTCTCATGAACATGTGAAAAAAAAAATAAAGATGAAACAAATTCCTTCTGCAAGAAGGAAAATAGATATGCATGAAATCAAAATATTTAACAGTTCGCTCGCTTAAAAAATCACCGAAATTAAAATAGTAATGAAAAAATTTTGATAGAATCCCTTTCATGGTGTCAAGATAGGAACTATGGTGATATTTTCATTTGCTAAGCAACTGATTTGTTTGAAAATGCTAAAATATAAAATAACAAAGCTAATTTCACGGCTGTACCACATTTAGATTTCCCTCTACAGACTACACATACAGACATTTTATATTATATAAGATACTGTTTCAAATGAGCATGATTTCATGTACATGCTATTTTGCATATATAGATTACATTCTAGTATACTGTTGAAACATTTTTCTCTATCCATGTTTAGTTTCAAATTGTGTAAATTCAAAATTGCACAACATTAATTTCTTTGCATTATATTTAATTATTAATGATTTTATAAAATACTGATTATTTTTTAAGTGCATTTTCGCATATATAGATTAAATTCCCATGCAATATTAAACATCCTTTTCCATCCATCTTATTCTTGTTAGAATCTTAAATTGAATAAACAGAATATTCACATCTTTACAGTTTACATAAATGCGAAGGAATATTTCCTTTAAAATATCAAGATTATAGTTTTAAAAACCTTTTATATTACTTTTACAAATTCTAAACTGAACTGAAATTTTGCTACTTATAAATTTATTTTCTGTATATTACCATTAAAATGTTTTACATTCTTGAAGTGCCAATTATAGTTACATTATATTTTATTTATATTAAATCAGGGTTCCCATTAGAGGGCAAGAATTTCTCACAATAGAAATTGCTGTGCTAAGTTTTCTCGTAGTATAAAGTAAGATACTTCCCGCTCCCCTTTAAGTCTGATGATTATGGCCATGGTAAAAATTTATGACTTGCCTTTGATTCCCCTTCTGCACAGAATTTTGCACTCTGACAGTGTTAAATTCATTAAGGAGCAATTAGAATAAGTGCTCTATGGTTAAATCTCTTTTTCTGTCATCCCCCATTCTTCAATCTCCCATTGACAGATAATTACATTTCAAGGAGTTAACTGACCTTGGACAATCTAGTAGTTAATCTCCCAGGAGAAATGCAGAACAAGAATAACTCATTGTAAGGTTGCTAGAATTTTTATTGCACTAACATGTGCAGTAGAAGGGAATTACATTGTAGTAAAACTTTTAACAACAAGCAGTCAATCCTATCAACATTTTCTAATTTCTCCGACAGACCCAAGATTGTAGCCCTAAAGTTCTGTGCAGAGAACTAAAGCTGTTTTAATTGCCATCTTTCATAAAGACGACTAGTAGGTCTGGATACAAGGTCTGAGATCGGCGCAGAAAAAAGGGGCATAATCAACCAATCATACACATTATTGATCAGGAAAAAAATTAACTGGCCCACTGGGAAATCTTCTGAGATCTCACTGGTTGGGTCTGAAAACTAATAGTGATATGTTCCAGTTATTTTGATGATGTTCTATCATTTTAATATGCTATTTCATAAAACTTATAATTGCATAGCTACTAGTCTCCTGATTTTTATGGGACATCGCAATTTGTTCTGTTTGGCAAAAAAGTGAAAATATTTCAATTTCTTTTTTGTAGATTTCTACAAAATTTCCTTATTTATAGAATTTTAGAAAGATATCCTTACAATTTATAAAACCTATGACTCATAAAATTTTGCTGAGAGATGCAAAAAAGACCACAATCCCTATATCCACAGGAGGTAAATTTGATTTGCTAATATCTTATTACTAAACATTAAAAATAGTATTTTTAATTGATCCCCTAAATTTACTTGAGTTTTTCTATTCCCAAAATGTGAGAAAAATATTGCAATTTTAGTGTCCACAGGAAACGTTTGTTCCATTAAAATCTTATTACCTGTTGCCAAACATCAGATTCATGGCTGTAAAATGTGATTTAAATTATCTTCTGCAAATACTGCCCTAGCTAAAGTACAGCTCCCCAAAATTTCTTTCTCTTTATGCTGCTGATACTGTGTAGAAATAGTTTACTCATGCAGTAAGCATTTTCATTTTTTATCTATCATTAGCAGACCATCATATTTTGTGCTATGTAAAAAAGAAATCCCTAATTTCCCCCAAGTTATACTGAACAAGTTGCATGCTGACCTGAGATTATTAATATAGAAGGCAAGACCATTTTGGCAAACCAAGCCACAATATTGAAACTTGCCGTAACTGTTTTTCATAGGTCTGCCCAGCCTAAGGCAATCTGTTTTGAAGCACTTCTGCACAGCTTATTTACTTTAGAGACATGATTGGATGGCATTTGTAAATTGGGTGCTTTCCTAATATCATCTAGCAATCAAAACGTAATATGCTTTCACGTCATTGGCTGCTTCACATTGCAAAGTGACTTGACATTTTATATATTTATGTATACATAGCAAGAAAGTGCTGTACACTGTATTATCTATTGGATTTTTATTTTCTAATGTTATGATATTATTTTGAGGTAGATGGACTAGATGCTTAAACCTTAACTGTGACTATTACATTTAATTGCTTTGTCAAGTTAATTTTCCAAGCCTTAGACAGGGGTATTTTATTTATGTAAATACCTCTATGTAAAAACGAACTTTAACTTCTGTAATCATGTTTCCTACAGTGCTGGACAAAATTGTAAGTTCACCTGAAAATTGGCTGTGAAGTAGAATAAGAAAATATGTTAGACCAATCCTTCCTATACAACATAATTACAAATGCTTTCAGGATTTGCTGCAATTTGTTAAAAGTTATAAGAAAAATATAAGAAATTGATATAAAAAAAAAAAAAGAGTTAAATGTAAAAATATGCATGCACCAGTAAAAGTAATGCTTGGATGAACCTCTGGCATATTGTCACTTCAAATCAGATAGTTAATTTTTAACCCCATAGCAGATGTGGCATTGATTAATATTTGACATCCCGTACATACTGCCAACAATGTGCAAAGCAACATTATAATTGATAAAGTAAAAAACATTTTCTACAAAGGATAATGAACCTGAAGTCAAAAAGACGAAATGAGCACAAATAGAAAAAACAGACTGGTTCCCAAGAATCAATAGAAAAACCTTCCTTTAAACTTGCTTTTGCAAAGGATTTCAAGACTATCATTTTACCACTTTTTTCAAAAATCAGTCAGCAGATTGCTAAAATTCTTAAAAATTTCAAGTTTAATATTGTGTTTACAACTTCTAATAAACTTAAATTTTCTAATCTGAAAGATCCTATAGAAATTTCTAATAGTTGGGGCATTTACAGTAGGTATTTCTTGCCAGTGTGGTCTTTCTTATGTTGATAGAACTAAATTTGCTTTAAAATTTCATATTAAGGAACATAAAAACTATATGAAAAAACAGGAATTTAATAAATCTTCAATTACTCAACATGGCTATAATTTTAACCACCATTTTGAGTTTTCTTCAGCAAGGATCATACAAAAATACCCATCGATGTATGGTCTTGAATTTGTGCAATGTTTAATATGAAGATGACCCCTTATGTAAATCTTTAAAGCCTTCTATATTCAGAAAAATTTTAGCAAATTTAGATAATAACTTGTCCAGTACTCCATTTTTGTCTTTGGTTTGGTGGAGTGCCATCTAATTCTTTATGTTCCATTTCTTAATCTTTGGGGCATATGAGTTGTTTTGACATATTTTTCATCTTCATAGCTGCCAACTTTGAATGGCTGAAAATCTATAGATTTTTACTCACAGAAAAATTAGCAATGCTCTGAATAATTATCGTAAAGTGAATTCCCACCATATTAGGAAAAGGGGGAAAATATAAGCTAAAGTAGGGGCAAAGCGAAAAATAAGCTGAAATCAGGAAAAAAGAACTTTAATATAATTTCCAATTCTACTTTATGAATTATCATTATTATTTACTATTTTTTACAAATGTTGTTGAACAAAATTTTGATTTTTTTTTAACATCATAAACAGTTTTAAAACATATGCTGGGTTCATACCCATTTTTCAGATTTGTAGCCATTCAATGAGTAATTCAAATTATAATGTAGTATATATACAGGGTGTCCCAAAAACATTGACCTCAGCTTTTATTCTTTAAATATTGATCTTAGACATATATAATAAATTACAAAGTTGCATAAATAAAGGTACAGAATTTTATGAAATCGAGTAAAATGTTCAAGGGAATTAAATTTTAAGAAATACAAAATTTAAATTTTTATACAGCCCCTGTACAAAACATTTCCAATGAGTAAAATGTGCTCCATACACTAATAAGGTGATGTACAAAATTTCATCATAATTCATCAATTTTATCATAATTCATCAATTTAATCATTTTATCATAAAAATCCCAGAGATATGAAAAGACAAAAATGCTGACTTAAGGGGTATGGTACCCAAATTGCTGAAATCTGCAATTTTGAAGTTATAGTTGTAATCTTTTGTATTTAGGTAGATTTTAAGAATAGTAAACAAAATGTGATATTAAAAATTTCAAAAATTATTTTTAAAAATTAGAATTTCAAAAATTTGACACGTTTTCTTTTTGATATAAGTAGAAAAATAATTTTTCTAAAATTTTAATTTGAACATTTTTTAGCATAAAAATATGTAAGAAATAAATTATCTTCACAGTTTTTGTAAATATGAATCAAAAATTTAATATGTGATTTTACACCACAAATATTATTTTCGAAAATCATAATAAAAAAACAAACACTTATTTCAGTAATTGCTGAAGACAAATTAAAGAAAAGTATATATATATAACAATTGTTCCAAATTTCATTCATATCCGTGCAGTAGAATTTGACTTTAATTTAAATTTATAAAAATGTCAAAAATCACGTCTTTGAGAAAGCAGACGAAAACAGGAGTGGTTGGTGACAACTTCAGTAGTTCAATTTTTAACATTGCAATATAATCGGTTCTATTTAATGTAGCAAGATGAATTTGGTGTCATTGGAATCAGAAAATTATTTTTTTTTTCAAAAGATAAAGAAAAAATTGAGATTTTTCGGGTACCATACCCCCTTAAACCACTTTTCGATGCATCAACATGGATTCTCAGAGGGGAAAAATCATGTCCGTAGATCATGTTTCAGGCGTGATACACAAATTACAAAAGAAAACGATAACATAAATAAATAATAATTTTGCTATTTATTGGTACAAAAATATCTACAATGTGTAGAAATAATAATTTTGCACAAAGATTACAAAGTTGTTAAAAATGTTTTCCATCCCTGCCAATACAGAGCTGCATTCACCTGATAACACTTTTGTGCACTCAATCAAGTTCTTGTTCGGTGATGTTACGACAACCATCTTGAATGCGTTGTTGCAACTCTGCTTTATTTAAAGGAGGTGACAGATAAACAATTGTACGTAAACGACCCCACAAATAAAAATCCATAGGCATTAAATCATGTGATCTAGGGGGATTTTCGACTGGCCCATGCAAGCCAATCCACTTGTCTAGAAACTAGTTATTTAACCAGTGTTTCACAACTGTAGTAAAGCAAACTGTTTCTGAAAATACTACATACATTCACAGAAAATTCTTTCTGATGATGAATATCATGTACCACGAATGAATTTGTGTCAGACCAGAAGTGCTCATTTTGAGGATTTATGCATCCATCTTGTTTAAAACAGCATTCGTCAGTACAAATTACGTTTTTCAGGAAAGAGGGATTTGCATCTTCTTGATTTAGAGCCCAATTACAAAAATCTAGAGTACGTTGATAATCTGTTGGCTCCTGTCCTTGCACACCATGAATGTTAAACGGATACCATTTATTCCGTTTCAGTATTCTCCACACTGTTGCACATGGTATGTTCATTTCTGAAGCAGCTGTGCAAACACTACTATGTGGATGACTGAAAAAGTAAGCCAAAATATCAATTTCTACATCAGTTAAGTCTGGGCTTACCTAGTCCACATACACGATGTACGCTTCCTCTTTCACACACTCGCTGCACCAATCTGGAAATAAATCTCAGAAGGATGTCAAGAATTGGGAAAAGTATGTTAATATTCCCATGCAGTTTTGTTAACATTGCAATTGCATAAACTGTACAGCATAAGCATTTCAACAAGTTCTTAGTTGCTGTATAGGATACAGCAACTTACATACTATCGGTATAGGATAACTACACTCTCAAAATGTAGTAGAAATGCAAAATACTTATGGATCGATCAGACTGCCGGGCTGTGCATGCTACGCTTGCGTAAGGGAGGCTATTGATCAATGGCAGAGCAAAAACAGCTTTCTCATGTGATGCGTCTGTTGCGATTGTGTGACGCACTGATCAGAGACAGATATTTGCATATGCGAACATTTCTAAGCTGTTTTAATGTTCATTTTGATTGTGCCATTTCCAAGTTTTATTCTGTAATTAATCATGTAAAATTTTAAGGTATTTTTCAGGAAGCATATAAGAGGCAGATATTATTTGCCTATGATGCATTTCTGTGTTGCATCATTTGCACTCTTGCTGTAAACATTTACAGTTTAATTTGATTAATCCCTCACCAACTTTATTTAAACATATCTCTGGGACTTTTTATAATAAAATGCTGAAATTTTGTACATCACCTTATTAGTGTACGGTGCACATTTTACTCATTGGAAATGTTTTTGTACGGGGTCCATATAAAAATTTAAATTTTGTATTTCTTCAAATTTAATCCCCTGAAAATGTTTATCGCTTTCATAAAATTCTGTATCTTTTTTACGCAACTTTGTAATTTATTATATATGTCTAAGACCAATATTTAAGGAATAAAAGCTGAAGTCAATGTTTTTGAGACACCCTGTATATTATTTGATGCATTATAAATAAAAAATATATTTTAGAATAAATTTTAATATAATAAAAACAAATATCATTATAAAACCAGATTTTCTTTTTAAAACAGAAAAATGCCTTTAAATTTATAGCGTAGCAAGAGTATGTAAATTATTAAATATAAGAATAATCTTATTGCTAAATGAGTAATGTTTGTACTATTTGGTAAATTATACAAAATATTTAAGATATTAATGTAAAAAAATATTTTTGTATACTCTTGGGTTTACAAATTGAATTCAGAATAGAAAAATATGTTAGTTTAGTCAATCTAATATCCAATATTCAGAACATGGAAATGGATGGAAAAAGATGATAGTGAACTCTTGGCAAAGCACAAGAATACAAAGTGAAATGCACAATCTCACAATTTATGCAAGAATAATTAAAAAATTACCCTTAAATAATTAACCAAAATATAAAAATAAGCTAGTTTAGTCATTCTAATGTGCAATAATTAAGAGATGGAGCTGGATGGAAGAAAAATACTACTGGACTTACGGTAACACATGAAAATACAAACTATGCTCCTGTTTGTAAAAATTGCAACACTATGAAGGAATCATCAGAATTGAATGAAATTTATTCCACAAACAACCTGTATTGATACAAATAAATGATTAAATTTACAAAACAATATCACACATGTCGAAAATCAGTATTTGATGAAGCCACCATATGCTGCAATAAGTTCTTCTATACGACGTGGCATCGAATCAAACAGATTTTGCATTTGTACCTGAGGACGAGCATTCCAGATTGTTTCTATCGAAACCTAAAGCTCAGCTGTATTAGTTACAGGACAAGCATCATGAGTGAGATGTCGACCAACGAAATCCCAGACATGTTCAATAGACGACATATCTGGCGAATAAGCACATGCCAAGGAAGAAGCTGTATCTGTCATGCTGAAAAGAAGTTTTGAACATTCTTAGCAACATGTGGATGGGTATTGTCCAGTTGAAATACAGCTCCAGGAATGCATTGAAGGAAGGATACAACTTCGGGCTCCAGAACTTCTCTGATGTAAAGGTTGCTGTTGAGATTTCCCACAATTCTTAGCAACTGAGATCGTCTAAGATGCCCAATGGTGCCTCAGACCATCACGCTTGGCATTCATCCAGTATGACATTAGATAACGTACTCTGGAAGGTGATGTTCACCGCTATAGTGCCTAGCATAGATGTGGCCATCATTGTACCCTAAATTAAAGCAGGATTCATAAGAAAAGATTACTTGTTGCCAATCGGCACACCAGTGTCTATGTTGATGAGCCTATTGTAGCTGCAGGCATCGGTGGTTTTGCATCAGGGGAATCCTTGTACAAAGGATTTCTTGCATGCAGTCCATAGTGTAGTAGATACTGACACACCTGTAGCGGTGCTCCAACATTCTGCCAACTGTCGAGATGAAGTTGTATGGTCCACCACGGCATTGTGGATGAGGTATCTATCATCCTGTGCTGACATAACATTTTATTGTCCACTATTGGATTTGCGACTCATCCAGTTCTCTTCAGTCCAATGCTTCCACACTCGTATCACTGTCATGGCATTATGCTCCATATGAGCTGCTATTGCACAATAAGTAAAACCTCCTTCACAAAGGCTGATCATTCATCCCTATTCAAACTCCATAACTTGCTCATATGGCACCCTGTCGTAGAGGCATAGTGACTTTTCATTAAATGTTTACCGCTGACCAACAATCATAGATTGCTTTCAACGCCTCGTTATAGCTCTTTATTTATATGGCTAAAACAGTAGTTTAGAGGGTGCTGCTCATCGCACGCATGCACAGTGACTCTGAAATTCTAATCATTTGCATAGCATACCCTAATTTGCATTTGCTGTAGGTTTCAGCTCGATTGCGAGATTCCTTCGTGGTGTTGCAATTTTTATAATCATGAATTTAAATTGCACAATCGCAGTATTTATGTAAAAAAATAATTTGGTTTAGTGAATATTTAGCATTTGACTAAATGTTTTATTCAGTTTATTTTTTAACTTAAAGTGAAGAGAATTTGCTAATCATTTTCAAAGGATAAAATCAGGTTGTCTACTAGGTGCAATTTTTCATGATACTTTTTTTTGTAGAGCAATATTTCATGATACTGCTGCAAAATAACATTTTTATATACACCACATAATTATACATATTTTAGTCGATGCAAACACATTGCTAAGTAGAAAATATTTTCACATTTAAATGACATGTACTGAGGATTACATACAAATGCAGTTTTTCATGATAGTGCTGTAAAATAAATAGCCCTTCATTTCATTAACACATTTGAAAAATAGTTTTTTTTTATGTAGCATGAAATAATTATTAACATTTTAGGGCGAGTCGAGTGGTCTGGGTTTTCGACACTAGTGAGCTCAGATTTCGTAATCGGGAGAAAGCAAATTTTCTAGATGTAATGGGAAAACACTGATCTCAAAATTTGCAACATTTTCAGGACTTTTGTAACAGATTTTGTAATTTTGTGAAGCTGTAGACATCCTGCTAGGGTTTTTTTGTAGCAGAAACGGGAAAAGTGGTAACGTTTGGTTTTTGGAAGAAAAATTGGTTTCTGATTAAGAGAGATACTTGAAAATCGAAAATTTTCTATATAAATCAGAAATACATCTTGTTAGATCTTGGTTAATCTTGTTCGAACTTGACTGGTCTTGCTCTTAATCCAGGAAATGGGTTTATGAACCCATTTTTCTATTTGTATCCATTTCGTCTTTCTGACTTCAGGTTTGTTGATTCTCTTGTACTGACAAAGGGGATCGAGTGTATTCTCGAAACAGCTGTGTGCTGCATTTTTATTTTATTTACACTTAAATATGTTGGCCAAGTTTTCCTTAACATTATAATTAGTCCATGTAAATAGCATGTCTTAACATCTTATTTTGGAGACCTTAAAATGCTGAGCAGAAATGTGAAACATGTTAAGCAAATACATTCCTTCTTCCAACAGATTAAAAAAAAAAAATAACTTTAAATGTCTTTAACTTAACATTTTGTTAAATTATTCTATGTTTAGTATGCATTTGGGGTAAAAGTTCTGAAGATTTGAACTCTGTAAGATTCTAATACCAATATGTAAAAATATAGCTTTCTGGTATAGGGTTCTTTTGAGCCATCATCTGCAGGAACATGCGAGTTAATTTTTGATTATCCGAAAATTTCACTTTTTAAAATACAGAAGGTCATTCGCACTTTATGGAAATGGTTTTGTATTTATGTTTCTCGTTAGCATTTTGAGATAAAGATTTAGCATTTTCAATATAATTATCTGCTACTGTTTTGTTTTGATTGGAATGTAGAATAAAAAATTTATTTTGAAAATGGTTCCTGAAATTGATAGATGGCTTGAAAGTTGCGTAAATGAACTTCCGAGGAAAAATATTCATATCTACAAATTGTAAAGCAGTGTAAAAATAGAGGTTATTGAAATTGAAAGAAAATAATTTTTAAATATATTAAATTTGAAAGGGAAAAAGCATCTAGCTGAAAGTAAAAATGAAAAAATGACCACAAAATCACATCCTAAAACTGTTCGAATGCAGGTAAATATCAAGAAAGTGAAGTCTCTGATCCTAATTGAAAATCCACAGACTCAAAGATTCATTGCACCAAAACTGGGAATGTCTCTGGCACTGTAAGTAAAATCATTCATAAAGATTTTTTTGCCAAAGCATATTGCTGAAAGAAAAACAAATTGTAGAAAGTTTGAAAATTATATGAAAAACACCTAGCTGCTGATAAATGGAAATTTGTGGTAACATTCAATGAGGCATGGGTGTATAAAGAATCAAGGCTATCAGACAGAAGCAAACTGCTGCAAGATCCTTTATGCATAAAAATTAATTTTCAAAATCGTTTCCATAAAGTGTAAACGACCTGCTGTAGGCTTGGATCACTGGTCAACAACAAAAATTTTTTTTTTCTGGCATGGGCTTTTGAAGCTGTTTTAGACTAATTTCAGGGTGCTGATACCAAATCTGATCTCCGATTTGCTCTATCACATCTCATTTGTATGCTCTCAGCAAACCCCATTTTCATTGATTTTACCCGAAATTAACTTTTTGTTATTTATGATTGCCAGTTGTTGCGAGTCAGTGACTGCTTTAGTGATAAAAGATGGTGGTGTATTTGTAGGATAGTGTGTTTATAATATGATTTTATGTAGATTTATATAATATTTTTCATCTGCAGGTCGTGATCTAACAATGGCTACAACATCTGAAAGAAGGAAATGCCGTAATGACACAAATATCTTCTGCTACATCTGTGGCAGCTTCACTTTGCAGGATCAAAGGCACAACATCAATACCTTTGTCAAGAAGGTGTATCTTACCTACTTTAAAATATGACTAGGAGACCAAGACAAAAATTGGGCTCCTCATAAAGTGTGAAAAACCTGTGTTGAAACTTTGCAATCATGGTCTAAAGGAAATAATGCTAAGCTAAAGTTTGGTGTGCTAATGATTTGGAGAGAACCAACAAACCATTTGGATAACTGCTACTTCTGCCTTGTCAATGTAAAAGGTTTCAATAAGACAAACAAACACCACTTACAATACCCAGATATCCCATCTGCCAGACGACCAGTTGAACACTGTGAGGAAATACATGTGCCTGTATTTACTGAGCTACCAGAGATTGATGTTGAAACCCTCAATTCACCTGCTTCTACAGATGATGAGCTGACCGAATATACGCCATCTGATGCAGATTCTGATAAAATTGCTCTGTTTAGTCAGCCTGAATTGAATGATCTGGTAAGAGATTTGTATTTGTCAAAGCAGTCTGCAGAATTGTTGGCTTCCAGGCTGAAATAGAAAGGACTACTCAGACCTGGCACTAGTGTCTCCTTTTATCGTAACAGAGAAGCAGCACTGCAAAAGTACTTCCATTCAGATGGTCTACTTATTTATTATAATAATGTTGAAGGGCTTCTTTTCAATATGGGACTGCCCGCATATGATTCAAGTGAATGGAGACATTTACTGACAGTAGTAAAAGGAGTTTGAAATGTGTGTTACTGCACAACATAAATATATATAGTTCAATCCCAATAGGACACTCTGTACAAATGAAAGAAGAGTATGCCAACATCAAAACAATTCTGGATAGATTGGAATACCATGTTCATGGATGGGTAATTTGTGTTGATTTGAAAATGGTTAATTTTCTGCTGGGGCAGCAAGGAGGTCACGCCAAATACCCTTGTTTTCTGTGCTACTGGGACAGTAGGGCTACATTAGAATGCTGGGTGAAAAAGACTTGGCCGCCAAGAATCAGTTTGACGCCTGGTGACAAGAACATCAAGAATGAGCCTCTGGTTGATAGGAATAAAATTGTATTTCCCCTACTGCATATAAAACTTGGGTTAATGAAGCAATTCATTGAAGCTCTTGATCACACTGGAAACTGCTCAGCTATATATGTTTAACCTTTTCAAGTCTCAGTGCCGAGAAGAAAAAGGCAGGAATATTTGATGGCCCTCAAGTAAGAACACTCATCAGGGATCCACACTTTGTTACAACAATGACTGAGGCAGAGGTTAGAGCAGTGTTTCCCAAACTGTGCGCCGCGAAGTATAGCTGGGTGCGCCGCGAAAGAATTAAAATTATATTAAAAATGAGTAAAATATGAAATAAAACTCTTAAATAAATCATTAATATTAAAATAATATAAAATCTTGCATATTTGTTGTGTAGTACTTGGTTCAGTACGAATGTTAGTTTCCTTTAAAAAAAATTATATACCGTATATATTTTATGTTGAATTATATAAGTTTTAATATTTAATAATTTTGATTAAAAAATTCATGTGGTATTTTCTGGTATATTTATTTTATTTATGTAAAGATGTTATAAGTTAATTAAAAATCTACTTACTCATTAAAAATAAAATTCATGGAAAAAGCATATACGAATGCAAAATTGTAAATTGAATTATTAGCAGCCGTTGGTATGCGAATGGCGTCTGCACTTTGAGGGTCGAGTCCTCATTGGCTGATACGGCATTCTGTTGTCCACTCGTCATTAACTCATTTACCTTAGTTTTATAGTTGATTTCGATCAGATTGGAAGTGTTTTTTGTTTTGTTTATGTGCAAATAATGCTTATTTAGTGTGAATGTTTTAGAACAGTATTTTATTTTTCTGTAACTATTCCTTAGGTAAAATATATTTCCCATAAAAATGGATAGGTTTATTAAGAGGAAAAATAACAGTGATGATTGTGAACCCGAGCATGAACGTTTGTCAAAAGTAACTAAGCCTTGTACTAGTAATATGGTAAAAGCAAGGCCTGATTGTCAGTACTGCAATACTTATTTAAAGTTTGGTTTTACTTGGACTGGAAACGATGATCATCCATTTCCTCTTTGCCTTGTCTGTGGCGAGAAAATGTCTAACGAAGCCGTGTTACTTAGCAAGTTAAAAAGACATTTTACAACTAAACACCAATATCTTCAAGGAAAAGATTTGAATTATTTCAAAAGACTGTCAGAACAACAATCAAAGCAGGGTAAATATTGAAAAAAAGTTTACAATTTCAGAAATGGCTCAAATCGCTTCTACTGAGATAGCCCAAATGATTGCGTTAAAAATGAAGTCTCATACTTTACTCGAGTTTATTATCTTGCCCGCATGTAGAAAGATGGTTAAAACAATGTTTGGGGATGAGGCAGAGCAAGAAATGAACAAAATTCCTCTCTCAAATAATACAATTCATAGGCGAATTATGGATTTGTTTGCTGATATAGAAGAAAATGTGTGGAATAAACTTCAGAACTCAGAATTTGCTTTGGAAGCTGATGAATCAACTGACATTATACATAAGGCCCAATTACTTACATTGATTCGATTTATTGATGGAGATCGAATCATAAATCAATTTTTTTGCTGCAAAGAAATGCCAGGCACAAGAGGTCAAGATATATTTGATATTTCTTGATTTATCTGGTTATCTTAAAAAATGGAATTTTTCATGAAAATCATGCATTGGAATAAGCACTAATGGTGCTCCATTCATGGTAGGCTCGATGAAAGGTTTGCATCATTAGTAAAACAAGAAAATCCAAACGTCATCCGAACTCATTGCTTTCTGCATACAGAGGTACTAGTTTCGAAAACATTACCAGTTGAATTAAAAGACGTATTAGATCAAGTTGTTTAAATGGTGAATTATATAAAAAGCAGACCATTCAAGACTCGCTTAGTTGACCGAATTTGTGTAGATATGGATTCCCAGCATAAATGCTTAATTTTACAGACGGAAGTCAGGTGGCTATCAAGAGGAAAGGTTTTAAGTCGCATACATGAACTCCAGAAAGAATTACTTCCTTTTTTTGAAGGAGAAAAACATCAACGTGGAAAATTTGGATTTCTAGACTGGAATATTTAACAGAGATATTTACAAATTTTAATAGTCTTAACACAAGCATGCAAGGTAAATGTGAAAATATTCTTACTTCGACAGATAAACTGATTGCATTTCAGAAAAAAATAGCAATTTGGAAAACTAGAGCTAAAAATGGTAACTTTGAAATGTTTTCATTGCTTGGTAAAACCAACATAGAAGAAATGACTCCTATTGTAGTTGAGCATTTGGCAATTCTAGAAGAAAAATTAAACTATTATTTTCCATCACTGAATACAGAAGATTATGGCTGGGTCCGAAATCCATTCATAAAAATTTTACCTGATATTGGTTTGAATTTAAAAGAAGAAGAAGAATTGGCTTCTATTTCCAGTGATCGGGGGCTTAAAATCAAGCATGCAGATTTATCAATTGATGTATTTTGGATTTCTATTAGAGAAGAATATCCCTCGGCAGCTAAAAAAGCATTATCCATTTTGATGCAGTTTTCCATATCATATTTATGTGAATTGGGATTTTCTTCACTCACTAACATTAAATGTAAAAAAAGAGCGAGACTTCATTGCATTGAAGATGAAATGAGGGTCTGTTTATCTGAAATACGTCCAAACATAGAAAATGTGGTGAAAAAACATCAAGCCCATGTTCCACATTGATATTTTTTTTTTATTTACCGAACAAAAAGTAAGTATACTGTACTTAATAATTTTCTTTAGTTTCATTTTTTATGTTCATATGTATAAATACTCATTTTATATACATATTAGTGTATATATATATATATATATATATATATAATAAGTGCGCCGCAAAATTTCCATTTGTTGTAAAGTGCGCCGCGAGTTAATAAAGTTTGGGAACCACTGAGTTAGAGCTTGGACTGCATTCTCTGGTGTGGTGTGGGATTTCCTTGGGAATAGGAAACTGGACAACTATCGAGAGATTGTGGACTCTTGAGTTTCCAAGCACTTGGATGTAGAATGAGCATCAAGGTTCACTATTTACATAGGCACTTGACCGATTTTCCAGAGAACTTTGGTCACATGAGCGAAGAGCAAGGTGAACGCTTTCATTAAGACATTAAAGTTATGGAAGAACGTTAGCAAGGCCGATGAGACTCCAACATGATGGCAGATTACTGCTGGTCCTTGATGAGAGACATTCCACAAGCTGTACATCGGAGATTGTCAAAGAGGCCGTTTATGCAGATGTAACATCAATCATCACTATTTCCAATTTACCTTTTTGTACATATTTTTCTTATCTTCATATTTCAATTCTTACATGGTAATATGCATTCACTCACATTTATATGCAGTCGCTCTCAACTTTGTGCTACAGCTCATTAAATGTTTGTTTCATTATTATTGGTATCTTATCTTGTCTGTATATCTGTTTAGCTCTTCGTATATGATCAATTATTTGCTGTTTTCATTGAAAATGCAATATTTGATATCTCAAAAGCCTGATGCGATAGAAAAAAACTGATGCCAGATTTGGAATCAGCATCCCAAAATTACCTTAAAACTGTTGGAATACCTTATGCCAGAAAAAGTGTGTTGACCAAATACAGGTTCTATTATAACTGCAATTCAGTGGATACTTTGAACCAGTTATGTAAAAATTACAGTAAAGTGAAGAAACAAACAAAAAATTAAATATTAATTCAGTGTCAAAACTTAAAATCTTGATTAATGATTACCAGGATAATGTTTAAGCCATGGAACATTTTCACTACAAGGGTTGTATAAAAAGTGAGATTTCTTACATTTAAGCAAATGCCACATAAACAGTCACAATTCCACTCAATTTTACCAAATTTTGCTACCATAGGTAAGAAAATAAAAAGCTGCAGATCATTTTTAAATATCCAGTTTAAAATCAGTGTGAAGTATGAGAAAATAAAATATGGTCAATTTTTAAAGTATTTTTATTAACATTGTAAAAAATACACAAGTGTAAAAGGGTGAATCCTGCACAGAAAATTCATAAATTTACACTGCTGACTTAATAAACTGCAAACATTTTCTGATAATGATAAAACATTAAAAATGTATAATGGCTTTTCTATTAGAAGAATATAATGATTATAAAATTAAAGACTTTTTAATGATTATAGCACATTTTCTGCAGATTAAATACCAGTTTTATAGAAAGGTTAACTTCTTCAAGAAATCATTCAAATTAAATATAAGTTGATTAACATAAAACTAGTTTATAAGATCTTTGTGTTACTGTGTAGAAGAATCTGAAAAAGATAAGAAAATTTAACAAATACAAAAACTGGTTTCAACACAATATAATTTCTTTACATACATTCAAATGTCATAATTATGTATAATGTTATCTTCAATAGTTTTTCCTTAAAATGTATGAATAATTTTTTTTATATGAATTTCATAAATTACTTTTCAAATATTAAATTCATTAATCAGAGTGTTAAGTTGCTTTATTGATTCTCTGTCATATAATCCCAATGCATTGGTGGAAAATCTGTCTCTACAATGATTAAACACATTTTAAATTAAATTCTCTAAAAGTAGGATAGTATACTTATGTGTGTGGTTTGTTAAGAATGACCACTTCTACTGAGATATATCCACCAATGGATTTTTGCAGTTACGGACTTAACTTACAGATTTTAACTTCCATACAATAATGGCTATTCATATTTGTTGTAATAGCAAGATTTAATCGTGAACCAGATAAAGAGAATACCCCCCCCCCAACCCCCCTATGGATTATTTTCAAATTTTTAGAATTTTTTGGCTAGTTACACCATTTAACTATCTGTGCATCAAATTGCAAGTTTCTGCCCCTTTTACAAGTCACCATTTGGCCTTCTTATATAATAAAAGAAGTGTGTGTGTGTGTAGTTTGTAGCAGGAAATCCAAGCATCGTATGGCCATGAAATTTGGTACAGGTACTGCAGGACTCGGAAGGTGCACTTTAATCTGATTAGTGGAATGTTGCACAATCTGGACACTCTGTCTTCAAGTAAAAATATGAAGTACAAAATCCATACAATAAATTTAACTAGGAATGGTTTTGTTTTGTTTAAGTCCCTTGTGGTTTGCTAGTGGCCGACTTGTTCAGTTTTAAAAAGGATTTAATTTATGTATCAAGAGTTAAAGATATCCATACCATTCTAAAGATAAATAGCAGAGGTGTGGGATCATTGACGATCAACATTTGAAGGTAGTAACGAATGACCTTTAACTTCAGAGTTTCCCTTTCATGCAGATGCACAATATCAGACAGACATATTCCTGGCCTCCAGTATCTAGATTTTAGGCTAGTTAGATATTTCTGTATTTTATCGTCTTTCTGCATATCGTTCTGTTTCAGGATGAAAGGCAGTTAAAGGAAACCCATTTTTTCAATGAAGTACAATAGTCAACCATAACATCTATGACGGGGTGGGGAGGGAGGGGATTACTTTCTACAATTTTCAAAACATGCAGCCTAAGAATATTTATTTATTTGAAATTTAAATATGTAAATTACCTCTGTTATCTTGATTCTGACGATTAAAACTTCTGGAAGTAGTTTGTCTAAATTGCTCTACAAGGTCAGGATTAGCTGCTTGCATCTGAGCTGCTAAATATTGACCCCTAGAAAGATTTTAAACTTTGTAAAATTCAACAGACAATAGAAAACTTAGTAATGCTTAGCATAAAACAACAATAAAAGTACCTCAATAGAATTTAAATAAATGATATTTATTTAGCCTGTGATATGTATGATTATGGTATCATGTTTTATACATCACATTTACTGCCATTTTTTATGATATAGCAAAAGAAATATATAGATATGGTAGCTGTTAAGAGATTTCATTGATGATCGTTCTGGTATTGTATAGGTAAATAAAGTAATTGTGCTTTTCTACTACTGCCAGTTTAAGTTGATCACTTGCATCCATTTTGCTTAACCTAAAATGAATATATTTGAAATTTGAGTAAGTTAATACAGTACAACCTCGAAAATCCGGACTCGTCCGGACTTTGCCGATTCCGGATTATAGAATTCTAATAAAATTCAAACCTAATATTAACTAAATACACTATAAAGCACTATTTTTAGTAAAAATAATGACAAAAGTTAAGTTAACCAATTAAAACATATTATTTAATACAAAAAATAGGGCAAAAGAAATTTCAAAGAAAAAATATACACATTAATAATCTAGAATGTATGAACAAAATGAGAAAATTACATTTTATCATTTCGTTTAAATATTTGAATTAATGGTTTGTTGTTTCATTAATTTTGGGTTATGGGAAAGCAGTTCTTTTTATCCTGTAGATTGGCATTATTTCTGCTCGGTTATAAAGCTTCTTTGTCCAAGAACTTTAAATTGCATGGTCGATTATTTGCACAAGATTATCAATGGGTATTTTTTCTTCTCCACATTTATCGTCACTACTTTGCTTTTTTTTTATTTAATATCATATCGCAAATTTCGCCATCACTTAATTTATTTACGATTGGCGCATCATCATCACAGTGCAGAACTTCCATTATATCAGCTTTGTCGAGATTTAATGAAGAGCCGAAAGAATTTAATGTAGCGCCAAGATGTAATAAAGTGCGAGGATTAGCACTTTTGCCGATATATTTAAAGGTGTAAATGTGTTTAAACCGTCTTCGCTAAACGAAATGAAAAACAAAAAATAAGAACTCAAAAATTTTATTTATTTTCTAGCATCTATATAATGTTATGTTTAAAAAGGCTGATGAGTCTGAAAAAAGGAAAAACTTTATTAGTAATAGTCAAATATGTAAAAAATATTGCAGTAGATAAAATACATATCTTTTCTAAAAAGGAAAACTATTTTTCCTCTGAATGATTTTTCTAAAATACAATGAGTCATTACTAAGCTGCCACAGCACGGGGATGCGGTGGGGGAGGGAAAGCGAAGAAAGGAATATGCTTGGTTCGTAATAGTAAACGCAGCTGACCCCTCTGAAAGGCCAGTGTGTTAATGGCCTTGTTGCTCGGTTCTGTGCGATACGATATTATTTAGTTATTTATTTGCTATTTCTAGAATGTAAATATGACTTTCTAAACTAAAGACAAAATATACAGCCAATTTCAAGCTGACTGGAGGTTTGACGAGAATGAAAAACTCATCAGATATTGAGAGGAGGAAGGAATTCTGGAGACAAAACAGAATACATTGAAGAATGGGATTCGTACTACGAAGTGAGCAAAATAAGTTTCCGTGAGCGTTAATACGAACTCTAGGGATTTTTAGATTTAATTGAACAATCTGTGATAAAATGTTATGATAATGTTTTAATATATTTAATATTAAAAATTCCACTGTTTCAGAAAAATGTCTATTTCAATAATAAGAAAAGGAACTTTTGATAATAAAAAATCAGTATTTAAATAAAGGTGAATATTTTACGTGAAATAATTCATCGGTAATCGTGACTTGGGGGTGGGGGGTTAAAGCTAACAACGTAATTCACGTTCCAACCATGAACACCTATCTACGGCCGTCCATATTTATATCAGGTCTAAAGTTTCATCTCATTTCGGGGTTCAGAAAGTCGATCGAAAAATATGGTATTTGTTTACAAAATATAATGCCATATAAATAATCTTACCCTGTTAGTTATTAAATCCATGACTTCATCAGTCCGATAGTAAAAAAAAAAAACTTGAAAATTTAGAAAAAGTCCGGATTTTCGAGGTTGTACTGTACTAGCAAATGATGTTTATACTATAATAAAGTTTTATGCATCAAGATAATAAATGTAATATTAAAACAGTCACTTTTGACACCTACATGGATCATAGCATATTTGAAAAAAATTTTAGGAAAATTTACCAAAATATAATAAAATTTTAAGAAATTTTCTGTTATAATTTACAATAATTATATACAAAATATGCAAAACTAATACATTCCATCATACTAATTTTCAGAAAAAGTATATTTTTCACTTTTTAAGGCTATTTACCTACATTTGAATTTAACCTAGAAATTCCAGACTGATTTCTGATTTTAGAATTTTCCAGATTGTAGAGTTTGGATAAAAGTCAAACTTAATATCAACTAAAAACATAAATACTATAAAATATTTTTAGTAAAAATAATAAAAAAAGTTAAGTTAACCAATTAAAAAATATTATTTAATACATCAAGAACTAGATGAAATTTTTTGAAATTCGAGCAAAAACTTCAGTATTTTATATTTTCTACAACAGCATAAGACAAAAATTAGCATAATCATGAAAAGACATTATGGCTCAATGATTGCAAAACTTAATAGTTTCAATTATTACAGTGAAAAATAGCAGTGACACAATTTTTGTGTTTGTGATGTTATTAGCCTTTGGGGGGAGGGGGGAGAGTTTAAATTCTACGGATATGTGAATATAAATGCAAATGCATCAAATTCTAATGTATGCTTTTGAAATGGTTGCATTTCTAAGTATCCAAATCATTATTTAATACTGTTTACTATGTTTGAAAAATAGTTTTCTGTACAAAATGCAAAATAATTAAAAATTTCAGACAATAACAGATTGCAACAGTGGAAATTATTTCACAATTAAACGAAATATACGGAGGATCTCGCACAAATGCAGTTTTACATGATACTGTAGCAAAATAGCCATTCACGTCATTAATATGTTTGTAAAATAGTTTTTCTGTATAAAACTTTAAATGATTACAAAAATTTTAGATGATGCAAACAGATTGCAAAAGTAGAAAAATACTTTCACAATTAAATGAAATATTTCAAGGATAATGAACAAATACTGTTTATTGTGGTACTGCTGTTATATAGACTTTCATTTCATTAATAGTATGTTTAAAAAAAAGTTTTCTTGTATACTACACAAAATAATTGTAAAAATTTTAGTTGATGAAAATGTGGGTCTCTCACATTAATTATATAATCACTGGTTATCTCTCTCTTTTGTGATGCAGTAGGAATAATCACAGTTTGTAAGAGAATATTATACCATCACGGGGAAATGGATTTTCAGATGCAAGAAAGGGAAAACTCTGAATTCAAAATTCATGACTTTGTTTTTATTTTCAGGACATTCATGACCTATTTCCAATTTTTCTGTTCTCTATTTTCAATAACTGATGAGTATCACCGTCAGTAGTGATTAAACGTATTATTTCCCTGGTCCCGGTTTGACTTCGGAACAAAAAAAATAGCCTCCACCCACCAACAAAATTTTATTACGAGTTTGTTAAGATCCCAGAAATGATAGAAATCTGTGCCAAAAAAGAGGAAATCAGTGTTTCCAAGGTATTATACCATGTCTGGGTAATTGATAAATTTCAAATAAAAAAGCCGGAGAATTTCGTTAGTAATCCGGAGGCTGGTGAATTAATGAAAAATCCCGAGAGTTGACACGTCTGTGCACCTAATAAGGTGTTGAGGCACATTTGGCAGTTGAAATTGCTTCAATCCTCCTTGGAATCGATGCATATATGGCCTGGATGGTTACTAGTAGTATTTGACATCATTCTTCATATAGAAGCTACTCCAATTCGGTGAGTCATTCTGGAGGAGGATAACAGGATCTGACCCTTTTTTTTAACACAGATCACAGTGGCTTGATGATGTTTAAGTTTGGTGATTGTGCAGGCCAGAGAAGGTGTGTAAGGTCAGCATCATGCTCCTCAAACCATGATTGAACAGTTTCTGCTCTGTGAATAGGGGCCTTATCCTGAAAGATGCAATCAACTGCTGGAAACAATGTCTGCAAATGGACATGGCCCCCTAAACTAGTTGCATAGTCACTGCCGGTTTTTCTTCCTCGTAAGGTGATAATGGGATCAGTGGAAAGCCACGACATCACTGTCCAAAGCATCACCGAACTGCCATATTGCTTTACGGTAGGAACAAGACAGTCGGGGTTGTAAGCTTCTGCTTGTGTTCTCCACACATTCAGGAGGTGGGGAATAGTATGAAGGCTGATTTATCAGTAAACAGTACATGTATCCAGGCATCTGCAGTCGATTCCTGGCACCACTGTAGCCCCCATTTTACATTTCCCTGTGACAAGAGGTTTTGCAATAGCAGCTCTGCCATGAATTCCTTGCTGATGCAATTCCCATCATACGTATGAGTGGAAACTGGGTTTTGTAAATGCATATTAAACAGGATTTGAAATAGGACGTATGCTTGAAATTCAAAAATCCCACACAGAAAAAATTACGGTGCAGGAAATCGCATGCGCTCTTTGCCACCATCCACCTTACGATCCTCCATAAATTTCGAAAACGAATGCAAGGAATGCACGGGAGAGCAAATGAAGAGCAGGGATGAAAATGTTTCATGGATCCACAGTGTTTTTACAGGGAATCTCCAGAAAGCTTTCCCAGCAACTCCTCTTTTCTGGGAAATTTATAAGTCGCACTGTTTCTCCCAAAAATTTCTAGGGGGCTGCTTCCGGAACGGGCATGACGAGTCATTTCATTGTCCACTAGTTACGGATAAGTCGTGGCTAGATGCTATTTTAATGATGCTTCATTTTTCCTGAGTGCATAGAGCCGAGATAATGAAATTAAAACATTTTTATTTATTTAGGCATTTAGAATTACAAGGCTCATTAGAAATACATTTGAAGAGCATAAATTAGAATTTGATATATTTGCACCCAAAGTTGAATATCTAATTTCAATTAAAAATGAACATCCTTCTCATCTTAACTTTATTAAAAGTACTTAAAAATATTTTTAGTTCAATATATTTTGAAAAACATTAGCTTGACGAGGTGCAAATATAGACTTTTCAAAATGTGCTTTATCCTAAAATCATGCGATTTACAAAATAACGCCATATATCTTCCTCTTTGTTTTCCATTTTCAAGCATAAAAAGGGGTTTTCAATTAATTAAAAAAATAAAGTTGATAATTTTCAAATCAAGGTTAAAAATACTAAATGCCAATTTTGAAAGTCTCTTGTAATATAAAAATATCCTTGTTTTAAGTTTTACTAATAAAAATCCTGGATTTTTAAATTCTCACTCAAGTTTTTGAAAATCCCCCCTCCCCAAATTTTTGTTAAAGGGAGAATGTCCCCTTTAAATTTCAAGCCCTATTTCAAACCCTAACTCAGCGGTCACCTTTGTCACAATAGTCTTATTTGCAGAGAAAATCCTCTTTATTGTTCTCCTGTCTTGGTCAGTGAGTTTCAATTTCAGTCCACAATTCTGTCTTGCAGACAATGTTATACCACAAAAACTTTGTATGCTGTCATAATCCTGGACACAGTACCTCTCGATACCCCCCACAAACTTTGCAATGATGGTGACCGACACACCGACTATATGGGTGCCTAAAATCTGTCCTCTTTGGAACTCTGTCAGGCTGCTCATTTTGTCTTTAAGGTACTGTACTTAAAGACCAATCATGTGCAAATAATTAAATCATGTGCAAATAATTAAAAAATAAAATTAGTCTTTATAATCAACCAAAATATGAAAATAAGTTGGTTTAGTCAAGTTAATATGCAACAATAGGGAGATGGAGATCGATGGAAAAGGACGATTGCGTACTCTAGGCAACGGCCCCAAAGAAATAAAAAAAAAAAAACCTGAATTTCATGATCGTACTATTTATATGAAAATAATTAAAAGATTAACCTTTATAATCAACCAACATATGAAAATAAGCTAGTTTAATCAAGTTAATATGCAATAATAAGGGGATGAAGATAGATAGAAAAAGGCAATCGTGCACTCTTAGTAAAGCCCGGGGAAAAAAAAAGACTGAATTGCGCAATCGTATAATTTAGGCGAAATATAATTTGTTTAGTAAAATATTTCTTTATTTTTACTCGCACTATAAAAATAAATTAGGTCTATTGTTCTGATATGAAATTATTAGAAGAAAAAAATAGATACAAACGATAATTTTGGACTCTCAGTCAGCAAAGCAGGGAATATGAATTAAATGGTGGGATGCATGGATTTCACAGGATTTTCCATAGTTTTGAGAGTAATGTCTGTAAAACCGTAAGATGAAGTAAAAATCCGTAACAGTTGGCATCTCTGCGACATGACTTACTACTTTTCTATGAAATAATTCATCCAATCATTGAGTGTTATAAGTACTCAGTGCCAGTTGGTACACCTTCAAGACTGCTATTCTCCATGTGAATGGAAAGTATCTGCAAGTCACTAGGAAGGAAGTGAAGAAAATTTATTATTTGCAGGGGAAGAGGGGACATTTTTAGGGAATTTTTGTAGCAGAATTAGGGGAAAAGTAGGGACTTTTAGCTTGTGAATAAAAAATCTGAAGAAATCGGTTTCCAATCGGAATGATGCCCGAAAATCGGAATGTTGCCCGAAAATCGGAATGTTGCCCGAAAATCAGGTTCAGTACAATACACAATGTCTTAGTAGTAATGAGGTGTTGAGGGAGTTATCAAAGTGTGTTAAATGGGAGAATAGAAGTTGGTAGGGACAGGTTTAGAGCTGGAAATGTAGAAGAAAGATGGAGAAGTATTCAAGACCTGATTGGAGATACAGTGAAAGAGACGTTGGGAGAGAGGCAGAGATACAAGAACGGAGTGGTTCGACGAGGATTGCAAAACTGCTGTTAGAGAAAGAAAGAAAGCAAGAGAGAGGATGCTGCAGAGGAAGACTAGACATACTGTGGATTATTATAAACAGAAAAGAAGTGAAACAAAAAAACTCCTCAGAAAAAAGAAAAGAGAATGGGAAGGAAACAGATTGAGAGTTATAGAGGAACAACATGAAAGATATGCCACTAGAGATTTTTTTAAGGGAATCAAGGAGGTAAGAAAAGGATTTCAACCTAGAACAAGTATTTGCAGAGCAAAGGATGGAGAGTACATTGGTGGAACGACGGCGATTTTGGGAAGATGGTGTGAATATTTTGAGGAATTGCTTAATGCTGAAGAGGATGGTTCTGAACGGAGTTTACAGGAGGAAATTGAGCGATCTGAGGGAATGGATTGTCCAGAAAGAGAAGAGGTTTATGGTGTTATTAAGAAGCTAAAGAATTTTAAATGTTCGGGAGAGGACAACCTTGCTTCAGAACTATTTAAATATTGAGGTGATGTTTTTATGGAAGAGATGTATTATTTGATTAAAGAAGTATGGGATAATGAAGTAATGCCGAAGAGTTGGCAAATGGCAATCATTTGGCCAATTCATAAAAAGGGTGATGCGACGAATTGTAATAATTATTGTGGAATTTCTCTTTTAAATGTTGCATATAAAATCTTTGCAAAATTGATTAGTATTCGGTTGGAAGAAGACATGGAAAAACTGATGGGAGATTACCAGTGTGGCTTCAGGAAAAACCGATCTATGGTTGACCATATTTTCTCTTTAAAAACTATACTAGAGAAATGTTATGAATTTAACATTGATATTCATCAACTTTTTATCGATTTTAGACAAGCTTATGATAGTATTGACAGAGCTAAGTTGTTTTTGATTTTAAAGGAGTTGAGTATTCACCCCAAGTTAATAGGATTGATTCGATTGACTCTCTCCAATACTTCAACAAAAATAAGAATTCAAAACACACTATCAGAAGAATTCGATGTAAAAAAAGGGTTGAGACAGGGAGATCCACTGTCAACTGGTCTGTTCAACTTGTGTTTGGAATATGTAATCCGAAAAACCAATATTCAACCCAGAGGGACAATTTTTAACAGAACTTGCCAAATTTTTGCATTTGCAGATGATCTGGTTTTGCTGTGCAGAAACCAAAGGGCACTCAGCGAGTGTTGTTCTGATCTGCTTTTGTTTTCAAGGGAAGTTGGTTCAAGTGTGAATGGCTCAAAAACTAAGTATATGGTAAATACTAGAAATAGCGAAAGATTTCAAGGTATTAAACTTTTTGACTGTGAAGGAATAAACTGTGAAAGAGTTAAGGAATTTAAATACTTGGGTTCACTTGTTACTGATAATAATGAGATTAAACTAGAAATTAGAGCAAGAATTTCTGCTGGAAACAGATGTTATTTTGCCTTGCAGAAACTATTGAGGTCAAGCTATGTAAATATTAAACTTAAAATACTCATCTATAAAGTGATAATAAGACCAATTGTTCTATACGGATAGGAGACTTGGACTTTAATTAAAAGAGATACTGAACTTTTGGGAATATGGGAGAGAAAAATTTTGAGGCGAATTTTCGGAGCAATATGTGAAAATGGACATTGGAGTAGAACAAATAAAGAGGTTTATGAAAGATATAAAGACATAGATATTGTTACAACTATAAGAAAAAAAAGAATTCAATGGCTCGGACATATGATGAGGATTGAGGAGAGTCACTAGAAGGCTTTTGGAAGGAAACCCAGGAAGGTCAAGATCTCGAGGAAGACCCAGGGTCAGATGGAAGGAGCAGGTAGAGGAGGATTTGAAATTGCTTGGTATTAGCAATTATAAAAGGAAAATGGCCAATAGAAAGGAATGGTCAAAAATCTTAAAGGAGGTCAAGGCCATACAAGGGCTGTAGTACCATGATGATGATGATGTTGACCACCCTCTCTCAATTCACAGCCGAAATATCATAATTTTTTTTTTTTATTATAGCAGTCCCCCTCTTCTCCAAAACAAAAAACAAAATCGTAAAAGTTTTATTTATGTTCTAGCATCTATACATCATTATACTGAAAAAAGCTGGTGCCCGTGAAAATAGGAAAAACTTTATTAGGAATAGTCAAATATGTAAAAAATAGTGCAGTAGATAAAATAATCTTTCTTATAAAGAAAAATACCACTCCTCAATGATTTTTCTGAAATAAGATGAGTCATTGCAAATGCAGCTGATGTTGACCCCTTTAAGAGGTTAGTGTACTAATGACCTTATTGCTCCATGCTTTGAAATACGATCTTATTTAGTTATTTGTTATTTATAATAAATATGGCTGTCCAAACAAAAGAGCAAATTATATAGCCAATTTCATGCTAAAAATTGTTACTTTCACTAATGCATATAAAATAATCTACTAATATATTTCTTTTCAAATATGCCAAAAACGTGCTCAGTGTGCCAACATGTATAAATCCACTGCTGCCACTTGGATCGCTTTCCTCTAATGAGGTGCTTCTTGATTACATCATTGGAAAATGAGAAACCAAAACAATTACAGCAAATGGTTTTGGTTTGAAGTTCTTTATAAGCTACTTTTGTACTTTTGATTTAGTTTCAAATTTACCAATTTTAGTTAGAGTAGATCGACACATTGAAAATTCCCTGATTTTTCCAGAATTTCGAATAAAAAAACCCGACTTTCCCTGCATTTTAAGTCCATTTCTAAATCCCCTGTAAATACCCAGTTTTCTTAGTTTCCAGAGTGCACATAAACTCTGCTCCCATTTGCAGATAACATTATCCATGGATTGATTTCACGCTTATTATGCACTCATCAGTATGGAATAAACTCTAACTGCAATGGCAGCAGGAAAATTTGCTATTTGCCACATTTTTATGAACTTTTGTAGGAACTGACAAAGTCAGTCTTTCCACATTAAACTTGTATACAATTTAGCTTGTGCTATACAAAGCTGCAAAGGCCAAGTTTAAGATCAGAACCCACCTGAAAGGGGTATTCCTTAAAATAAGGAAGACACTGCAATTGCAGATAACAGTATCCATGGACTGGTTTCATGCTTATGCACTCATTAGCATCGAATAAACATTAACTGTAATGGCAGGACGAACACTTGCTATTTGATGCAATTTTGTGAACACAATTTAGCCTGTGCTAAATTTTATACAGATTTTATGCTGGCAATGTGGAAGTACTGAATCTGTCAGTTCCCATAGAATTTGCAAAATAGTGGCACATAGTAAGTTTTCTTGCTATCAATGCAGCTAATGGTTATTCTATGCTAATGAGCACATAATAAGTGAAAAACGGGTCTATGTATACTGTTATCTGCAATGGGAGTGCCATCCTTATTTTTGAGAATGCCCCTTGCTGGTGGGTTGTGATTTTGTACTGATAATTAACTTAGATTTATGGTAGAAAAATAATGCCATAACACATATAGAAATTGTCTGCATCATTTGAAATAGTTTGTGATATCAAGTATGCCAATAAAAGTAATGAGTTTGTGATTTATTTGATTTCAAACTTAAATAATTGACTTTGAGAGATGACTTATACTGTCAATATTATAATATAACCTTAAAAGTTAAATGGAAAGGAAATGAATATCTTAAATATATCCATAAGTAATTCAATGAATAAACAATTCAATTACAGTCAACAATATGCAGTGATACAAAATAATAGCAACATACCTATTCAAGTAATATTTAAAGTAAAAGGTTAGTTATTACCTCAGCTTTGCCTGAAATTTTTTTTCTTCTCTTTATTCAAATAGCTAAGATTACCAAAATATTTTTGTCACTTTTACATTATTTTAACTACTTTTGGCATAAGCATTTTTCATGTATTTTAAAAACCACTTGCAATAAAAGTTGTGATTTTATTGTTTATTTAGTTTTAATTTATTTTGTGATTTACTTTTTATACTTATTAAACTTATTCCTCATTTCAGAACATTTTCATATTTTTCAATTTTTGTAATCGATTCAAGACATTTTCATATGAAAATATCTTTAAAACAATTTTTAGTTAATGATTCAATTATTAGTTTTTTTTTGTTTTTTTTTTTGTCAGGAATAATTTTGATTTATTACTTCTTTATAGTATTGAATTATTTAGAATATTGCTAAGTTTCTTGGACTTTTTAGAAACCTCATGATATTTTACAAGGATGTTTTCAAATTTTCATATTCTCCATGAACTATTTCACTATTTAAATATCTTCTTGACAATTTCAAATTTTCAATGTTAAATTTTTTTTAATTAGAAATCAAAATATTTTTGTTTTTACATGTTTTCCCACTTTTTAAACTTTAACATCATTTATTTTAAAAGAGCATTTTTACAGTGGGTGAACGTCCTAATTTATGATTTTTTTTTATGGTTAGGATCAGCTGCTCATTTTTTTGACAATTATGAGCTATTCTGCATTTCTTTCCGAATATTTTATATTGATCACTTGTGGCAATTTTCATTTATTTCCCTTTCCTCTGATCTTCAATTATTAACTGTATTAGGCAGTTCAAGCAATTTGCCGATCTTTTCTCTTTACCTGGTATTTCCCAACTTTTCAATTTTAATAGTATATAAAAATTGTTTTGTCTAATTGTTGTAATAAAATCAGAAATTTATTGTTATAAGTGATTACAGATTATTTCTTATTATTGTGATAAAAAGTGAGTGAGTGGGGATACCCACGGATGAGATACTATTGCTTACGCATCATATAGCAATTAACAATCCCCCAATTAGCGTGAAACTTGATTTAGTGCAGTTTATAATTAGCAACAAAATTTTGATTAGCATGAATATAAATATCAATTAGTGCAATATTTAACCAAAAACATAGTGAACTGAAATTTCAGATGTAAGTTGCATTCATAGGGCTGCTTTGTACAATTATATAATATTTATACACTATGTGGTAGTGAAAATGAGACACCAAGAAGGACTGGGCAGAAAGTGATGAAAATCGGCACAAACAGAGAGACAGCAATGAACAATAAGTGATGTTTATTGCAACATGATACACCTATACACTGAGCGATAACACCGTCTGATCAGTAGGTTGTTGTTGTCACCCAGACTGTCCGATCTACCAGAAAGGTGTAAGGTAACTGTTTGGACAGCCGGGAAGAGACACCCAATTTAGACCGGAACCCAGTGGGGGAGGCATCCACAGGGACCGTACCCTCCTTCCCCTACCACCAACCTCTTGGAAGAACTTACGGACACACATGTTTAACATGATCATACTCCGTATGAGCAAGGGGGCAGTTTTGGCAGCAGAGGAATCAAACCGGGCCTACCAAGTGCAATTCCCGGATGCGAACCACTGAGATACCGCACCCTTGATCAGTAGTTTGTAGGACCACCGTGGGCAGCGATACAGGCAGCAACATGTTTAGGTAGACTCAATGAGCATGCAGATGGTGTCCTGAGGGATGGCTGTCCATTTCCTGTCAACCATTTGCCAGAGTTGGTCTTCTAAACATGACGGTGGCAGCACATGCAAGCGACGTCCAATCATGTCCTAGACATGTTCGATTGGTGAGACATCAGCGGTGGTCAGGGATGGCCAGGGATGGCCAGGGATGGCCAGGGATGCAGCTGGGTACCTTGCAGGGCATGTTGCCTGTTGCGTGCCGTGTGTGGTCGGGCATTATCCTGCTGGAAAATGGTATTGGGCACCCCCTGAAGGAAGGGTAGTGTCACCGGCTGCAGCACGTCATCCACGTATCATTGGACCATCATAGTGCCTTCGATATGGACCAGAGGTGACCTGCCATTGTAGGCGATGGCGCTCCAAACCATGATGCAGTGTTGTCGAGCGTTGTGGCATTCCACAGATGCGGCCTGATTGGACCTGTCACTACTTCAGCGCCAGACTCGTACATGACTGTCATTGCTAAACAGACTGTCATTGCTAAACATGACTGTCATTGCTAAAACAGAAGTGTGACGTGTCTAAGAACATGACCCTGTGTCATTCCGCCATCCACATGGCTCTATTCTGACACGATTGCAAACGGAGATGACTGTACAGTTGGGTCAATGGCAGTCTTTTTAACGGGTGCCATGAGTGCAGGCCGCTGGCGACCAATCAGCAGATAATGGTCCTGGTCGATATGGGAACGTCAAGGGTGTCCTGCACATGTTCCAAAAGGGGTGACGGAAGTGGCCTGAGGGGCAGCCAATGCTTGCCGGAGGATGCATTGGTCAACACATGCTGGTGTCGCTCTGGCCATACTGGCAACCCTCAAACATGCCACATTCCCTTGTTCCAACAATTTTCGCCATAGCCAGTGCACCATGGAATCATGTAGGTGGCTGTCCGCTGAGATTTGACATTGGATCAACCTGCCCTTCTGAATCTGATCACTATACCCTTCGTGAAATCGTCTGTCTGCTGGAACTGCCTCGGTTGGTGGTGGCCTGGCATTCTCTGCTACTACACGTTTCCTCTGAGACAAAATAAAATTGTAAAATGATTTCCCTGGCAGACAGAGCGGTGCAACTATTGCCGATTCTGAAGGTTCCTTTCCTTATATCTCACTCAACATACACAGACAACTGTACATTTTGCATCATTTGCATAACTCTGTGAGCTACGTCTACCCTGCAATTTGCATATTTTCTGCCCACTCCTTCTTGGTGTCTCATTTTCACTGTCACATAGTGTATATTGATGAGTCACTCATAATATATATGTAGTGTACACTGTACTGAACATTATAAAAATTTTCAAAAATATACAGTAAGTTAATTTTTCAAAACATTTCCTCATTTTTCAGATTTTGATGCATTACACAATATATATGCAGAATTGTATAAATATTTTTAATGTTATAAATGTTATAAATATGTTTCCACAAAATGTTTTGTTAATTTCAATAAACTTTTGCTGCAAATATTAATTTGTTTTTATTCTACTGTATGTTAAATTGTCATAAAAAAGTATTAAAAAATATTGGGTGTTGTTTTTAAGGTCTTGGAAAGTATTCGAATATTTTATATGGATTATTAAATTTACTTTGAATGATTTCGATTAGCGTAGCATTCTCACGCAAATTAATCGGGGTAATTTGTGGATCGTTGTTGCAATGTCTGCAGACGCAAGTCGGTTGAAATGATGAACTTGAATGATCTTGAAATGATCTTGAAACCAAAATGTGAAAACTTTGAACTCAATTACCAGAATTTTTAGCAGTTAGCCCTTCTGTCAACTTCTGTTTCTGTGTGAATCGTTTCAGCCAAACAGGGGAGGCCCCAAGAAGCATTGCCATTTGAGAACTAGATATGCTTACTTAAGAGTTTGCTCAGCCTCAGGTGTAGATAGTGGTACTTTTCATCTGCTTTCAGATGGCTAATGAAGCATTTTTCATTACTGATACATCGGTAAAGATTTTTTTGTAACGTTCTCCTGCAGAAGATTAATTTTAAATATATCACCAAAAATTTTTTCATCAAAAACTTTGACAAAAATAGTTATGAAATTTTCATCAAAGATGAAAGTGGCAAGTGCTAGGAAAAGTCATGCACAAAAATTAATACCATAAATCATTTAAAGTTGCATGTGATACAATTAGCAAATAAATATATTTATAAATATTTAAAATCATAAAAAAAAATCAAGCATGAAAAAAAAAAATTACTTACGCTTCAAGCAACATATCCAAATTCCTACCAGTTCCAGTGTTATTTGGCAACGGTCCAGCACTACCACCTTCACTAGCACCACTACCAGGATGACTGCCATTAGTTGAGCCTTGACCCAATGAAGAGGCCATACTAGCAGAGAGCCTAATAGTTAAGTTATCAATGTTCATGGAAAAACAATGTAAATATAACTAAAAAACATATATATAACTAAGAAGTTGGTAAATAATGAATTACCAATTCTAGAGAATTTGGTAAGTCATTATTTATAAACAAAAGCTGGTACATAATGGTTACAGTAAAGCAACTCCTACTTTATACCAGGGCATTGCATAAAAGCAAGAAAATGCCATATAATAATTAGCCAACTTATTAACGGAATTTGGAGTACTCCATTAGAATGCTTTAAAAATGTCAACTATTCTGAAATGCTACTTGCATTCTGAAATTACATGATTACAAATTACATTCCAAAGCATAATGTAAATAAAAGAAAATGATGGAAATATAGATAATATAGTAAAATAATGGAAACCTTGTTTAAAATAAAGCCAGTAAAAAAGAATGAGCATTTTATTATGAATTTATTTTCCACTACTATCTTATTTATCAAGAATTTTTAAATTTAAATAATATTGCAAATTAAAGAAGTTTTTCATTAAAATCACAATATTATTGTGATTAAATAACATTGTGAATTTTATGTCTTAAATTAATTGCAGATTTTAACATTTTAAATAAAATGTTAAATTTTAGTCTTATTTCAATATTTTTCATAAAAATAGATAGTTAAGGGCTTTTTCATGTAAATAACGAATTTTATCACTTTTTAATAAGAATCATAAAGTTTAGCACCCTTACTAAAAAATTGCGAATTTTAGCACTCTTTTAAATAGAAAATGTTTGTGCTTTTTCTCAAAAATCAGGAATGTTACAGCTCTTTCACAAAATAATAAGCAGACATATGTTGTTATCCATCTTTATTGACAGAGTGAGTATTTTAGTGCAAGTTAAAAATGCTTAATGACCCGTAAGTGTAATTTTTTAGCAAATTAGAACTTTGAATAATAATTTTTGTTCATGATTCTTAAAGTATAAATTATGAAATAATAATATTAGTGATATTTAACTAAGGTGACAAAATATAAATATAAAAAATAGTGGTTAAATTTACCTTTAACCCTTTCGCGATGATCGGCACGCCCACGTGCCAGCTACGAACTTGCATTCAAGGACGAACGGCACGTACTCGTCACGGAGGAAACTTTACCGTAAGCGGAGAGTGGCACGCAGACGTGCCTCCACGTGGAACGTTTTAATTCGTCTACTAGATGGCATTACATGTCCGTGAAACTAACTTCAATGTATTTTGCAGAGGCATGACCTTGGCAGAAGAGGATCGAATGAATTATTTCTCCATTTTGGAGCGGTAAACATCATTTTGTAATATAAACAGACAGAGCAATTCTCGTATCATCAACAATTTTATAATTGAGTTTCGGTTTTTATTTTTATTTCAGCGTTATGATTTTGTTGGTGAATCATAGGAATATAAGAGAGTATTTTTTTTTTTTTTTTGGGGTTTTAAAGGCAGTGAAATTATTCGTTTATTTCGGATAAAAGAATGGGAGCAACTAACGAGTATTTTGAATTCAGATTTGTATGAAAAATATACATCAAATAGAAAATATATATTTCTTTTATTCCAGAAAAAGTAGATTTCTGTGTTAAATAGGTGATTTTTAGTGAATTTTTTTCAAGAGTTAGGCTTAACACAAAAAATGTGCCGTCCTTTGGGACCAGTTCGGAATCGAAGCACTCCGTCTTTTGGGTCGCGAAAGGGTTATAGTCCTAAAAATAGTCTTAATTTTGGCTTCTTGAAAGATACCCAGAAAGCACAAATGCATTATACTACTCGTATATTAGACATAAAAACATTTTGGCAGTTCTAGATGTTTTACTCTTCATTTTATACTAGCAGCCTTCGGCGACCAGCCTGTTCGCTACCCTTGAAAATTCTTACCCTGGCAAACTCGCTGGCGCAACCTACCAGAAAGGTGTAAGGTAACTATTTGGACGGCCAGGAAGTGCCACCCAATTTAGACCGGAACCCTGTGGGGAGAGGCATCCACAGGGACCGTACCCCCCTTCCCCTATCACCAACCTCTCGGAAGGACTTACGGACCCACATGTTTAACGCGATTGTACCCCGCGTGAACACAGCTGCAGTTTTGTCAGTGGCGGGAATAGAACCCGGGCCTACCCAGTGCAATTCCCGTACGCTAACCACTGAGCTGCCGCGCCCTCCACGACAATCTCCATAACTTTCTTTTTATTCACTCAATTTAGACCGGAACCCAGTGGGGGAGGCATCCACAGGCACAGTACCCTCCTTCCCCTACCACCAACCTCTCGGAAGGAGTTACGGACCCACATGTTTAAAGTGATCGCACTCCATGTAAACATGGCGGCAGTTTGGGCAGTGGTGGGAATCGAACCTGGGCCTACCGAGTGCAATTCCCGCACGCTAACCACTGGGCTACCGCACCCTCAACCCCGTGGAGATAACAAAGTGTGGTTTAGTTTAATGACGTTAAAACTAATAATGAAATTTTAAGGCACCGTGACAATCTCCATAACTTTCTTTTTATTTATTTTTTATTTCTTCGGTGTTTAAGTTTTTTCATTGTGGTCCCAACCACCACCCCATGTAAACAATAAAATAAAGGCATTACGTATAACCCATCTTGTGGGACCTCCCCTCCATTCGCCACAGTCAGTCTGATCCCAAATCTTTGCTTGAGGTAACTAACTTTAACACTGTTGCCATGGAAACGCCGCTCGAAGTGTGCCTGTGCGGGAATGGGAGGAAAAATTATTTTGCCGGTTTGAGGCCGAGAAATGAAAATTTGGAAATTCTTAAAATCCAGATTCTGCAGCTACTTTTTCATATTTCTCAACTAAATTGGGCTTGTAAGGATCCCTGATCTTTGAGCTTTCTAAAAATGTAAATTATTAGTCAAAATACTCTGAACTTTTTCGGATGCGAGGATTTGAAAAAGAAACTTCGTTTTTTTGAGCCGAAAGTGACTTTTGTTTTAAAATCTTTAAAAAATATTAGAAATTGAAATATTTTTACTCGCAATTGTCTGCTCTTTCCAGTCGTATGATTTGTTTTTTTCTATGACGTCTGGATGGTGGAGAAAAAAGGGCAAAAAGGGGGGAAAAGCAGTTGAAATCACATAAAACATTACATTAAAAAAAAAAAAAAAAAAAAAATCGGTTTTGACTTTCTTTTTTATTTGTGATGTTCTTTGAAGCAATTGAAGTAGATTTCATTTTTTTTCCAAGTTCATCCTTGCAGATAATTGTTCTACTAGAGCGGAGGGAGACTGTAAACAATACCTGGATGTTGTTGTTGAGACCCAGACCGTCCGACCTACCAGAAAGGTGTAAGGTAACTGTATGGACGGCCGGGAAGTGCCACCCAATTTAGACCGGAACCCAGTGGGGGAGGCATCCACAGGGACCGTACCCTCCTTCCCCTACCACCAACCTCTCGGAAGGACTTACGGACCCACATGTTTAACGTGATCGTACTCCGCATGAACACGGCGGCATTTTGTGGTAGCGTGCAAATCTAGCGCGCAAACCACGGGGATACCGCACCCGAGATGGCCAACAGCACGCGGTTGCCATGATTCATTCACCGCGTTAATTGATGATTCTGTACAGTAACATTTTTTGATATTCTTATATATTAAGATAAAGACAAACAGAATTTACTTAATTATAATGTTTATTTATTTTCATATATTTAAATATAATTTATTTTCATATATTTAAATATAATTTATTTTCGTATATTTAAATATTTTCATCAAAAATAAAATACTCAAAATGATATGAATTTAGGAAATGTTTGATTTTGCTGTTGGCAATTGGCAACTATAGTTTGTATTCTCGTTTTTAAACAGTTTTTTTTTTTTTTTGTAACATTTCTTTAACAGTAACGATTCTTCTTACAGTAACATTTTTTTATATTCTTATATATTAAGATAAAGACAAACAGAATTGATTTAATTACGTTGCGTGTTCAAAGGTTGGAAGTAAGGGTAATCTTCATATCTCAGCTCAAAATGGTAGAACAGCTAATATTGTGTATCCAGAAGCTCTTCAATATTAATAACATTAAATGATAACATAAATGATACTTAACATAAATGATTTTTAACATAATTTATTTGATATTTTACAGAAGTTACTCTTTTCTTACTATAGAACATTTTTTACATGCTTTCTAACTTTAATTTAGCCATTTTTACAAATATTATATCAAAAAGGCCCATATCATTCTTGATATAATTTATAAATTTTGGCTGCAAAGAACTATGAAATTTTTGGGGGGAAAAACCCGCTGAATGAGGAAATATGCCTATAACAGAACCTGCCTCATTTAGCGGTGTGTAACAAAAGGGGTAACACATCCATGTACTCTACCTCAAAAAAGGTGGATGTGGAAATGAGTACAAAGGAGTAGCATTTTCTTTATTTTTACACTTCAAAACACGTGATCATAATTACTATATTTAAACACATGATATAAATGTTTAATTGTATTTTTCTTTTTCATATTTTATTTCTTGCCCAATTATGCTCTTATGTTCAAAGATTTTTGATGTTTTTTTTTATTTGACTGTGCCCATTTCGTTTAACTACACAGACTAGCCATCGTCTGGTACAGCTGTGGATTCTCACCCTAACAACCACCTGGTTGACCTGCAGGGTCCAACGACTTCCATTATCATGCTGAGAGATAGTTTTTAAACGAGCAGCATCCTGTTAGGCACCCAGGCCTGCTCACAACTTTGGTAAAAAATCGATATTTGCACATTTTCTGGTAACTGTACCAGACGAAGGCTGGTCGCCGTGGGCAGCTAGTTGTAAATAAATAAGTATTTTGTTAGTGATGATTTTGATTTTATAAATTTTAAAGAAGGATATTGTATAGTAGGAAATAAATATTATGTCGTGTAAATTAAGATATGAGAAATGATGAAACATGTGTAAAAGGATCAATGACCCTGGCAGAGATCTATTAACTTCAAAAAGTAACGAATTCTGTGTTGAAAGTAAACTTTTTCTTGTGTAAGTACTTTTACTTACCTCTTGTCACTTGTTTAATTGTGTGATTTTTATTCATATCTCGACAATCCTTAGTCCTAGAAACTCGAAACATGGACCAAATTTAAAGTGGGGCTATTTCAAGGCTACACACAAAATTTTCATGGTATTCGATGCAGCTGTTCTACCATGATGATGAGATAGATAAACACACAGACAGACAGACAAATAGATGTATTTTTAATTTTATTTATATAGATAAAAAAAATTCATTCTCTTTTTAAGATATTGTCAATAGTAAGAAAACGTAGCAATAAAAATGCTACACTAAAGTTAGGAAAGTAAAATAATAATGTACAATGTAATATTTCATACATCAAATAATCAAATGGCATATTTTTAACCATTTGACAAGTAATGTATGACAAGAATTGCATGTAAAAGATTTAGTATCTTAATATATTGCATGTATATTTTTTATTATTTGTTATGGCATGCTGAAATTTTAAAAGAATGGGTTAAGTCATTTGTATTTAGGCTGTGTACATTTTTTTAATATAAGGAATAAACTGTTATTATGTTATTGAAAACTGTTAAAATTACTTGGAAAAAAGTAAAGTAACCAACTTACAATTTCAGGCTACCATTGCATATTTCATTATATTAGTTAATGTTATTTTAATAATACAAAGCTAATTTAATCTTTCTTGCATTTTCAATGGAATTATAAATGAAATATTAATGCCAAAAAGTTCTATTATACAGTTTTATTAAATTTGCAAAGCCCATGAGGTATTTCAAACTCTATAATTAAGCAAAATTGTTTACTATTTGTTAATGTGTGGTAGTAAAAAAAGGAATATAAGATGTGCTATATTAGAACAAATTATAGTTCATAGGTTAATGAATGACATTCAACTAGTATTTTATCTTAATTCTAAATAATTTCACAATTTACAACAACAATAAAAAAATAAATAAAATAAAAATAAATGAATAAATATGCATATTGAAAGTTAAATTCTGAGTTTATTTTTTATGATTATCTTATATTCAAAGAAAAAGATAGTACTCAGTAATCATTTTAGTTTCAGCATACTTTAGCTGTAAGTGAATGTACTGAAAAATTATTTACATAAAATGCCTGATTACGCAATAAATATCCAGGATTATTTTAATTTTTATTAAAATATCATTGACTAACTGAATGGAATCTATTCATCTTTGTTCCCAGAGTGAATTTGAGTAATTATAAATATTTTATTTTAAGGAAATTTACAGCAATATTAATATTTTAAATCACCCATTTTAATGTAAATTATCGAATTATTTGTGAACAAGCATAAATACAGCATTTCCTTACGTTTTACTTTGTTTGTTCTACAATTTGTAGAAAATTTTAAACTTCCAAATTAATGAATATTATTGCTTTACTGACAAATTATTATTCCTTCACATCGAACAGAGAAACAAAAGGAAAGCAAATAGATGTCTGATCGTGATCTGGAAGACCTACTCGCAGTGGGGCTACAAGCCGTGACATCAAAAGTTAGTGCTCCAGCTTCTGCTATCGAAGGTTAAGGGCAGAGCCCCTAGTATAATATACAATTAAGATAAAATTACATATTTAAGGAAAATATAACTATAGTAGACATATATTCTGACATTCATCATTATAAAGGGAAAATTTAGATACTTACGCACTAATTATGTTAGGATCTTGCATTAGAGATGATGCCTAAAAGAAACAAATGCATATACTATAGTAAAACATTAGTATAATAATAAGCTAAACGTATCCATGTTTAGCTTATTATCACACCTAAGAGAAAACGATGTCTAACATTTTTTGTCAAGTCGTAGATAATTTTATTACTTAATATGAAACACATGTATATATTTTTGTAAAAATTACTAAAATGTAAGCATCATAAAAGAGAGAAAAAATTCATATTTTTATAAATAAATATAAATGCCTTTAAAAATCTATTAATAGTTCTCAAAATTCCAATTTTATACATACCTTGATAACTTAAGGAACCAAAAGTCAATTATCCAAAATAATTAAAAAAAGATAAAAGTCAAACTTACATGCATATTTTATTATATGTTACAAATCTTTGTTAGTTATATTTTCCTATAATTAGTCTTATAAACGAACTTACATTTTCTAGTTCTAAACGTATCTAAATTCTGTGATTATACATCCAACGCTACTAAATACTCAGTCTACTGGTGTTGATATAGTAGTCATACACAGCATTCATTTCACTAGTTAAGCAAAGGTCGGTAACTGCATGTTATGCAGTTTCCACCAAGTGACAAAATTGCTAAAGTCATCATCCAATTTATCAGTTTTTTTTTTATACATGTTGTGTTTAATTTGAAAGGTGCATGAATTTTTGGAACTTTTAGCAAAAGTATTATTGTGTACAGAATCGAGACATAGTTATCTACATTTATTTTGCTTATCACTTTGTATCCTTTATTCAAGTTGAGTAGCGTTTTTCATAGTACATTTTCTGAAATGTTTTCTCTTTGACAAGTATACAATGGAGAGACTTAAATTGTGGATCTAAAGCTTTACAAACCTATTACTTATCAAAATAAGACCAAAGCTTTTTTTTTTTTGTCATCAATTATCACTGCTTTAAAATGAGCTATGAATCAGAATCATTCTCAATTGTACAGGACTCATAAATTTTTACTGTATTCCTGGGGGAAAAAAAAGGGACAATTTTCAATTTAAAAAAGGACCCAAAGCAGGTCCATCCGGGGGGAGGGAAAAAAAAAAAGCTTGATGATATCGCACATGGATGATTGAATTCAATAAGGTTCCAAGAATTAAAAATGGGCAGAGTACTGCTACCCAAGAAAGTGTACTTAAAAAATTGAAGGCATGAAGTTACTGAGCATTGATAAATAGAATTTTCTGCTGTGAATAAATTTATCATTGAAAAAAGCTATTTGTATATAAAATATTTTTAGTCTTGAGCAGTTGTGTTCATTAACAATTGCAGTTGTTGAGTTTATATCATTTTAGAATTTATTAAATTTGCAAAGAATTGCTTTTTAATATTTTCTCATTCATTAATGAGGTGTGAATGAGCTCACAGTGACAAGATACATTTAACCCTTTCGGGACGGCGGCATTCCGAAACTACCGTGGCCCAAAGGACGGCTATTTTTTTTGCGCTAAGCCTAACTCTCGAAAAAAATTCGCTAAAAATCACCCGTTCAACACAGCATTCTACTTTTTTCAGGAAGAAAGGAAATACTTATTTTCTATTTGATGTATATTTTTTATACAAATTTTCTTTTATCAAAATATTAAAAATTTTAGTGTATATATGTTTTAGGTACAGATGGATAATTCTTTGGCATGTCCTTCCGATTTTTTAAAACTGTATCACATACATGCGTATTCTTAGACAACAAATACTTTGCAAGTACAGGAGAGGTAAAAAATTTATCCAAATACAAAGTATATCCTTTTCCTAAAAGTTCACTTAGAAATGTTTTCACAACGCGTTCTCCATACCCACCATCAGAGCTTGATAATCCCGTGTCCTTTCCAGTATACACAAGGAAATTCCATTTATGGCCTCATTCCGATTCTGATGATTTATATATTTTTATTCCATATCTGGACCTTTTCGATGGGATATATTAACGAAATCCCAGCCTTCCTTTCCATGAGAACATAAATAACCTAATCATTTCATTGCCGCACATTCCTTTCCCCCCCCCCACCCACTCAAAAAAAAAAAACTCTCTTATATTCCTCTAATTCAACAACGAAATCAATAAAAGACAATATCAGAATGAGATCCGGAACTCAATTATAAAATTGTTGATGCTACGAGAAGTGCTCTGTTTACTTTACAGAACCATGTGTTTCACCGCTCCAAATGGAGAAATAATTCATTGGATTCTCCTTGTGCCAAGGTCAAACATCTACAAAATACATTTAAGTTGCTTCCACGGGCATTTAACGCCATCTGGTAGACAAATACATTCAAATTAAAACGTTCCACGTAGAAACACAAATATGTGCCAGTCGTCCGTTAGGGTAAAATTTCCTCCGGCCCGTGGGCGTGCCGTTCGTCCTTGAATGCAAGTTCCCAGCTGGCACCTGGGCGTGCCGTTCGTCGCGAAAGGGTTAAATGTTAATATTTTTCAATTGTTTGTTGCCATATATTAATTATAAAGGTATTTTTCTGAACACACACAAACATATATATATATTTAATAATTTTAGTTACTTATATATTATATACCAGATACTTATCTCTTATTGAAAATGGTCTGTAGAGCTTAAGTTAATGTGATAATATGAATACATATTCTTCAATACTGGACAAAAAAGAAATTTCAAAATCCTTAAGAAAACAGAATATGCTTAGCTTAAGCTAAATTTAGTTGTTTAGTTCTTTTTAGTCTGCTCTAGCTCAAGACTTTACTAATTTCTTCCCAAAACATGAAAAATACAGAACATTGAACATGTTCTTTATTTCTTGAAGTAATAAAATATTTAATAAGTCTGTACTCAAATTTATCTTCAATTCAGCCCCATATTTTCTAACAACAATACAGAATATACATTATGTCACAGCATTATTATGGGGAATAAGTAATATTGTTTTCATCACCAGATTATGTTAAATTCTTCTGAATAAACTGTTAAATTCCTCTGGGCAAATTGAATTGTGCAATCGCACTATCTATGCAAAAATGAAAAATAATAGGTGTTTTCCATAGTCAGTAATTTTGTACAGAAATTCTTTGTTACGGAAAATCTGTAATGGTTGGTATCTCAGTATTACTGTGAAATTCTATCGATTTGTCTCTCAAATGCATCCTCAAAAATACAGGGAGATGCAATTATTGGGAATTTTTTGCTAAAAGAAACATGTAAAATTCTGTTATCCACCCTTCAAATGTGATAAAAAAAAAATGCAGAGTAGAGGCTTACTCGGAATTTTCAGCTAAAAGAAACAATTTGTATTTTCATCAAATTTGATGACAAATTATTTTCATTTTTTCCGACCCTTAGGGGGAATGGTATTATTTTATTCTTCATTTCTTTGGAAATATGAGTAATAATTTTTACAGCACTGTATCTTGAATGCAGCCCGAGACACCAATGTCTACACTATTTAATTTTTGCAGTTCCAAAAGTCCAAAATGGTCAGAATAAGGTCTTATCACTTTTAGCGATATAGTACGCAGTCCTAAATACTGATATTGATGAGGCCAGATGGGATGCATTCATTGAATTACACACTTTTTTAAGAGTTTGTAATGTTTCAGAAATTATTTTTTCTGCAGTTAAGTGAGCAGTAGACTGTTTATGCTCCAGAATTTTTTTTCGAAGCGACGTAAGCTGGGTGGGCCTTGACAATATATAAAATGTAACACTGTATGAAAGTCACTCTTTTGAAATAGCAATTCGCTCTTTTTTAAAAGCACCTAAATGGGAAACACCACTACATATTTTGCAACCAAGTTTCCCATTTTTATATTCTATCCATGTAAAAGTTACTTTTTTTCGATTCCACATTTCTTCAGTCTACACAGAAGGCCATTGTGTCTGGGAATCCTTTTCTAAGGAGCACGAATTTGAACTAGGTAAACACTCCAAACCAATATTTAAAACCTTCATACTGTGATTTTTTAAGTTTCCACCGTCTTTCAAATCTGGCAATGGAACAGTTTTTGATAGTCTGAACTATCGCAATATCGAGCTTTCCATGATTGTCATCTTTTGTAGCTGGAGCTGTTGTATGTGAAAAGGAGGAGATAACTTTTTGCCTTTTATTAGGTTCCATGACTTAGTAAAGAGCCACAAACAGAACAGAACCGTTTAATAAATTACTTGAATATTAAAACGAAAATGCAATAAAAATCCTTTGCAAAAGTAAAAGGCATAAAACTACTAGCAAGGAACTATGTCTAACCAGCCGGGAACCACGAGGGCAACTGAGAATGGAGAGGTTGCCGGGTTGGGAGGGGAAGTAGCATACAGTATTGCCACCCACCCTGAATGAGAGTGGGGACGACCCGCCAACTGATTTTCATGGCCTTGATAGGATCCCACCAGTGAAACTACTTCCTTCACCCCTTCCGGCCACCCACACAATATGTATGTTACTTGAAGTAACGTACTGGGCGTGGAAGTATTATTGTGATACACCACAGTCACCCTTCCATCATATGTTCCAACCTGATGACTCAATTATTTCTTAAGAGAGAATGTAGTTATGTAATTACATAATCATTATTCTCGTAATCAATACTTTCTACAGAAATCACAGTGTCTTATTACTTTTATTAATTTGAAATACCAATAATATTTTCAAGGGTAAAGATAAGATCCTGCTGTTTAAGAGAGTATTTTACAACTTTTTCTTATTTATTTCCCGTAAAAAAAAAAAGTGTCGAAATGGCATTCTGGCTCCACACATCCATGACCGACATATTTCATAGAAAATTATTGTCAAAACACAATTATATACACACGATACAAAAATGCTGAATAGCTAGCCAAATGCAGCTGAAAGAAATGAAAATAATGCAACAAAGAGCAATATTAAATTAATAATGCGAATTGGAGGATTTAATCTTATTTCCTTTAAACTCATATATACATTAGTATCTACTCAGGTTGCCCGGGATTTATAGCAGGCATTAATTAAAATTCATTAAATATTTTGAAAGGCTTAGTCACCTACTGGGAAAGCACATGCTCACCCTAAGCACCTAATTACACCATATTTTCTAAATAGTGTGAAATCTAAGCATCCACGTGCATAAATAATTAAATAAGTGCATGCTTGTTAAATAATACATTTGAACATAATCCAAAATGACTTGGATTAAAAAATTACACACTTCAAATCACCCCCGGCCACACATCTTGCTACCGTAAACCCTTGGGTTGGTCGTGTGGTCTGGGTCTTTAACACTTCAAATCACCCGGTCACACGTTAAGCTGCCATAAGCCTTAGGGTTGGTCGTATGGTCTGGGTCTTCACTTCAAATCGCACACGCTCTTCACAAAAGCAAAAAAATCTGATGTGGGCAGCACGACTTTCCTTACATAATGCAATAAATTTACTTCTTTCACAGTGAAAAATTGATGTATAAGATCCATGGCAGTCTTTTAGCGTTGAATTGTATATTGGGTGCTTCTCCGGATGAGAACATGTAAAACTATTTCGTTCTAACTTATATAATTATAACTTATATTTTAGCAACACTAAATTAACAATTATCAATATAGATAGCATAAAAAAAAAAGAAATATAGTCAATATATTAAAATATTTTAATAATGAATTCATCAATTAGGCATCATTTTCATCAACTTTGCATTATTTTTGCAATTTTGACAATATTTTCATCAATCTGGTGTGAAATACCACCAAGTTGACTATATTTCGCAAGATTATTACCAAGTTCACCAAAAGCATCGCTAAGTGTTACAAACAAATGGAGAGAAGTACATTTCTTCTACACTAGAAAGTATAGCAGCCATATGATGGAATTAAAAATTTGCAAAACATTACCTTCCATTTTTATTCATTTGATGACATTTTTATCAGTTTGGTGGCTTTCGTCAATTTCGCAGCATTTAAAAAGTTGCCAAATTGGAGACATCCTGCAAAATTTTTCGCCAACATTATGGACGGATGACAGAAATGGGTAATTTTCATAGTCAAATCTTATGTTCTTTCCAAGGTATTAAATTTTCATTAATAAGTCATTGATTTAGTGTTATTTTTTTTATATAAATTTAGCATTATCTATCAATTTAGCGACATTTAAGCCATGGAATGTCGCCAAGTTGGCAATATTCCTCCATGCATTCCACGGATGCAAAAATAGGTTATTTCTATAGTAGATTCTTAAATTCTTCCACGATATCGAATTTTCATCAATTAGTTATCATTTTTGCTGATTTAGCATCAATTGTATCAGTTTGGCAACATTGTTATTAATTTAGTGACATTTTCGTCCATTTACCAACATTTAAAAAGTCGCCAAGTTGGCAATATTTTGCCAAATTTGCCACCAAAATTTCACCAGGCATTATGGATGGAGAAATACTTAGACAAATGGCATCCAAATACAAAACTATTACCCAAAGTATCTTCTCACATGAGTGGAATGAGCTAGATCCACAAGAATGTTAACAAATTTATCGCATAATATTACAACTGAAAATAACATATTTCACAATATTTAATACTTTATATTAATTTTGTGATCTTGATAACGGTTCATGCTTTAAAAAATGTGTCAATCGTCTTTTAATGAAACATTACATAAGAAATGGTTTTTTTTGTAAATTTATTGAAAGTTTTGATTTTTTGATGATTTTTTCAAAATTTCATTTGAAAATGTGGGAATGTTCTGAACATTTGATTACATTTAAAAGCAATATTCTTTTAGTATTCAGGGATTGTAATTTTTGTACCAAATTTCGTTTAAATCACTCCATTTGTTCATGAGATATCGTCTCCACAGACTCACTGATACACACACAGAGACATCACCTCAAAAACATTCAATTTGTGTTCAGAGATGCTTGAAACATGCTCTTCCGTCAAAAACTCAAATTTTCGACCCTGTCGCAATACTTTCTTTATACATTATAGGGTCATTCCATGTCAAATCAACAAATGGGGGTTGCATCATAGTAATGGATTTTGATCAAAAATTAAAATTAGCTTATATACCCAAGAAGGCGAAAGCCAGAATTTCAATTTTTCAAAAAAAGTAGAAGGGGAAATTTTGCTCCTTGAAACATCGTTCAAGGTCATATTTCTGTGAAAAGTGATGTTCATTCTTTCCACCGTAAAACCACTTGTATTTGTCACAAACCAATATTTCAGGTGCCATTTTAAAGCTAAGACTTCAAGCTTTCATATGATATAAGCTAACTAATATTTTTTTTAATGAAACCCTTTTTAAGCACTTAAATTTGAAATTTCTGAACTTTTTTTTTCATGTTTAATTTAGCTGGTGAAATTATAACATGAATAAAATATGGTTGATTTAAAGGATTGGAAATGTTTTATAAGCACAAAAAATTCTAAGCTTCTAATCCACTTTTAACTTGGATTTTAGGGTTGCCAAACTTCCAAAATTTCAAAAATGATCACTTTTAACACCCGTAAAACTCCATGTGGGGCACAATTTAACAACTGGTTTAATAAAACAACAAATCTATGTAGATAATCAAGTGAAAGGGGCTTTTTTGTATATTTTATCCTTTCTATTTTTAAAATTGAAAAAAAAAAAAGTGTCATTTTCAGCATATGAATTTTTTTTAAAAACAAAGTTTATTCATATTTAAATGTCTAACCAAAAATATGTTGTTTTACCTGTGTATTTGTTCTGTTATTATTAACATTAATTTAAATGTGATTTCATAAATTTTTATTGTAAATATCATTGATGAGTGTTTTGCATCTGATAGCATTTAATTAAAAATGAAAATTCCTGGGCATTTAGCACATTCACAAAGTATGCAACTTTCATCTGTTGAACAAACTATCATTTTTAGCAATAAAGTAATATCTCAGCTTTTATATTTATTGCTGAACCCATTAGTTTTATATATATATATATATATTGTGGATGATAGCTGCATACATATCCTACACTGAGTACAACTAGCACCAGTTAAGATACACCATTCGGATCATAGCTCTGCAAACTGAGAAAAGTCTATTTTGTAATTTAGATGGTTTAAATTCAGTATACAATTCTTTTAAGATTTCCTAAAAGCAAACATTTTTGCTTAAATTTTAGTATTCCTGTAGTAGATTGTACAGATAAACACTCTTTCTTCTCTGAAAAACAACAGCTGATTTCATTACATGTAAAGAATGTGCAAACTGTTTCCTTCACTTTCAAATCAAGTGTCCTAACTTTTTTTAATTGAGCAAAGAACCATGTTTTTGTGGGCTTCAAATTCTTTCATAGTTGTTTTAGTAGCCCAACTTTGAGGCATAAGACTTGAATTTTTAATTTCTTCTGGTGTTGAACTGCTTTTATTAACACTTTATAACAAAAAAATCGACGCGCCAAGAAGGAGTTGTCCGATTGTGATAAAAATTGGTGGATGTGAAGAACATACATAGAAAAAGAAATGATTAAAATTTCAAAACAATTTAATGATTTAGAGTTAGACCGTATACAAAGGGAGGAAGTCAATAAGGCGTTGGTCCACCTCTGGCCTGGATGCAAGATGTCACCCGGCATGGCATAGACTGATAAAGTTCATGGACGGTATCCTGCAGAATGCCTTGCCAAACAGCCTCCAACTGTAGGGCTAAATCGTCAACATCCCAGGATGATTGCAATCGCCTTGCCATAATGTCCCAAATGTGTTCTATGGGAGAAAGATCAGGGGACCTAGCTGGCCAAGGAAGTGTTGGGCAAGCTTGAAGATAATTCATAGCAACACGTGTCGTGCAGCTGGGCATTATCTTGTTGAAAAGTAAGTCCAGGGTATCGCAAAAGGAACAGTAACACAACCGGTTGTAGAATGTTGTCTACATACCGCTATGCTGTCAGTGTGCCAGAAATGACTATCAAAGGGGTCCAGCTATCAAAGGAGATGGAACCCCAGATCATAATGCCCTGTTGTGGGCATGTGTGGCGTGCGATAGTAAGGGCAGGATCCCCACGCTGCCCTGGACGTCTCCAGACATGTCTGCAGTTTTCATCAGGACACAGTTGGAAATGGGACTCGTCACTAAAGACTATACGTCCCCAGTGAGCGCAGGTCCAAGTTGATCAAGCCCAACACCACTGTAATCGGATTTGACGGTGTACAGGTGTGAGAAGTAAGCGGCGTAACAGTCAGTGCAAATGTAAATTCAGCTCTCTCAGTCATCTGCAGAAGGTCATGTTGGACACACGTGTCCAGGTCACACATTGGATAGTTGACAATGACAATTCTGGTACTGTGACAGTTGCTCTGATAATCGCTGTCTTCCTGTTCTGTTGTGGCCCTAGGTCAACCGCTGCCGTCCTGATGCTGACATCTGCCGTTGTTGACACATTCTTGCCAGCATCGTCTAATCGCTTCGACCCACATGTCGAGCGACTCTTCGATTCATCCAACCAGCCTCTTCAATCCGATAGCACGACCTCTTTCAAACTCTGACATATGCTCATAATGAGCACGAATCTGTCGGCGAGGCATTGTTACAGTCGACATAAGATATCCACAGTCGAAATGCAACAGAAATTTTGACCACACATTCAGAATCGCTCCTTATATACACAGTTCCGATGTGCTGCAGCTCCCACTATTTATTCATTGGACACCAAATTTTAATCATTTGCATGTTTGCTCAAAATGTCTTTGCATACGAAATTTCATTACAATCCAGCAACTCCTTGGTGCATCGATTTTTTTTGTTATAGAATGTATTTTCCCTTTAGTTTTGTGATTAAATTAGTGCAATCTTCACACTGTGAATTAGATGTGAAGAGTTCTGATGACTGTTTGGAAGGTAGTTCAACATCTAAACTTTTTGCCAACTAAGTAACAGCTTTTTGAGTCAAGTTAACATATATTTTTGAGTTTTGTCTTTTCATGTGATTTTTTTTGCACTGACTTAGGTTTTTTAATTGGTGAGACACCCAATACATTACATACTATGTTGACTGTTTCAATGGCTATTTTACTAATCTAATATTCATTGGAACTACTCTTTTTTTTTAAATTCTCAGTGGTTGACCTTTATTTGAGCATAAAGATTTACCAGGTATAAGATCACGCACGTTTGTCGCTTTTTGTTGTTCTATAAAGTAATTGTTCTCAGGCCTTTACTTACTCAAGCTTTATGAGATGAAAATGGATCACAGCAAGAACAATCTATTTAAGAATAAAAAATTAAAAATTTATCTGATAAAATATGAAGCAGCATTTCCAATGGTAGACATCATTTCTAATAGAAATGCAACTAGATTGCTGTTCAGCTCAATGTTTCACAGCAAACTAAGCCAATGCCCAGTGATTGGAGTCAGATGTGACCTCTGACCTATTCCTCCCTCATTTGCAACCCAGTAGGGTACCTTGTCCAGAACGAAGGTTGTTGGGGAAGAATCAGAGCAAGATGTTTCCCAAAGCAATTAAGAGAAAAATAATTGTTTTATTAAATTCCACATTTCTTAAACATAATAGATGTTTTAAATTTATTTTCATAATATATAATTGGGTAGGAAACATGAACATTTATTTATTTTCTTGGATTTTTTTTCTAAAGATAAAAAATATGATGAAATCTAATGAATAATTAATTTGAATGATTGAAAATATATTCGAATGTACAAGCAAAATGGCATTTTTTGAACAAACATTAATTATGAATAACTAATTTCCTATCATTTAAAATTTTTAATACAGAAAATGACATTTTTTCTTTTGAATTTTATAAATAGAAAGGAAGAAATATACAAAATTTGATAATTCACATGATCATCTGTATGTATTTGTGGCTGCTTTAATAGTTTTTATATTTTTAATTTCTGAACTGTTCTTTCTTTGTGTGTGTGTCGGGGAAGGGGAGGGGTAAATTGGCAATTTTCATATTATTTGAAGATAATGCAAATTTAGAACATTGAAAAACTTTTTGTTTAAGATAACATGGTACAAGATAACATGCCCAATCATAAGCAAGAATATAGGAATTCGCCTTTAAATTAATGTTAATGATAATATAGAAAGAAATGCACAAGCAAAACAACATTTTTAAATAGACATTTAAGTATTAATAAGTAACGTCCTGTTTTGGAAATTCTCCATGTGTTGAAAATGCCACTTTTCTTTTCAATTTTAAAAATAGAAAGGATAAAATATACAAAAAAGGACCTTTCACCTGACTATCTGTATAGAGTTGGTTTATTGAACCAATTTTTAAAATTTTAAATTGTGCCCCACATGGGGGTTTTGGGGGGTGTTAAAAGTGATCATTTTTTAAATTTGGCAACCCTAAAATCCAAGTAAAAAGTGGAGTAGAGATTATTATTTTTTCTGGCTAAGACTATGGGAGTAAGGCAAGATGTGGTGAAAATTTGAAGATTCAGATTCATTTCTTTTATTTATTTTAAAAGGCCTAAAAACTGCATTTTTAGCAAAATTGATGCTAAATTTCAATGTTGAATTTCAGCCCCTCAGATTGCAGTTAGCCAAACATTAGAATGACATGAAATGTAGTCCACTTTAAGACCAGTAAAATAGCATTTATTCCAAGTCTCTATCTTTTTTGTGTTCCAAGATATTAAGTTTACGTGAGCATCAAAATTAGCCAAATTTATAGTCGGCCATGTTGGAAAAATGGCCATACCTAAAATACAAACAAGAAAAAATTTAAAAATTGTTTTTTTATCTATTGGAATATGTAGGAACATATATGCAAAATAAAAAAAATTTAAAAAATGGTCATCCCACCAAATATTTTTTTTTTTGTTGTTTATTTCATATGGAATGCCTCTATACTATTTATATATGGAAAGTAAAAATATGAGAACCACAATTGACCGTGAATTTTACAAAGCGCTCATAACGACAGAAAATGCACAGACTCATGCGATTCCAATCTCAAAATATTTACTCCCATAAACAAATGAGTTCAATTTCCCATACATTTCGGCCTCGAGTTGGATCTAAACACTGCTAGATCTATTCAAAAAAGTCAAAGACATAAAAAATTTATAATTAATCAATCGATGGGTTTATGAATTTTTTTTCTGGAGTGGTCTGCAATATTTTAAGTAGTTGTTGAAAAACAATGAATGTTGAATGGCGAATCAATTTTAATATATATCGTAATATAAAAATCAGAGGTTTAAAATGCACGAAAAGTATGTTTTTTTAAAAATTCATTAAAATTTATCTATTCATTGTATGGATTCCGTTCAAAGTTTGTTTAAAAGACAATTTTTCAATCTTTTTGATGGTATCAAGATTGAAACTCTGTTAATATTTTGGGTCACTAAGGAACCGATTTGTGTGAATATCTGCCAAAATCAATGTATATTAGGCTAAAACATCAAATAACTAAGAAACGAATTCAAAATTTTAAAAACACCATGATGCACCTGTGTACATCGAGAAGTACCTGTGTATCATATTTCCTGATTGTACCATGCTTACATTTCATGGAACTACATGCACATGAGTGCACACACAGAGAGAGAGAGAGACATCTTCATTTATTAAGAAGCACACTGAAGCAATTTGATAGATGGCTACTAATCATTCAATAATTTTGTGTTTGCATATAATTAGGATAGTCATAAATAGGTTGGTTTACAATGGTATATGTAGATAAAGCTACTATATACTCTACCATCCATAAGTATTTGGCTACCTGATGAATTTAATATATATGAGGATATGGAAAAATACAAATATTTATGGAATAATATTTAAAACATATTTCAAAACAATTATAAATAAAATCAGAATTTTTAAAAACAAACAAGATCAAAATAATTAAATTTTCTGTTTCATCTATGTGTTCACCCTTTTTCATTTTTATGACTGCTTTGCAAAGTTTAAGCATTTCCTCTATCAACTTGTTCAGCATTTCTAGCAATATTTTCCTCCATTCTTCTTGTAGCACTATGCAGTCTAGATGGCAACATTTCATTTTTAAGAATGTAGCAGTATTACTCTTTCATGTTTTATTGCATCTAAAGATATTACAAATTGTATTTCCACTAAAACAGCTGCATATCATTATAGAACCTTCATCATGTTTCACAGAAATAATCAAACACTGGTGATGCATCTGTTCAGTTGCAGATCTGCGAACAAAGATGCTTTGTCTTGTACAAAAAAACTTCCAATTTGGATTTTCCAGAAGTCTTCCAACTATCACTCATCCAATTCTGATATTTTTCAGCTTACTACAATCATTTCATCTTATTAATAGGCCATAAGAGTGGTTTATTCACTGCTACTTGTCCATAAAGGCTTGCATCAGTGAGTCTTCGTTTGACAGTAGTGATGCTAAAAATGGGTATATCCCTGTTCAAGTTAATCTAAGAAGTTAGTTTAGGTGCGATAAGGCATCTGTTATATTTGCTAGTAATCACTAACCTTCTGTAATCAGTTGGAGTTGTAATCTTGGGTATTATATTTGCTAATTTTGTTGTGAGCAATTATCAAATATACTTACAATTAATGAAATTCTAAATCTGCCATAATCATATTTGATTTTGGTATATTTAGTATTTCTTTTATAAAATAAGACAAATATATATGTGTGAAAAGGTAAAAAGGAATTTTTTTTTTTAATATCAAAAATTAAAAGGAAACTAGCCACATACAAAGAACACAAACACATAACTGGACAGTTTCATGGGCTTAAAAAGAATAAATAGCAGTGAATCAACTATTTTAACATCTGAGGAAAAATTAACCAATCAGCATCTTTTAAAATGTTTTATTTAGTATAAAATTTCTAAGATAAAAATGAGTTTCAAATGTTAACAATTTTGATTGCAACAGCTGTAAAAAAGTAATCTACCATTTTGTTAATATTAAAATATGCTAAAAGTTACAAGGAAATAATGTATTTGCTGTAAAGCAAGCAAAATGTGTATGGATGGTAGTGTATCTTCGACGTGTTAAACATTTATAAGTGCTATTTAAAAATTCAGTATCACTTGAAAAATATCAATGTTTGGACTATTTATAAAATTCAAAAGTAGAAATTATGTTACTTTATGGTGTAGAAAGTTTAAAGCTGACAAGGCAATAAATAAAGATGGCATATAAAATTTAAATTTGGTAGCTTCTTTGAAAAATAAATTTGCAAAATGAAAGCAACTATAAACGGAAGGAAATTTCCAATTGGTAAAATTGGAAATAAATTTTAATGTGAATATTTTGTATGCCCACATTTAATATTCTTGATTGAATTTGTGACAACAAAACTGTATAGGAGTGAAATTTATTTTACATAATCTGTATCAGTTATTGCATTCACATACCAATTTTAGAAGAGAAAAGCAGTAAATTTAAACTATATTTATTGTTGGGGGGGGGGGGGGGGGGAGTTGAAGTTTCTATAATGTTAAATGTTCATTTTATTTGGTTGATTATATGAAATATTGCTTTAAAATAAACCAAAATATGAAAATAGGTTAGTCTGGCTAATGTACAATTAAGAGCATGGAGATGAATGGTAAGACACTTGTGAACTCTCAGAATTCCACAATATAAAGTAAATTGCAAATCACACTATTTGTCCAAAAATAAGTTTATCTAGTAAAATATTTATTCATTCTACTTGCACTATAAAAAAAATTGATTGTTCTGATGTAGAATTAGATATGGATGTAAATGGATACAGAGACTCTTGGCAATGCATGAGAATACATATTGAATGGATCAATTTCATTTCAAAGAATTCCATAAAAGTAAACACTCACTATGAAATGTGGTAGCTCTTGCCATTAATTTGTACATTTCATGGAAAAAATAAAAAAGTTGGATATATAAGGGTGTTGAAGACCCAGACCATCTGACTCATCCTTAGGATACAGAGCAACTATTTGGACGGCCGGGAATGTGTACAGGGCCGAGTTACCATCTTGTGATCTAGGCACAAAGGTAAACTCAGACCCACTTCCTGTATACACAATAATTAAATTATCAGGTACAATTATTTCAAGATTATTTTTATTACATTTGTAAATTATGTGTGTACTAAACAAATAGTATAAGCATATCAAAATCAGATCATAAAACACATTTGAGTTTTACTAGTCAAATCTCTTATTGCTTCATCCACAGAAACCTTTCTCGTTAAATCTGCCTCAATAGATAGTACTGTAATTGCATTTATGAGAGTCTGTCTCATTGTTCTGTGCATGTAGCTTTCACTCCCTTTACAGCTGAAAACTACCTTTCTCCACTTATTGAAGTGCAGCAAGGTACGAGCATAGCTACCTTGCCATCAACTCAAATATGTTTGTGTTGTTGATGCTGTTTCTCAGTGACTATTTGACCAATTTGCGTGAAATTCAGGTCATGACTCAGCCTGAATTTTAAAATTTGATCTGTGGGCAATGATAATTGAGGTAAAGGTTACCCCTGTAATCCTAAACAAAAAAGGATTATTTGATTATATGGGATTTTTTGCATATACGAACAGTGTTGTTCAATTTTAACAGCTTTAGTGACCCCCATTGAAAAAAATTCTGGACACAATCTTGGTGCAGTCTTATTTATTTTTAGCTATGTCATCTGTATTTGCATCAAGTAAATATTGAAACATAACTTCCATCCTCACAATTTCTGTCTTACTGTTAGGATGAAAGCTATTTTTTACTTAGCTGTAAAAATAGCTGAGTCAAAACAAGATAATTCACAGACAACTATGTTTTAATAAATAGACTTCTTTCAATTAATTCTGCTGCCTCAGCAACACCATTTGTTGGTATTTTAGGTGAAATTACTTTATTTGAGACTCACTCTTGTCTCATCAGTTTTTGTAGAAAATCCAAGGTCAACATACATTGCTTATAATAAATTTTAATTTGAGATCAAGCGACAAATATTTTTTAGCTATTTAAATTATGTGAGACTAGGAGGCAATTATGCAGTTTTGAGATTTATACAGCTATGTACAATAAAAAAGCGCAAACATGCAAGTGCTATTTTATGGGTCTTGGCTTGGAAGGTCATGACCCTAATAAATTCAGTTCACATAAATTGCAGGTGTAGTTGGGACAAAAATCTCCTTGGGGGCCAAGGCTTAAATCAAGCATCACTGGATAATAAAGTGGCTAATCAAGCAGCAATGCTACCATCGCACTGAGGAACAACAACCAATAGAGATATGGAGGACATATCTGGACCTTGGGCAAAGGCAACAAGGAGAGCATTCAATATATATTCAGGCAATGACCGTCCAAGAGTTATATTTGAAAATTGGAATTCAAGGAGTGAGAGAGACACAAGAATGACTGTCCAGTAGCATAGATATTCAGGCAATGAATGTCCAAGAGTGCATTTTGTAAGCAATGGTGGTGCAGAAAAGTTGAGACATAAGAATATGTAGTAGTTATGTTGAAATTTGAGCGTGTGTTAGAAAAGAGAAAGTTGACAGCAAAATGTCAGAAAAAGAAAAGGTCAATATTCTAAGTATGATGAGCAACAGATGGACAGAGGTATATGCAAATCAGAGTATATATTAGGTCAAATATATGATTTTTGAAAAATATAAAGACCTGGCCTCACATACGCATTTCTTCTCCTTAAGAGTTTATTAGAATAACTAATTTTAATCTTAACAATAATATGTGTAAATAAATATTTATTTTAAAAGTGAAAAATGTGGCATTCAATGTGTAGTGTTTTAATTATGGATATTTTAGGAACTGGTGCAAAGAGGTAATGGTGGGTTTTTGCAGTTTTTCAAATATGCGCTTAATGTTTCTTTTTCTTTCACCACATTCCAACAACTAAGCACATCATGGAGATCTTCATACAAAAATAGTATCATCAGTTTAACACTCTGGTATTGACATAAAAATGATTATGTTTCAGAAGTAATCATTCTGCAAAAAGCCATTTTACATGAGGATTGTTTGATGCCCTTTTAGCAGATTCTGCTGGCTTATTGCAGGGATGTAGCTACACTGGTCGGCCCCGACCACCACTCACAATTGCCGACCAGTACTCTCTTCCCTTTTTTCTTAACACTAGATAAAAGCAAGATTACACGGCACTTGTTTTACACGATTCCACTTTTACACAGTTTATAAATTAACAGATTTCAAAAAATTGATAAATATGTATATTGCGCTCCATATACGTCTATACAAAGATTTGATGATATTTTTGAATTTTATTCCTTTGGTAACACTGATGAAAACAGGGGATTCCTGGTGGTGTAAAATATATACATTTAGGGGAATCACCATATAGGGAAATCCCCGTAATAGGGGAATCCCCATATATATTTCACAACAGTAAAGATATCTGGTTCATGCAAGTACATAGTGCAGAAACATTTTAGCAGCAAAGCTTATATTATTGTGTGTTTATCTTTTGAACTGGTAAGTTTTCAACATTTATAGTTTTTCTTGCATCTTTATAGTTTGCATAAATTTGTTAAGGTTCTATAATGTCAAAGGATTTGAAGAAAAATCAAATGAAAAGAAAAGTTATTTCTTTAGAAACTAAATTTCAAATATTAGACTGTCTACATAATATAGAAAGAGTAACGGATGTTGCTAAATTTTACTCCATGAATGAAGCCACAATAAGGACAATAAGAAAAAATGAAGACTCCATTAGAAAAAGTGTAGCAGCTGGAACCTGCAGCAGTATGAGTACGACTTCATATGTTAGAGATGTTACAATGGAAAATATGGAAAAAGCCTTAGTGATATGAATAAAAGACCAAACTCAAAAGCGAATCCTGATCGATACCAATGCTGTTACAAATAAAGCTTTGAAGACTTATCAATCACTTAAGAATCAGTCGCCGTCGACTTCGTCCGATGAAAAGAAGGTATCTTTTTCCGCAAGCCATGGGTGGTTCGAGAGATTCAAACAAAGACATTCTTTACATAATCTGAGAATGAAAGGTGAAAGTGCATCTGCTGAAAGTGCATCAGATGTGGCCCAACAATATCCGGCAAAACTTGCTGAAATCATTGCCGCTAACTCTTACACTTCTGATCAGGTTTTCAATGCTGACGAGTCCGGATTATTCTGGAAAAAAATGCCAGAAAGAACCTTTATAGCCAAAGCTCACAAATCAGCTAGTGGTCATAAAGTAGCGAAAAGTCGTATAACAGTTCTTTTCTGTTGCAATGCTTCTGGCGATTATATGATAAAACCATTGGTGATAAACAAATCAAAATCACCACGATCATTCAAAGGAATAAATATCAAAAAAATTCCCGTCTATTGGATGGCTAATAGAAAAGCATGGGTCACTGCCATAGCTTTCAATGAATGGTTCCATAACTTCTTTGTTCCAGATGTCAAAAATTATTTAACTAAAAAGGGATTGCCTTTTAAGGCTCTTCTATTAATTGGTAATACACCAGGTCATCCTCCAGATTTACAACACGAAAATGTAAAAGTTGTTTTTTTACCAAAGAATACAACTTCCTTATTACAGCCAAGGGAGGAGAATGATGAATCTCTTACTGATGGATGCTTGGAAGAAATTTACAATTTTAGACTGTGTTAAGCATGTTGAACTATCATACACTCAGATCAAACAATCAACGATCAACGCCTGCTGGAAAGCAATATGGCCGGATGTTGTTTAAAGTGGAAATGATAAATCACCAATAGAGCATGAATATTCTCAGATCACTGAGTTGGCCCATACTATAGGAGGAGAAGGTTTTGAAGATTTAGCTCAGGCAGATATTGAAGAAATAATGGCTGATGAAGAATTAAATGAAGATGATTCAATTAACATGATTCGTGAAACAAACAAACATGATGAAGAGCAATCTGAACCAGTTGCGTTCACAGCAAGAATCATAAGCGTAGGACTTGATTTGGGAAGAAAATTAGGCAACCATTTCTTACAATATGACACAAATGTTGATCGAGCTCTCCGATTCCAGCGAGACCTTCGTAAACGCTTAAATCAATATGAAGAGGTCTATAAAGATTTAGCAAAAAAACCTATGCAATTGTTAATTACCGATTTCATGACAAAGTCTTGTCAACCCGATATCTTGCTTAATTTGTCAACCATTGAGCCAAAATCGCATCAAGAAGGCTCAAATGATTAAAGTAACATCATACCTATCAGAAAGAAAAGACATAGTACATGAAAGCGATGACAGTGATTAAACTTATAATCAATTTTTAAGGGTCTTTTTGTTTTTTTGTTCTTTGTTCCTAATGTAAAATAAATTAAATATGTTACATTACTACATTCATATGTTTGCTGTTTTATAAACTAAGTATAATTTTAAGTTTTTTAAGATGTCTTACTTTTGTTTTACTTAAATAAATGATTGAATCATGCACATTTTGGGGTTATTTTCGTTTTACACCATTTTACTTAGCAAAATCTAAGATTTTAATTTACACGGTTTTGTGCAGAACCTATCTTCCGTCTAAATCGGGGGACAGGTGTATTTGTGATCTATTTCCAATTTTTTTACTTTTATAACCTGTAGATACAAATACAAAAATACAAACGTCAATCGCTATCCATTCCTACATTGAGGTAGCAAAAAACTGCACTATGGAAAACAACTGAAAGTCACGATTTGCATTCGCATGATTTCAGCCTAGAAAGCGGGGAAAATAAGGGCAACTGAGTGAAAACCTGGAGATTGAGCAACTTACCCAGGAGATATAGTGAAAAACCGGGAGAGTTGGCAGCTATGTGATATATTATGAGCGATCTGCATGTCCACACACGCACTCTCGGTGGAACAGATAAATAAAACATCTCGGCAGCAGACCAATAAAACGTGCTAGTGTTTATGCCTCTATGAATCATTTTGGCTGTTGTGTTGATCTTATTACGTTTTTTTTTAAATACGATAAAGCAATTATTTACGTGATTTTTTTTTAGACAGCAAACCATAGTTTTAATTTACGTTAAAATGACAATTACAAATCTAATAATTATGCGCATCATTTTTTGAAAAAAGAAAAACCACCACTCCTAATTTTCTAGCTACATCCCTGTTACTGGTATCTCCAAAGATATCAAACATTCTACTACATTCACTCAATTTTTCCTTATACTTTGCACAAAGTGTTTTTACTTATTGATTTTACTACATCATCAAACACAAGCATAGCCCTATCCAGGCACTTAACATTTTACACCCATCTTGCTGCTCAGTATTTCAAAGGAAACAAGGCATTATCTGTAACAGAAGCAAGTGTAACTTGCACAGTGAGTAGGAAAATCTCGAGAAAGTTATATGTGCCTCATCAAAGTTTTAATATCACATTCAGTTGTGGAGACACCAGTTTTGTATGCTCCATGAACTATATAAATACCACAAATTCAAAAGTCCATAAGCATTTGCTTCATGACTTTGGTTTATGTTTTACCTAGTTATGAAAGCAAGTTTAACATTTGGTCCATCCATGGAAACCTGAATGTTATTTACTGGCAAAAGTAAAATTTTTACTTTGAATTATTGCAGAATATTATCCATAGTAGCATTTCCTAAAAAGATACAATCAAATAGACACTGGGTGTTTTCATCCCAGAAATAGACCAAAAGATCCATTTGACATTTTTATAAACTTTATTTAATGCTTCATGAAACTGAGATAAAAAAATCTTAAACATAAAGCTTAATTCATGCTAGTGAAGCTGTGATATAATCCACCATCTCGTTTGTTTCTATTGTATACTGTAATTCACTTTAGAGCTGCCTAACTGAAACTGTCAGGAAACATAGTTTTGAACAATTCAGATAAATTATTGCATGAATTAAATGACATTTTTCATTCATTCCCCACATCCCTGACCTCTTACATCCAGGCAGATCGTTGACTTCTTGAACTCAGATAATAAACATCCATTACTCTGTAGACTTCAAAACAGGAAGTAAAAACATCGAAGTTGCTTTGAATAGTGTTGGTGTGGACTGGCCCATAACCCAGTGTGACTGGATTTAAACTGTAGTGCAGGTGTGAACAAGCATTTTGAAGATAGCAGAAGAGGCAATAAATCTTTAGGTAAAACCACACATTCTAACTTTGTTTGTATACACACATAGTTAAGACCCAACCACTCTAATGGCTACTGTAAACCCTAGGGTCAGTTGAGTGGTCTGGGTCTTTAATACATAGTTAAGATGAAAGCAGTCACCATTGCGCAATGGAGTCAACTCTATTCAAAAATTGCACAGTGATGTAAAAAAAAAAATCACCAGAAGTTTTCAAATTGAAAAATTTATTATTACTGAAAACATAAAACTTTAAACAAACTATAAGTTAAAAACAATGCTCAGTTATGCCAACTCAGCATTCCGCATTTTTCAAATCAGTGAAGTATCATTGCACATAAAATGGCTCTTCTAACTTAAGACAGAAACAACAGATACATGGCAGAACTAACTAACCATTAATAATACTAGAACTAACTAACCAGCATTTAAACAGAATGTATAATTTGTAATAACGGTATTTTATAAGCTCTTAATTTTTCTGTTTTAAATGTGTTTTCATACTGAATGCAAGTGTAAAATATTCTGTGTTAAATGTTCATGTGCAAAGAAAATCGCACTTTGATTGTACTTGCATTCTTGCGGCATTGACTTCCACTTTGAGAGTTCGTTGTATGTAGATGTATTACTTTGATTTTGTTTAATTCTTTTTTCGGCGCGCCAGTTTGAAGCAAGCGACTTGGATAGAGGAGTTTTCGAATGAGGTGATGTTTGCTGTGACATCAGACTGGTAGCGGTTGAAAAAGGACGCTAGCTTATTCGGGGAGATGGAACAAAGAATTTAAACATGACGGACCTATGGCAGGTCCGGCCTAAATTTTATAATAATTCTAAATTTCAAATTAAATGTAAATTCCATCTCATGGTCATAATGGTAGGAAGAAATAAAAGCGTATGGTATTGTAAGTAAACTTTACGTAATTTTAAAGAAGGTTATTTGGAAAATTAAGCATAACTGCCTGAACTGGAAATATCCTTGATTTGACTTAATCTATATAAATAAAAATGAAAATCTGTCTGTCTGTCTGTTTGTCACACCATCACGGGAGAACGGCTGAACCGAATTTGATGAAATTTTGTAGGTAGCCCAGAAATAGCCCCACTTAAAATTATATCCGTGTTTTGAGTTTCTACGACCAGTGGTTCTCGAGATATTAGTAAAAAACGAAATTTTCGTTTGTCTCATCATCACGGAAAAACGGCTGAACCGAATTTAATGAAATTTGGTGAATAGCCTTGAAATATCCCCCCATAACTTTTGTCCAAGTTTCGAGTTCCTAAGACCTGGGGTTGTCGAGATATTGATGAAAAACGGAACTTTTTCCTAGGAGTTCTACTCCCTAACTCCGTGGTTTATCCAAACGAAAAGCTTGAAAATCGTTTGAAAGTGAATTAAAATTTAATCTCTGAGTTTGATGGGAGATTTTTTGCGTTAATTAGTCACTTTCTGAAAACATGAATTGTTTGAAACATGATTTAAAGGGGAAATCTATCTCCATGGTTCATGGTTTATTTAAAACAAGCTTTTACGGAACAATGAGAAGTATAAAGAAATCAAAATCGTTATTTAATTTCGCAGTTTATGTTATAAGACATGACATATTTAACATGTTATAAGATTCTATCTTATATCATGTTACTCAGAAACGCAATTAAATTAAATCTGTCTGTTATTTTTAATAATTATTTTTTCGATTTGAATAATAAATAAATGGATATAAAAATATATTTTAGAAAAGAACGATTTGATTTTTCTTATAGCATTTTTGACTGGATAATATCAATTACGGTCTTCAGGTTTAAAAAGTATTATTATTTATATTTTCGGGGATTATTGATTCAAGGATTATTGATATTTTCAAGTTATTATGCAATTATTTTATTATGACAAAAATTGTTTAAACTCATATATTGTATGTTGTACGAATCTTCTACAAATACACGTGTATATCTTTTAATCTACGAGAATATAAGTAGTACAGGTATATTGACATATGTTTTGATATATATTGGCATATATTGGAATCAATTACGACCTTCTGGTATAAAGAGTACGGATATTATTGATGTTTTCAATTTATTACGTCATCTCTTTTATTTTGGCCAATATTTTTGAGACGCATATTGTAATACGGGTAATCTTCTACTAACACATTGTCATATTTTCTGATCTGCGACAATATAATTAGTACGGGGTTGCATATATTCATTCAATTCCTATTTTTTCTTCTGTAAATTTGCTTACAAAAGGGGGCAGGATGTTTTATTCTTCAGATCTGATCGTGAAGATAATTTTGCATAGTGAGAACATATATTCTTAAACTTCTCTTTAGGAGCAATAAATTTAATATTTTAACAGAATTTGCACGTGATTGCGAACTTTAAGTTTCTTTAAATTATACACTCCGTACGAATAACGGGTGTGCTGTTAGTGGTTAATAAATTTTAACATTTTAGGAGGATATATCATGTTGCTCGGCATCGCAATTAAATTAAATGTGTTTGTTAATGTTTTTATTATTTTTTTTCGATTTAAATAATAAATAAATGGATAAATGGATATAAAAGTATATCTTATGAATGGACGGTTTGATTTTTCTTTTAATTATATTAATTGCTGACTGCGTACATCAATTTCATTTATTTTGGCAAAGAGTTTTCAAGCTAATATCGTATTTAGCTACTAAACTCATATATTGTGTTTAGCCAATAAATTCATATAGCCGATTGTTGAAACAGAAAAAGAGTAGAGCGGGTATATCTTCTAATACAATTGTAGTGTTTTCATTTAGTATATTGAAACGGGATAAGAATGTTTCATTCATATCTGCAAATTCAAAGCTACGAATTTGGAGGGATATCGCTAATTTGACAACTTTTCTTAAACTTTGCCAAATTGACCGAAATGTCGCCAAATTGATATAAACGACACACAAACAGCTGCCATAAACCTTCGGGTTGGTCGTGTGGCTTGGGTCTTCTACATATCAATGAATTTTTTTTTTGTTTTGTTAGAAGAGAGTACTGAAATGATGTTTGGTTAGCATTTCTCTGTCAGACCAACCATCCTACTTAGTAATACATTTAGCGAATTTTTAAAATGTCACCAAATTGATAAAAATGTTTTCAAATCTATAAAAATATCTTGAAATTGATAAAATTGCGCTACATAAATGATATTAATTGTTTTTTGTTAGGGGATAGTATTGTGATGATATTTCGTCAATTTGTTGCAAAGTGGAACTGTCAGTTCTACAGTCCCACTTGGCGATAAATTTGGCGATTTTTTAAAATGTCGCTAATTTGACGAAACTGTCGCCAAATGTTCCATAGAAATATAACTATTTAGACGATATTTTTTCTACCAATTTATTTGAAGCAAATGATATCATGTCGCTTAGCAACGGATTTAAATCCAATGTGTTTATGCGGCAGACGATTTTTATTAAATCCTTTCCGATTTGAATAATGAAGATATGTATATAAAATAAATTTCATTGCCATTTCATTTTGGACTGGATAATATCAATTATACTCTTCAGGTTTAAACATTATTATTATTGATATTTTCCGGAATTATTGATTCAGGGATTATTGATATTTTTAAGTTATTACGCCATTGTTTTATTGCGGCAAAAATTGCTGACACACGCATATTGTACGTTGTACGAGTAATCTTCTAGGAATGCACGGGTATATCTTCTAACCTACGAGAATATAAGTGGTACAGGTATATTGGCATATATTTTGACATATATTGGCATATATATTGGAATCAAGTACAGTCTTCTGGTATGAAGATTAAGGGGAATAATTATATATTCAATTTATTACGTCGTCTGTTGTATTTTACCAAAAAACATTTATGACTCATATTGCAAAACGGGTAATCTTCTACTAATAATCGGACATTATAAGTAGTACGTGTATATCTTCCCATATAATTTTAGCACTTTAATTTTGACATATATTGGAATAAATGACTGTCTTAAGATTTAAAGATTACGGGTTTATTGGTATTTTCAATTTATACATGTAATCTACTAATACAGGTTATATTTTCTAATATTCGCGTATATAATTAGTACGGGTCCCATACAATTTTAACGCTTTTATTTTGCATATATTGATTCAATTCCATATTTTTCTTATATTTGCTTACATAAGGGGTCCAAGATGTTTTATTCTTCAGATATGTCCATGAAGATAATTTTATATAGCGAGAACAGAGATTCTTAAACTTCTTTTTAGGAGCATTATATTAAATATTTTAACAGAATATTTTAATTAAACATGTCATTTAGTATACTATAAGAATTTGGGCATGATTATGAATTTCAAGTTTCTTTATATTATATACTCCGTACGAAGAACGGGTATGCTGCTAGTATATATATATATATATAAAGATAAAAATGTGGGCTTTTATGCCTTTTGAACTAAATCGGACGAATTGATATAATTAAAACTCTAAAGAACTTTTTAATATATTTACTGATTGAATGCCAGTTCCAGGCCAAGAATAATGAATCTGAATAAATAACATGTTTAATGGTTGATAACTCTAAGAATATATTTTTGAAACAGAAAGTAATGATTCTATTGTAATGTTTTGCATATTGATATAATTTAACATAAATTAAATAAGTTTTGATTTCAATGGTGGTAATTATTTTGTGTGTATGTCTCTTGCCATATTTTAAAATATGTACCAGCCACTAGTGGCTTCTGGCGCTCATTACCAGGGAAAGTGAACCACTGGGGTTATTGTGAGTAACATTACACGATCACCGAAAGTTGTGCATATAATTAGATACATCGGCCTTTACAAATTATTACATAAGTTTTAACTGTTCCTGCATTACAAACTATTCCTGATGGTGCAAATTGACTCGGGTACAAAATGGTACCTTTACTTTAAATCACACCTTCCTGTTTCACATTTGTAACACCACTATAAAAACAATTCATGTTTTACAAATGGGTGCCGTAATTTGGTACTGTGCACAATCCGGTTATTACAAATTAGACAAACATGTCAACTACGGAGAAGACAGTGAGCCAATGAGCTTAACAGAACTGCAGCTTAAGTACCAGTAGAGAAGAATTGTGATTGGATGTTCAAATTTCATATGCCTTCTGCTGACCAACTTTAGAATTTGCATGACTGCATGTACATTGGAATACCATATGCAAATTTCTGATGTACAAATTAAAACATGGATGGAAAAAAACACTGAAATGACAGAAAATCTCAAATTTTAAACTTATAATTTCTAACAATTCCCATAGTGGATTTACAAAATGATTACCTTTTATTAGTGGATGTATGCAATCCACATGTGATATATGCAACAATAATTCCACTACATGTAATAACTATAAACATGCTGCGGGTGCATGCAATTTGTGTGTGACACATACAACTTCATTCAGTAACAATACACTCTATGCAGGATGCATGCTATCCACATAGCATTGCAGTAGCTGCTGACCACATATCCATCCACTATGTGGACTCACGGCTAATGATACCATTGCTATACATGCAATCCATGTATGTTACATGATATATAACTTCCAACTTCCCAGATATACTTTTGCTGTTAAGGCTGTACCTTGTTTAAATCTAGAGTTCAAAATTTTATGTGGTGATTTAATGGAGTTTTTTGGAATTTCTTGTTGTTTAAATCAAGTTTTTTTTTCTCTTCTGTTTTTTGGAAAGTCTGAAATCAAAACTAACACCAAGACTAGCATTTTTCTTATTTACAGCATCAGAAAGGGATCTCTATAATAAATATATGACGAGAACTGGAAAATATTTTTAACATTTAAATGCATTGTGTCACTAAGATTATTCAAACTTCACTGACTAATGAGAATATATTATAAAACAAGTGTTTTTTGTTTTGTTTTAAGAAAAAAGTGCCCTTTTTCAATTCTGGGAAACTCTGACTAGTAGTAATCGGTCATCTATATTAGGATTTTTAAACAACCCACATTCCTACATCAAAAAGTACTAAATTCAAAAATAAATTTATTTGTTATTCTAATGACTTCCATTCAATATATGTTCTATTAATATTACTGCCAGTGCTGCACATATTTAGATAAGTGCTTAAATTTTCAATGATTCTTTGTAGCAAAAATGAAGTTATGTGCACATTGAACATTTAATAGAAAAAGTTATGAAAGTTTAGCAATATGAATAAATTTATTATTTTGGTATTGTATTTAAACTAGTGCAAAATTTGTTAATGCAAGAAATGCTATTTAGGTTTTGTTACTTCTAAAAATTGAGTCTACCAGGGCAATTCTACTAGTGCACCAGTGGGTCCAATTTAGCTAGAAAGAATTTCCAATAATTCCACATCTCTGCTAATCAGTATCAGTTCTATTTTGGTATCATGGCATCCCTAGTTAATTTACATAAAAAATATACCATAAATTTCAATAGGATATATCCAATAGAAACTGTGAAAATTATTAGTTTGAAAGATAGAGGATGTAAGAAAAATGGTGGCTCACATGTAATGCATGCTAAACATATTAATTAGGAATACTTCTAGTCATCCAAACTGAATAAAATAATACCATTGTAAGCAGAAATTTTTTAAGAATATTTAGGACAGAAAACTCAAAAATGTTAATTTTTTAAGTCAGTGCCTCCTTAAATTTTGAATTCTATTCTAACCATGAAAATGAGAAAAATAAGATCAGTTAGTGTTCTATGTAAGCTCAGAAGAAGGAAATTAGTATTCAGTAGACCCTCAAAATAGCCAATACATTAAGTACTTACTGAAAATGTGTTGCAACAAGTGTGTATATTTTAGTGAAATAAATTTAAGTAATAAATGATTCAATCAAGAATAAGTAAAATGTAGTGTAATTCATAATTTCTTTTAACCATATTCAATCAGTTTATATATCTTATGTTCACATCTAAACACATTTTCTAAATAGTTTTTAAACCAATTATTTTAAAATTTTAGAAATCTCTTGCCCATGTTCTAGGAACTGTTTCTTTTAGATTTGTTTCTGGTTTACTGATTGCCTCTGCAGATAGGTCTAAATAGTAATGCTTTAAATATGGCCACACTGCAAAATGCATGCATGCAAAATGTATATACTTCAAGGTATATTTACCATATTTCTAAATGCAGGATTAGTGAATAGTGTATGCCAATCAACACTGCTTAGTCCAGCTAATCCTCCACCCTGCTAAAAAATATTAAAGATATTTTTTCAAAGTTCTTAAAATTAGTTCCTTAAATAAAGTAAACATAAAAAGCTGGAGTTTAAAACAAAGCAATATTCATCAAAACTAAAATTTTCCATAAGTGATTTAAGATTAATAAGCATATAAATCATATAGGGAGAAAATGACATGTACACATTTTATAGTCATTAAACAAAGCATTAAGTCCAGCAGTCACAAAAAATAAATAAATAAATAAATAAATAAATAAAATAAAAAAAAAGCATTTTTTGTGATATCTCCTAAATAAGTGTCTTTGGTCCACTGTCCAGACACAGTGTTAACAAGAGCCTGCTTAGCATGCCTATAGGCCACTCAATCCACTTATGTAATCTGAGCACACCTTAGTAGCAGTTGTCATACACCAAAATAGGAGTGAAATGTACATATAAATCAGAGCAACAGGGGCCAAGATAAACCAAATCACAGAAGAAAAAAGGAGGGGGGGGGGGGGTAACCTCTATGACCTCCTTGAAATTAGAAACCTCTTTTCGTCAATATGGTAAGTTAAAAATGACACACTCTGAATTTTTAAAAAATGTGCTTTTTGCAATCTTTAAAATTCTGTGTAATAAGTCTGTAGACTTTTTTAAAAATTTGGCTCTTCAACTATCTTTAAAATATCTTTAGTTTCAGTTTAAAAAAATTGAGATCGTATTTCTAATATTGAGGGAGGTTTTTTAAAATGAATCGATTTTTCCCTTTTTTTTTCCAAACACTCATAAAGCTATTAAAATTTTCAAATGTTCATCAAGTTTCTTGCACATTTTCCTATCATTAGCCACATTTTAAAAAAAAAGTGAGCTTCTAGGTCAAGTAGGGGGCTTTGAAATAAGAAGGGACATGCAATTCCCCCTTTTAATTCCTTAAATCTATTATATTTGAATTTTTAGAAAGTTTTCTGCAAATTCTTTAATTGTTGGCTATATTGAAAAAAGCGAGCTTCTAGGTCAAGTAGTGGCTTTGGAATATAGGAGGGGGTTATACATATAAAAATACATGGGTTTTCAGCTTTAACAAAAAACAAAAACGATGAAATAAAAAATCACCATAAATGTAAACAAAAAGATTAAATAAAGAAAAAACACCAAGAATTATAGCAAAACATTAGTGAAAAATAAAGCCATTTTATTGATTATATTAATAAAAAGATCTTTTAAATAGCTGAATAATTTTGGAATAAAATTTAAGATAAGATAAAATTAAAAAAAAAACCCAATAATTATCACAAAATATTATTGGAAAATTAAAAACGTGTAGTCATTAAAGATATTTTTTATAAAAAAAATTTCTGTAATAAAAAAACTATAGAAAAATTTAAATTACAAAAATATAATTTATTTTAATTAGTGAAAAAATCCTGCAATAAGTTATTTAAATTAAAAAAATCACTAAGGATTATCACTAAAATTTTTTGAATAAAAGTGAAAAAGAATGGAAAAAATTTAAATAGATAATATAAGAAAATAAAAAATAATAATGCTCAATATAGAAAAGAATCTGCAAATAATGTAACAAGTTATTAAAACACAGAAAGATAAGTTTTAAATCATCAATAAAATAAGAGACAAAAAATGAAATGTCTTAAGCTTAAAGTAAATTGCTAATGAATCTATGAATTGTTAAAGAATCTATAAAAAGTAAAAATCATATAAAATGGCTCATCAACTTAAAAAATAGTTAAACATTGCATTTTAATGTCAGAAACAGAAGGAAAATATGTAACATCCAAAAAGTTGTCAATTTTCTATGGAAATAGAAAACAAAAATATATATAAATACATCCGACATTAAAAACTATTGAATATTGGAAACAAGGCAATTACCATTGCAGAAAAATATATAGTGTCAGTAAATCTATAAATGAAGTTTGAAGCGTTTATGTTAGAAACAAAAATAAAGAAAACATGTAACATCCAAAAAATTGTCAATTTTCTAGAGAAATATATCCACCTAAATGATAATTAGAATGGTTAAAATTTTGTAATTTTTTACAAATTTTGTTAAAATGCTTTAATATATATATATTAAAACATCAGATATTAAAAATAATTGAATATTGGAAGTTTCAAACAAAGCAATTAATAATACAGAAAAAATAGTTTGGGCAAATCTATAAATAGAGCTTGAAGCGTTCATAAAACTAAGGATAAACTTAAGGATAAAGGCCCAAAATTAAGTTTAATAGTTTAATTTGTTGTCTTATGCCAATGACTATACATGACCAGGAAAATAAGAAAGGAAACCAAATCTGAAATTAAGGGAATTTCTAAAAAAATGACTTTTCTTTGGGTTCTTTTAATTCAACATTTGTTCTTGACAAAAAGTATATGTTAAAGCAAAATTTTAATTATGCATAATTTGTAAATCCTTTTCATGTAAATTATCTGCATTTCATCTTGCAAGAAAGTTCCACAAAGATTAGACAGTGTATTAAAGTTAACCCTCTGACTGCTCAATTTTGGGACAAAACCGCTTCAAAAATTTCGTATTTTTTTAATTTCATATTTCAAATCTATCTATATTTGGGAACTAAAATGTGCAATGTTATTTTGCAACAGAGATTTTTTTATATAGAATTTGTCCATGAGAAAATCTAAGCTCAGAAAAATCAATTTCAGGCATTTTCACATAAAAACGATAATTTGAAAATAATTCTCGATTAAATGACAGATACATTTCTATTTATTACATAAAAAACAAAAGTAAAATATATACACTAAAGAAAATATAATATACTAACACAAAATATCCTAGAAATGAAGTTTAGTGTGGTAAATCTTAAAACATGGTTCAAGGCAAAGTCCAACTTCGCATTCTTTGCACCAAATTCGAGTTTCTTTGCGAATTTTTTTGCCAGTGTTCATATTTTTGGAGCAACAAACAGCACACTGTCTGCGAGGCTCTTTCTTTATTGGGTTAGGAGGTATATGACTTGCAAAATGATGAGCTGTCAATCCCAAAGGGTTAAGAGTAAAAGTAGGTTTTCCAGGTGTACCACTTGTTTCTCCATCTGAATACTTTTGGATACTTTGTTCAATCATTTGCAAACAAAATTCCAGAAGCTTTATCTTTTGTGTTGGGTTTTTCTTTTTTATAAAGAACATTCCATAGCGATTGATCCAAGAACTGTCTGAAAATTTTTATATAATACTTTCCCTGCTGTTTTCTAAGAGTAGGGTAGTATGACAGTTCTTGGTCGCATAAATGGACATCACCCATTGTATTATTATAGTCACAAACAACAACTGGTTTCATAACAGTCTTGTTAGATTTGCATTTCACTAAAAATGAACTTGCATCATGGACGAAACTCATGAGACATACACTCTTCTTGTCCTGCCATTTCAGAGCCATAACTTTACCCCTTTGAAATGCAACAACTTCACCCTTGGGGATTTTCTCTTTAGAAAAATTGGGAGGAAGGTATTTTTTGATTTTATTTACTGTTCCATAAGTGTTGGTTTTTGCTGCAACTAAGATATCTGCCAACTGTGGCGACATTTATGCATGGACGGTGTGCATTTGCCCATTGTGACACAGTAGCCTTTTTCCAAGAACCGATCCATCAAGTGTAAAACAATTTTAGTGGAAACTGGATAGTGCCCATATTTAGGATTATACACTGTCCCTTCACGTGTGTATATCAGGAAATCTGAAATATACCCTGTTTCTGCTTCACAAAGGACAAAAAACTTCAGGTCGAATCTTGCTCCTTTTTTTGGCAATATACATTTTCCAGCTGAGCCTGCCCTTGAAGTGCATCAAACTCTCATCTAAACTCAGATGTTTAGCTGGTACATAGACTTCTTGAAATTTGCTTCGAAGATGTTCCATTATGTCATAAATTTTATTCAATTTTGGCCATGGGTGGTTGTTTTTATCAAATTCCTCATTATTGGCAAAATGAAGAAACTTCATTAGCAAAATAAACCTATTTTTTCCAATTACTTTTGAAAAAATTGGTGTTTGTAATATTTGACGTTTTGACCAATAATATTCCTGTTGTGGCTTTTTTATAACTCCTTGGAGTAATAAAACTGAAAATAATCGGACTTCTTTCACATTGGTTTCTGTTCATTTTTTCCAACGTGATGTATCTTGAGCAACAGCTTTGTTGATAAATTGTTCAGCGTAACTGTTTGTTTCTTGGACTATCATTTGTAATATTCTATCATCAAAAAATATTTCAAAATAATCCAAAATACTTGTATTGTTATCCATATTCACAGTTATTCCTGGAATACCACAAAACGGAAATGAGGCAGGAGGCGGGAGAATGTTTTTCATATTTATTTTGCACGGATATTGAATCATCTTCAGATCCATCACTATCTGGTGAGGAACCCGTGAAATCTATATCACTATTACTATCTTCAAAACAACTACTATCGCTTTCAGAATCCAACGAATCATCAGGATTATAAGTTGTTTCCTTACTGAACGTTTTCTACCAGCCATTTCTTATTAGAACAAAAAAGAGAATGAGCGTGTAAAACTAGCTAACGAACATTACTCAAACACAAGAATTCAGTGGACAACTATCACCATCTGTTGGTCAAAACCTGATTCAAAGGCTAAATATTGTATATAAAACCTTTTCACCAGTTAAACGGGGAAAACACGAGATGCGCTTTAAAATAAAGGGAAAAAACTCATACCTGTGGAAATCGCTGGATAAGCAATTTTGTACATTTGCACGGTCCGCGGTAATTGCGGGATAGACAGTCAGAGGGTTAAGTATTAAATTAGTTTATTTTAAGTGTTTTAGACATTTTTATGTGTTTTAAAATATGTAAATAGTGCTTTTTCTTAGAAGTTTTACTAGGATTGCAATAATGTTATTTAGAGAAGTTATGTGTGTAGATTTGTCTTCTGCTATATGCTACAGTAAGGAAACTTGAGCTGGAGGGAAGGGTGAAGTTTGCAAAGTGAAAGGGTTGGTCATGGGTTTTTGTTAGGTAAAGTTTTGAGTGTACAGGATCCGGTGGTGCAGTTTGAATAAGTTTCCTAATTAGTCAGCTTCAGGGTATAGAAGGAGTGGGAAATTTTAGTGTTGCTATGGTTGCCAAAACCAGGGACAGCAGCCAATTTTTCCAAAAAATAGTAAGGAAAATAGGAGGGTTATACCCAAAAATAGGAAAAATAGAAGTGATAAACCTCAAAAAATAGGAAAAGATAGAAATGACAAATCCCTAAAAATAAAGAAAAATGAACTACAAATCCTACAAAATACATAAAATTAAAATATTCAAAATTCTGAAATTCTAGGATCCATCCAGAATTTAAAACTCTGTGAAAAAATAAATAACATTTAAGGAAAAACAAGATGGAAAATGTTGAAGTTCAAAAAATGGATAACCGATTATCAAAACATAATTTAACTTCAGAATCAATAAACGCTCGCAAAATTTTTATTTACTTATTCTTAATCTTTTATTCATCTTTTAATATGTTACAGGGGGTAGTGTACTGGTAGAATATGAAAATTCAGGACACAAATTTTACAAAATTTCAGGACAAGAAAATATAAAGCAAACAATATATTTACGGTTTTTACGGTTAAAATTTTTATCCAGTGAAAATTACTTTATAATGAAAACAAACATTTATGTTTAGTAAAACACAAGTTTTCACTAAAGAGAATAACAAATATTGATCATTAATAAAAAAAAATATAGCAAAGAATTATATCCCTGCCAAAATGGTTGCTTTTATATTTGCCTAAATCACTGCTTTAATACCACTTTTCGGAAAATATCTCTTCACAGGGTTCATACCTATTTTTCAACATAGAAAAATTTATGTAAATATAATTAAAAATAACCTTAATAATTAGGCAGAATATGAAAATAAGCTAGTTTAGTCAATCTAATATATTAGTATATTTGCAACATTTAAAAGATGGAGATGAAAAAAGATACTAATATACTCTTAGCAATTCACAAGAACTAACTGAATTACGCAATCACACTGCTTATAAAAAGTAATTTTAAAAATTAACCGCAATAATTAAACAGAATACGAAAATATGCCAATTTAGTCAATTTAATATGCAATATTTAGAAGATTAAGATGGATGGAAAAGGATTGTACTATCGGCAAATCACGAGAACAAACTGAATTGCGCAATCGTGCTGTTTATGCAAAAATAATTAAGTAATTAACCATAATAATTAACCAGAATATGAAAATATGCTAGTTCAGTTAATCTAATATGCAATATTAAGCAGATGGAGATGGATGGAAAAAAGACTCTCGGCAATTCACGAGAAAAACTTAATTGCATAATCATACTGTTTGTGCAAAAATAATTAAAAAATTAACCTTAATAATCAATTAGAATATAAAAATAAGTTAGTTTAGTCAATTTAATATGTAATATTTAGAAGACTGAGATGAATGGATAAAGATACAAAGTACTCTCGGTAATTCATGAGAACAAACTGAATTGCGCAATTGCACTGTTTATGCAAAATTAATGAAAAACATAACATTTTAACAATTTATGCTGAATTTGAAGATGCATATTATTACTTTCCTAAAACAGGCGATAGTAAATCCCTGTTAATTTACAGCCTCATTAACATGTATGTGGCCATAAATGTACATTAGGCTAGACAAGGCAACTACACAAACTCCGTAGAAAACTATGTAAATTCCGTAATCCATAGTATGAGATAAGGATGTTTCCTGTAGAAACTATGGAGAATCCGTAGTAATTTGCATCTTTTCTTTTGAGATACGTAAAATTTCAAGAATTTTAGGATGGCACGTAAAAAGTAAAGACATTTCAAGACACATAGTTTTTTCAGGATTTTAAGGAATTTCATGACAAGTATGACCCCTGATGTCTTTCATTACATTATATATATATATATATATATTTGAAATGTAATAATAAGAATTATGTAAAAAAAAAAAAAAAAAAAAAAAAAAAAAAAAAAAAAAAAAAAAAAAAAAAAAAAAAAATACAATTCAAGTAATATTAACATCACCATAGAAGCAAATTCACGGCCATAATGCCGATAAGAGAAAAGAACAGAACCTTCCCAAATTCGATGATTAATTAGAATAAAATTCATCTTCAGGTCCGAGTATTTAATTCTAATTAACCCAAACAAATGCCTGTTTCAGATTAAGCAATAGTACATTACTATAAATGCTTAAACTCAGACTACAGGCATCAAAAAATGAAAAAAGGTTACATTAAGAAAATTGTATTACCATGCGGCATGAACCCTTCTTCTCCTACCACGTGTATACACGATCAACATCAACAGCTTAATCTAGAAGCACCGGAATGAACAAGTCGAAATTCTACCAGGGAGGCAGTACGAACGTTCACGGAAATACTCCCAAACCCGTCCAGGAGTCTAAGCTGGAGACTGGACAAGCAATTCAGAATACAACATCCCAAACATGCAGAACTGAATATGAATATGAATCAAAGATGAAAATTCCTACTAAACAAGTAATTCATAGGAAAACTGGATAATCGAGAATGCCACTATACACCATTATAAGGGCGCTCAAAACGTAGTTTCAATACTGACAAAAGTTACATTTTTTTCGAAAATAAAATTCAAAACATTAATGTTAATGCATCGTATTTTCTGATTTTTCTAATGTTTTTGACTTAGTTTATTATTTTTCATTTTTATTTATTTATATAATTAATAAATAATTATATATAATATACACATACATATATATATATATATATAAATATATATACACACACATACATATATATATATATATATATATATATATTTTTTTTTTTTTTTATGTTAGTCACTATTGGGAATGTTTTCTAGGATGTTATCGAGTGAAATTTGATACACTGAGTTGATAATTTTAATAACAAAATTGGGGGGATATGCATTATTAGTCGCTGTACTCAATAATTCCATAAAGTGCGCTAATTTATAATATTCATCACAAATTTTATTGATTCTAAGAGCCTGGTTTATTATAATATTTCTAAATACAGATATATGCAGACAAGAGTCAAAATGTTGAATTTTTGATGTATTAAATTTAAAATCCTGTCTTTTATCATACAAGTTTATAACCATATTACAATTTTGTAAATTTAAATTTAAATCTAAAAAGTTTGCAACATTTGTGTCATTATTACTTGCATTTAATTGTAAATTTTTTGGATAAAAGTTTAATACTATAGGGATATTATTATTAGGGGATACACATAAAATGTCATCTAAGTATCTAAACATGTGCATATTATGCAAGCTTGGATTAAAGTTTTTTTCATAGAAGAATAAATACAGATTAGCTAACAATGATGAGGCACACCCCCCCTTGTGGGATACCAACCTGTTGTTTAAAAATAGTACCACCATGTTGAATATAATTCTCATAAAGAGTGAAGTTAAGTAATTTTTTAAAAAGAAAATTTGAATATTTTAGGTTGATATTATATTTTTCAAAAATTCCTAAAATAATTCTATACAGATCATCTATATTAATATTATTAAACAAATCTTTGAAATCAAAGGTATAAATACTACGAATATTAGTAAGAGTTTTCAATTTCTTAACTACTTCAAAACTGTTTTTTACAATATGACAATTATTTGAGATTTCATCTGACGAGGATACTTCATGTAATATCTTTAATAATAATTTTCCAGCATTAGTAATGTAAGAATTATGCCCACTGGTAATGGTTCAAAAAGCAACAGGGGATTTATGAAACTTGGGTACTAAAACAATATATGGAATGTTATTACAACTATTTTTTAGATGGATTTGCTTATATTTGGCTGATATTCTATTGTATAAGATTTTAAGGTTAGTTTTATGTAAATTATAGATATGATTATTAAGTAAGTGTGACTGAAGGGTATTTTTATAATAATATTTACATATAATTGAGTAGTTTCCACTTGCCTTATCGACATATGTAATGACAAAATCATTTTGTATTTCTTTAATATCATTTTTAATTGAATTAAGTTTATATGAATTATTAATTTTCTGATTATATATATAATGATTTAAGTATTGCTCTATTAAGACTCTCCAAGGTTTAAAGGCTTCTACAGGGATTTGATATTTATAACTGATTTTATAGATAAATTTATTTAAGTCAAGAAATAAACCTTTACATATTAATTTATGTTTAAATTTAGTAGGTATACAGTACTTAGTACCCAGTAACATCAGTGATCTTAGTGCATCATAATTAATAATATTTAGATTTCCCGTTATAACATGCCCATGGTGTTTATCTACGAAGTCTTTGTATTTTTCTAAATGACAGTGGCAATATGACTCTTTATCCAATTCATAGTTTTGATTAATATCTACTGATTTGCCAATTTGATTATAGTTGAAAATATAACGTCCTAGCGGTTTATCATATTTATAAGCAATTTTAGGATTTACATGTTTGACTGGAAAGTAATTGGAAACCGATTTTAAAAAATTATTGATCTTCAGATTATTTAATACAGAATTAGTAAAATTCAAGGTACAATATTCATTTATTTTAGTATTTTGTTTTGATTCGTCATTAAAGTTTAAGTCTGTGACATATAAATAACTATTAAGATTTTTACTTCTGGTAATGAGCAAATCATAGAATAAATGTTTAAAATGAACGTTATCAAATGCAGTACTTAGAAAAAGGTTATATACCATTTTTAATTGCTGTTTTTTAATTGCGAAAATCCAGTTTTTACATTGTTTCTAATCAAAAGTAATTTTAAAATTTGCATGTTGCTGAAGGATGGCATTTTTTAGCTCAGATAATGATGGCAATTTTTTATTATATTTACTTGCTCTTTTAGTTCTTTTTGATTTACATTTATGATTGTTGAAGGAATTATAAATATTATGGTCTTCATTAGGAAAATTAAAGGACTTTTTAACTATATTATGATGATTAAATATTTGATTGAGTCCATATGGAAAAATGGTTTTGTGTGCACAAATGAATTCATTTTCAAGAAACAATCTGTCATAGTAATTTTTTTGAATACACAGAATACTAATTTCAATGTTGTCGAACCCATGTTTAGAAAAATGTTCGTATTCAAATTTTGATTCATTAAAGGTATATATATATATATATATATATATATATATATATATATATATATATATATATATATGTATATATATATATATATGTATATATATATATATATGTATATATATATTACGTTATGAATAACATTTTATTTTAAGCTGAAAAGACCATTTTAAACAGGTAATGAGATGTTTATTTTATGCACCTGTTTACCTGCTACTCACTTGCTTACCTGCTTAAAAGGGGTCAATTTAAGCAGGCAAACTTGTGGGCAAAATGAACATATCATGTTACCTCAAGACAAGTTTAAAAGGTTTTATTCAGTAAAAAATAAAACAACACATTTATATAGATATAACATAACTACCTTTATAAGTGTGTAACTGGAAAGTTACTTGTTTAAAAGTGTTATTTAAGTGGCAGTAAATCCAGTTTATGTTTTCACCCATATTTTTTTAGTGTGAGGGCATACTTGCAAAACTAATGGATAAATCTAGAATACAAAGTTCCAATGCTTTTGGAAACTTGCCAAAAGTCCTCAAGTTGGTGATATTTCGTCAAATATGGCACCATGCTAACAAAAAATGGCATCAAGTTCTTGCAACCTTATATTCATATAACAGCAATTGCTGGCAGTAAATGTGTTTTCGTTTTGTTGAGAGATGGCTTATTAGTAACAATAACCTTATTCCCATCATAATTAAACCCTAATTAAATTAATTATACAAAATATTTCTTTAAAATTAACCAAAATATGAATATAAGAAAGTTTAGCAAGCCTATTGTGTAATCACTAAAGGATGGAAATGGATAGAAAGATGCTTATAGACTCTCAGTAGTGCACGAAAACACAAAATGAATTGCCCAATCACACTATTTATGTGAAAAAGGATCTGGTTTGGTAAAATATTTATTAATATATACTCTTATACTAGGACACTATAAAAAAAATTAACAATAACTGCATAATAACTTCAAATGAGTCTCTCTAAAAATATTGGGGTAATTACAGATATGCCAGACTCAAAGGGGTAATCAGTAAAACAGGAGTTTTCAGTAAAACCGCATCGACCAAAGATAAGATTTGAAATATATTAAAAATATATATATTTAAAAATCTTAGAATAGGTTTTAAAATGTAGTTTTGTTAATTTAAATGAATTATTGCAGAATTGTACTATTTATGTGAAAATAGTTAAGAAATTAATCTTTATAATTAACTAATATATAAAAATAAGTTTAGTCAAGATAATGTGCAATAGGGAGATGGATGGAAAAAGATAATTGAGTACTCTTGGCAACACCAGAGAAAAAAAACTGAATTGCACAATCATACTATTTATACAAAAGTAATTATCCATACAAACTATGGAGAATCCATGAAAGTTGGCATCTCTAATTAATGCATGTAGTGAGCATAAACAGAAACCCAATATTTCAATCTCATTATGATGCTTGACCCCCTTAATCCCAGATCCCCCCCCCCCTTCAGTGTCTTGATGAATGATCTGAAAGCCAGGCACTTGATTAACTCTAGAAAATACTGTTTACACAAATGACGAGAGGAACCTAAGGGATAAAAGGGGTGTTTTGCTTCTGTATTTTACATTTGATTCTGCAAATAAAGTACAGATTTGGAGGCAAAGGAAAATATTTATTTTTACTGTCTACTGTGGAACATTATTGCTTTAATGAGAACATAAATTACACAAAGCATCTATATATTTTCCTTTCTGAGATCGTACAAAACAACTGGAAAAAAGTAAGATTTAAAAAAACATAGGTGCTCCGAGGTCCCTGACAAAACAATGGTGATGAATCAGAGAAATTGCATTCTTGGCATATTGAGCGCATTGAAGGGTAGCCAGAGTTTAAGAGTTTTTAACAGTTTACAGTACAGCATTAGAAGTTGGTTTGAGTTTCTCAGTGTGAACAGGAGTATTTGATTATATTGGTTCATTGTTTAAAGGAAGGTTTTGACCTGTTTTGAGTATACAGAAAATGTGAAAGTGAAAGTTGCAATGAAGTGTCTACGAGTGGAGGCTAGGGACTGGATTGATCATATTTATGACATCAAGGGGTGGGGGGGTAATGTAGAGAATGGTGCTGCCTTCAGTGAGTTATCGTAAAACTAGTACGGTGACCCATGGTCAAAGGTGCTGGCTACTCCATAAATCAGGGAATCACAAGATAGTGTTAGGCCTAAGGTTTCGGTATTGTGCAAAGGTGTTCGTCAGATAATTCGTCAAAAGCAAGTGATAAGGCTACAAGTTTCTCCAAGTCCAAATGTATCAGTACTAGTGCTCAGTGTTGTGGATAGACAGGATCTAGTCTCTTTAAAGGAGTTAGGTTTTGTGAGTGGGTTTTCCTGCGGATCACAAACTTAAAACTTTCAGATGACATACGGGAAATTAAGGGTACTTTTAGAGGCGTATGGTCAGGTTTGTGATATTTATATTTCTTAATGCCCATTTTCCAGTAATAATAAAAGGTTCAGTTTTGTGAGATTCATAAGTCGATGCGTTTGAGCCAGGGATACATCACAAAGAATGATGTTGGATGGTAGAAGGATTTGGGTTGAATTAACCAAGGGCAGTGTGTTGGATAGACAGGATCTAGTCTCTTTAAAGGAGTTAGGTTTTGTGAGTGGGTTTTCCTGCGGATTACAAACTTAAAACTTCCAGATGACATACGGGAAATTAAGGGTACTTTTAGAGGCGTATGGTCAGGTTTGTGATATTTATATTTCTTAATGCCCATTTACCAGGAATAATAAAAGGTTCAGTTTTGTGAGATTCATAAGTCGATGATGCTGTTTGAGCCAGGGATAAATCGCAAAGAATGATGTTGGATGGTAGAAGGATTTGGGTTGAATTAACCAAGGGCAGCTGAAGGTCCCTGCACATAATTGGTGTTGAGTCACAATGGAAGTTTATGCCCAGTGTTTTCCAGGTTGATCATAGAAATATTTTTTGATTAGTGAGGGGATGTAAACTTGTTTTAGATGTCTGCTTGTTGTGAGTTGCTGTGGAATAGACGGGTGCTGACAATTTAGTTTCAGCAGGTTTTGTCTGGTTTCAGTTTTGAGTATGCGGTGTCGTAAACCCAGACCACTCAACTCACCCTAAGACATGAGCAGCAATTTGAGTAGCGGGTGTAGTAGTTCAAGTTGTAAAGGAGGTCCAGTATTTAAGGTTCCTAGCTTTGTATGTCAGTGGTTTATGATTTATGTTTCGTATTGTAGTCTTTGTGGAATAGATTTTGTTTAATAGGATAGGGTTTGAAATTCGATACATGCCTGTGCAAAACATGCACAAACTTAAAAAAAACTGTGCAAAAAAAATTATGGTATGGGAAATCGTACATGCTCGTTGTCGCCCTCCACCTTACAATCCTCCTTAAATTTTGAAAATGAATGTGAGGAATGCAGCCAGCCATGAGAGAAAGTGAATAAAAGGCAGGGATGAAAATGTTTTGCAAAACCATGGTGTTTTTACCAGGAAGTTCTGAATCTCTCGAAAACTTTCCCAGCAACTCATCTTTCCCCAGAAAAATTCATAAGTGACACAGTTTTTCTTGAAAATTTCTGAAGTAGCTGCATACGATACGGGTGTGATGCACTACTCTAATCTTCACTAGTTAAGAACAAGTCACAGCTAAGTGCTTTTTGTAATGACATTTCATTTTTCCTGAGTAGAGCACACTTCACACAAACGTTCTGATGTTCCCAAATTCATTACTTTTTTTTTCTGTGCTTTATTCCAAGAATTTTTGGTAAAAGATATTATATATTTTTTTTCATTAAAATATTCTGATATCTCCAAAGAAATTGTAACTGCTTTGGACTCGCCCTTCAAACACAATATGCCACATAAGATTCGCTCACGCTGTTGTGCACAATTTATAAATATTTCTCGGAAAAGGCAGGGAAAAAAAAGCATTAACAGAGTATTTGAGGCAGTGGTCCCATTTCAGCACGAACCCGCGATATTCTCGTGAAATCCATAAAAAATCTCGCGTAAAAATTTAGGCTGAACGAGAATTTCTCTCTCTGCAGTTCCGGCCTAAAATTATTTTTTTCTTCAAATTGGATACCTCGAAATCCGATGACCACAAAGCCTAATTTCTCGTATTGCCTACGGAATTCTAAAAATAGCCACAGGGAGAGTTGATTGACGTCTGGCTCGCACTTCCTTGTCACGTGGGGAAAGCTAGTGGATAGGGGGGGGGGGGGGGGGGGTGATAGCAAATAAACAGCAACCCTAAATACTTATATAGCAGAAGATAGCTGGTATTACCAGTTGGTGACCACAATGGATAAATTTTTAATTAAAAAATATAACATTTATTAACAAATATGCTGATTTGTATCCCAATACTACAATAATTTATGAATCTTATCAAGTCATACCTACCCTAACAGCATTTTTTTCTCAGTGACGTAAGATTTACGTCACACTGTGACTTTGGGATGTCACAGGACGTCGAAATATGTCTCGACAATGTCATATTGAGGTCACAGCAAAGTCATTTTGGTCATTTTCATGGTCGTTTGTGATGTCGCATATTAACTTGTTTGTGACGTCACATTGTAATTGCCATTGTAATGTCGTCACATTGTTACGTGTTAATTAAATTGTGGAAACGACACAGAATGTAGTCACAATGAAGTTACAAAGTTACTAATACGTAACGTCGCATAGAAGTCACAAATATGATGTCACATTGTGACCCAGGTGTCACGTGACTACAACGTTACACTCACACATCTGACGATCTTTGCTGTGGGGTATTAGCTCTGCTTCTGTAGAAAGGAGTTTCAGTACTTAGAACAGAATAAAAAGCAAATTTTGAAATAGGCTTAATTCAGAAACGCTCAGTAACCTCATATGGATTTCTGATTAATGTTTTTAGAATCTTTCAATTATGATGAGGCTGCGAGAATTTTTAATAATGAAACGAAACTTCGTCGGTACCAATAAGTCATTACATTTGGTTCTTGTACTTATTTTCTTTTTGTACTACAATTCAGATATTCTCATTTGTGTGTGATGTTATTTTTTATTATAGAGTAGCTGCTCTTTTTAAGAATTAAAAAATTTAAATGTCGAAGAATATGAGTTATAGATAATGCTTTCTTTTTTTATTACTTTCAAAATCAGCATGGTAAAAAAAAAAATGAAATTTTAAGTTTCTCTCCTTATGACAGAAAATATCTCCCAAAATTTTCTGGAAGGAGAGAAATTCTCCCCCTCTTTTCCTGACTTACAAGGGAAGGCTTTGCAATAGTTCTCTCTGATTACAATCTTTCATGTTCTATCTTGTAAAGGACCATGAATAATGATAAAATGCCACGGCTTTCATCTGCTAAGTGATAGGGGGCGCCACAATAACAATCTGAAGTTGTCATGCAAAGGTGCTCTACTGACGTATATTATTTACATTTTAGTATAAAAATATTATCCTTTTCAGTTATTATTATTATTATTAAATAATACCTGAAAAAACAACAAAATATGCACAGCCGTTAGACTGTTACTTCTTCAATCCTTATAAGGTATTTGTAAAACATATCGAAGACTACATAAAAATTCGAGCTGCATGCATTGAAGGGGTCCATATTGAAGACATCGATGAATTTTGAACCAACATCGATGAAGAGGCCAACAGAAAGTTAAATGACAGATTATTTTAAAAATGCATTCATTTGTGTACAATTAACTTGACGTTGATATATTTCAAGATATGGTAATATATTCTTGGAAAAAAGCTGGATATTCTGTTCAAAAAAACACATTACAAAATTTAACAAGGTAATGGCAACTGTATTTAATATTGGTTCAGCAACTTGTTTCATTGTAAATTGCAATGATTATGCATTTGTTAAATGTGCACATTGTAACGTTTTCATTTGTATTGATCATACATTTAATCATTCCCATTCATAATTTCAAACTTACAAAGAATTTAAATCATTCATTATTTTACAAATTTCATTTGCTTTGACTTTCATTGTAATACAGTCAATAGTTTTGTCGATTAGTTCAGTTTTGGCTTCCAAAAATTTCAGCCTTTGTCTTTGTTGTGTTTGATCAACCTTTATGACCATGTCTTGGCAGTTGTTTAGCTAATTAATAAGATATAAATTATATTAGTAATAAATTTATTGTTTACTACTTACCATTATTGTCCATTTTATTTCAAAATAATAATAATAATTGAAAAGGATAATATTTTCACATTAAAATGTTAATACACATCAGTAGAGCACGTTTGCATGACAACTTCAGATTGTTATTGCGGCGCCCCCTATCACTTAGATGAAAGCCGTGGCGTTTTATCATTATTCATGGTCCTTTACAAGATAGGACATGAAAGATTGCAATCCGAGAGAACTATTGCAAAGCCTTCCCTTGTTAGTGGGAATCCTGATTTGAGGGATGAAAATTCAGTCTACTAAAATTTTGTTACCAAATATAGAAAGTACATTTTTTTTTAACGATTCCCAAAATTACTGTAAGTTAACTTTTGCTGAAATGCGTAGGAAGATAAATAGCAACTATTAACCATCATTTTAGTCCCTCTTTGACCTCTTTAAATACTTAACCTAAGAAATCAACTTTTCATTTCAAAATTGGATTTTAAATCTTCAGGGAAATATACAAATCTTCAATTTTGTAAAAGAGTTTGATAGAATTCCTGTATCAAAAACATTTTCCAATGAAATCCTGTACTTTGATAAAATTTGATAGTTTGAACTGAAAATTGACCCAAGCAAAAAATTTTATTGCAGTATATTTATGGATTTTTAATGTGTTTCATTTAGTTAGTAATTTATAAAAGACAGTTTAGCAACATCGCGAAAAATTTTATTTAAATATTATCATTGGTATATTTCATTTTATTTTTAAATATTTTCCATTTTTTCAATCTGTTTGCATCCACTGATGTTTTTATATTTAATGTTCTTTTTATGCTGAAATATTATCTTTCAAACATATTGATGAAATTGATATATATGTTTGGGATAATGAAAACATTTTTATTTATTCAGGTATTTAGAATTATACGGCTCATTAGAAATACATTTGAAAAGCATAAATTGTGCCATCCATTTTTTAAAGTCTCTTTTATAACAGTAAATTTCACTGTTTACATATAAAAAATGTTTGTTTACATTCAGAAATGTTGTGCAGATTTTAGGGTTGCGGATATGAGGTCACCTACTGTATTTGCATCCACAGAGTTGCATCTCTAATTTCAATTAACAACATCCTTCAATCTTAATTTTATTAAAAGTGCAAGAAGAATATTTTTAGTTATTTAAAACATTTTGAATAAAATTAGCATAGCTAAATGAAAATATAGACTTGGATAACTCAAAATGAGCTGTGTCCTAAAATTATGCGATTTACATAACTGCATATATTTCCTCTTACTATTTTCCTGCATTCTATACTTCCTATTTTCATCTATAAAAAAGGGGTTTTCAATTTATTTAAAAAATAAAGTTGATCATTTTCAAATTAAGGCTGAAGATACTAATACTAAATGTCAATTTTGTATTGTTATTTTACATTTTAGTAATCAAAATTTTTGATTTTTAAATTTCACCCAAGTTTTTGAGAATCCCCCAAAAATTTTTTAAAGGGGGCATGACCCCCTTCCCTAAATTTCAAACCCTGTAGAGGGGGTTTAGGTATTTTGTTTAGGTTTTAAGATTTCATAAAGCAATAAAATTTGATTAAAACCTCATTGAAGGTATTTAAATGTGATTTCTTACTGAAAGGTGCTGATGTTGTTTTTTTTAAAGTTTAATATATGCTATTGCAATGTGTGATTATTACTGTATTATGTATAAATTAAACTTAACTCATGATTTTACTAGAGGGGTGCAAGGTCGCACATGTTGGCTGCTATCACCAATGTTAAATATATTTTGTAACTGCTTATTGTTTTCTCTCATTACTTCTGTTTGTATACATAATTCAAGCTTAAAATGTGTTGTGTGCATCAACTATTGATAATGTGTCATTTCATGTTTAACTTGAGTTTTTTTAACTTTAAACATAAACATCTTTAAACTTAATTTGACGGTTTTCATTTCTTTCCCCTTCTTCCTCCCTTTTGAAATATCATCATAATAATAATAAATATAAATCAAATTTTTGTAAGTGTTTTAATAGTAATTTTTAATGTGTAAGTGTGCATAATGTCAGTATTATAAGTGTAGGAGTAGGGTGTTTTAAATTTTGCTGGTGTTTGTCTTTTGATGTGAAGGGCGAATGCAATGACCCTATCACAATCTGCCCTAAACCTATGTAATTGGGAAGGGTATTCATATTAGCATAAAATCCAGGCTTGTATTAGTACAATGCTTCAACCTCACTAGATGCCGATTCCATTTGCTACTATTCTGGTATCATGAGATATTTAGGCAAATACTTTAGCCTATTTGGATGCTGATTTCATGCAGGATCTAGCTAGTTGTTGTTGATGAAACCCAGACCGTCCGACCTACCAGAAAGGTGTAAGGTAACTGTTTGGACGGTCGGGAAGTGCCACCCAATTCAGACCGGAACCCAGTGGGGAGGCATCCACAGGGACCGTACCCTCCTTCCCCTACCACCAACCTCTCGGAAGGACTTTCGGACCCACATGTTTAACGTGATCGTACTCCGCATGAACACGGCGGCAGTTTTGGCAGTGGCTGGAATCGAACCCGGGCCTACCGAGTGCAACTCCAGCGCGCTAACCAATAGGCTACCGCGCCCCTAGGTGAAAGCTGAACGTTGCCTCTTATGCTAATCTGGTGGATTCATTCCGGTCAAGCCCAATACTAAATACACAGTATACAAGCTTGAAAACCAGGAATCAATCAGCAGTGATGAGAGTTCACTTGCTAGGAAAGTCTCTCAACTGATGGTGTTATAGTGATGCAGAGTTGTATTGACTACATGTGATATGGCTTACCTGTTGGGTAGTGTAAGGCACCATGCTAATCATGGAAGAGCACCATGTGGCCGCTAAACGGCCTCCACTGTTCCTACTTGTGTGTGTTCCAGTGATATTGAGTCACTGTTTCCCAATTTCTACACGGTAAACCTGTATCCAGACTGGTGAAAGACAGCCTGGCTTTTTGGTTGGTGAGTGCTGTTATGCACTTCCATATTGCTGCTGCAAATATGTTTATATGTATTGATTTTAATTATATGTTTATATGTATTATATGTTTATATCGCATTCTAAATACATCCAGCTCTTTATTATAACATGTCTATTTTCTTTTGGCCCTTCCTCTTTAGGCAGCATCCAGAAACTGGAAACTTTTTATAGCTTAGGAGCCAGTGGTCAGTAAAAAAAAAAAGGAATTTACAAACTTAGATATAGGGTAAAATTGTGAAAGAGTGCAGAATTAATTGTTTCAACACATATAATTGGTGTTCGAAATTAGCGCTCGTTAGTCGTAATTTGCGACTAGAAATTTAAATTTGAGCACTAGATTCTTCAACCTGGTGATCAAATTTGAGACCTAACAATACTATTCACTATTAAACTTTCCTTTCCCTTTGACTAAATTACGATCCTCGGTTGAACACTGGACAGCAGTTAAAAAAAAAAAGCATTTATACACTAGCCAGACATAAGAGAGCGGTAGCCCAGTGATTAGCGTGCAGGAATCGTACTCGGTACGCCTGGGTTCGATTCCCGCCACTGCCAAAACTGCCACAGTGTTCACACAGAGTACGATCACGTTAAACATGTGGGTCTGTAAGTCCTTCCGAGAGGTTGGTGGTAGGAGAAGGAGGGTACGGTCCCTGTGGATGCCTCTCCCACTGGGTTCCAGTTTAAATTGGGTGGCACTTCCCGGCCGTTTAAACAGTTACCTTACATCTTTCTGGTAGGTCGGACAGTCTGGGTTTTAACAACAACACTAACCAGACTTTAACTTAACCCCCAGAAGTGATAAATTTGCAGGTTCTAAATCATTTTTATAATCCCAGATGTGTGGCTTACAGGGCTTTTGTCATTCCATGAAAACTGCTAAAAATGACCAACACAATGGGGTACTACACAGGCAGTAAAATCCCCCTTTGTCTATTCAGCAAAGGACAACATTGGGATCTTTATTGTACTGCATATCATCCCACCCTTTAAGAGTACCCTGAAATTGCACTTCTGAAGAATTTAATTGTTTGCTTTATCTCCTCAGACATTCTGATGTCCGAGATAGAAGGTAAGAGAAAGACCCTGGGTATTTAACTAGTTTCTATTGCTCCTCTCCTCTTTAACCCCTCGTACATCTGCATATCCCCTTTGGAAGAAAAGGGAGTGAACCTGGAGAGTCCTTACATTCTAATTGCTTACTATTATAGAACACACTGTGTTCCAGATAATCTTTCCAGTATCTTACAAATATGGTTAAATAAAATTCTGTTATCAGGCATTGAAGGTGAAGTTTTCATAGCTGCTAAATGTTCCAATTTTCCTGTATTTGTTCCATTTTTTTCAGTCTTGTTCCAAGAATCCGATTTTGGGCCAAATTAGTCCGATTTTTCATCTCCATAACATTTATATTTGATTGTATGCAAATCTGCATAAGAGTATCTACAGGGCACAACAGTCATAAAATCAAAAGTAGGTCACGAAATGAGAACCAAAGTCAGGAATTTTGAGATTAAAGTTTTCCCATTTTTTTTAATCTGAAAATGACCAATAACTATCGAATTAATGTAAGAGAAACACATTTGTATCGACTAACATTTTTATGATTGTTTCATATTATAAACAAGAAAACTATTTCTCAGATATGTATTATTAATGGATTAATGGAATGAAAAGCTATATTGCACCAATACCGGGATAAACGGCATTTTTCCGTGATCCTCCTTATATTTCATTTTATGGTAAAAGTATTTTTGCACTTTTGCAATTTGTTTGCAGCATCTAAATAAAACTTTTGTAATTATTTCATATTTTATACAAAAAACTATTTTTCAAGCATATTTTTAATGAAATGAAAAGCTATTTTGCAGTAGTATGGTGATAAACTGCGTTTGTGCATGATCCTTCATATATTTCGTTTTATTGTGAAAGTATTTTTCCACTGTTGCAATTTGTTTTTATAGTCTAAAACTTTAAATTATTTTGCATTTCATATAGAGAAACTATTTTTCAAACGTATTATTAATGAAATGGAAGGCTATTTTGCAGCAGTATCATGAGAAATGGTATTAGTATGCAGTTTCTCCTCGTGCAATGTGTTCCTATTTTTCTTTCTTGTAGGTTGGCAGCAGTATACAAAATTAGCAGTCGTTAGTCGTAATTTGCAACTAGAAATTTCAATTTGACGACTAGATTCTTCAATCTGGTCACAAATTTGATGCCTAATAATGCAATTGTTCAATATCAGGCTTCCCCTTTGACTAAATTACAATCCCTGGTAGGACTAGACAGCAGTTGAAAATAAAAGTGTCATTTTATACACCAGCCAGACGCCCTCAGTGATAGATCTGCAGGTGGTACACAGACAGTAAAATCTCCTCTGTCTATTCAGGAAAGGACAACATTGGGATCTTTATTCATCTCACTCCCACTCTTCAAGACCTGAAATTGCAGTTCTGAAGAATTTATTTATTTACTTTATCTGCAGACATTCCGATGTCCGAGACTCTGGATATTTAATGAGTTTCTATTGCTTCCTTCCCCCTTTATCCCCTCGTACATCCACGCATCCCACTTGGGAGAAAATGGGAGTGATCCTGTAGGGTCTTTACATTCTAATTGCTTACTATTATAGAACACACTGCATTCCAGCATCTTGCAAATTTGGTTAGCTAATATTTCGTTATCAGACATTGAAAATGACATTTTTATAGCTGCCAAGTGTTCTGATTTTTATGTACATGTTCTGTTTTTTCAGTCTTGTTGCAGGAATCCGATTTAGGGACAAAGTAGTTTGATATTTGATGATATTTTATTGTATGCAAATCTGCATACTTTTCATCTGCATAAGAGTATTTACAAGTCATAAAAATGGAAGTAGGTCACGAAATGAGAAACTGTGCATGATTTTTCCTAATGCAATATGTTTATATTTTTCTTTCTGATAGGTTGGCATCTATTCATTTCTTATATCAATCCCTGAAATTAATGTGATTCATACTTTTTTTTATTATTACCCAGGCTGTCTAGCTCACCCAAAGGGTGGTGTTGTTGTTACCCAGACCGTCCGACCTACCAGAAAGGTGTAAGGTAACTGTTTGGATGGCCGGGAAGTGCCACCTAATTTAGACCGGAACCCAGTGGGGGAGGCATCCACAGGGACCGTACCCTCCTTCCCCTACCACCAACCTCTCGGAAGGACTTACAGACCCACATGTTTAACGTGATCGTACTCCGCGTGAACATGGCGGCAGTTTTGGCAGTGGCTGGAATCGAACCAGGGCCTACCGAGTGCAACTCCAGCGCGCTAACCAATGGGCTACCGCGCCCCCATCCAAAGGGTGTATAGGAGTTTCAAGGGTATGATTTATATTTTGTCAAAGTGACAAGAAAAAGAGTAGCAACTATAAAACATAAAAACTTATTGACTTGCAAATACTGAACCCTAGCTGCCAACTCCATTTCTTCGTTAAGTTATGATATTTGCATTGACTGCCAATCTCTGTACAAATATGCTAATTCTCCCCCTCCCCTTTTTATAAAAACTTTTAAGATTATAGAAAACAGATTTTAAAATGAAATTCCGTACTTTGACGAAATTGGACAAAAATAAAGTGACTAAATTTCGCTCAAAATTCCCTTATAATACTTTAGTTTTAAATGTGTTTAATTCTTATATTTGTAAATAATATGAGAAAGATTATATGAAAATGTCACTAAAATGTACATTTAAATGCGATTCTCGGTTTATCCCGTTTTATTATCAATATTTTCCCTTTTTGCAATTTGCTTTCATCAACTAAAACTTTTATATTAATTGCTATTTTAACTCAGAAAAATTAATTTTCAAGCATGAAATGAAGGGGTTTTGGATCAATGATTGTACAAGATTACTATAATTCACAATTGTTATACAGAAGCTTTTTTTTTTTTTTTTTTTATTATTTGTTGTTTTTTATGTACTTTTTGCCAAGTAAAAACAAATTAGCAATTTTTTCTATTTATTTTCTCTTGGGTTGAATTTATTTTAAATTTTAAGAAAATTTCAAACAATGTTTAATACAAAAATCTGAATTATTCCTTGTTTTTTATTTCTTTAACCCTTTCACGACGGAGGCATTCCGAAACTGCCGCGGCCCAGAGGATAGAGCGCTTCGCTTCCAAACTGTTCCCAGGGGATGGCTATTTTTTTGCGTTAAGCCTAACTCTCGAAAAAAATTCATTAAAAATCACCTATTCAACACAGAAATCTACTTTTTTCAGGAATAAAGAAATATTTATTTTCTATTTGATGTATATTTTTCATACAAATCTGAATACAAAATACTTGTTAGTTGCTCCCATTCTTTTATCCGAAATAAATGAATAATTTCACTGCCTCTAAAACTCAAACAAAAAAAAAATACTCTCTTATATTCCTATGATTCACCAACGAAATCATAAAGCTGAAATCAAAACAAGACCCGAAACACAATTATAAAATTGTTGATGCTGCGAGAAACGCTCTATTTGTTTATACTACAAAACCATGTTTCGAAATAATTCATTGGCTCCTCCTTATGCCAAGGTCATGTATCTGCAAAATACATTAAGTTGTATCTACGGACATTTAACGCTATCTAGTAGACAAATTAAAACGTTCCATCTGAAAACATGCATGCGTGCCGTCCGTCCTTGAATGCAAGTTCGCAGCCGACATGCGGGCGTGCCAACCGTCGCGAAAGGGTTAACAAAAATGGACATTTAAAAAATAGTTATTGTTCAAGATGTAAAAATGGCAACTAGCTGTGTCTATTTGGCACCTAGAATCAAAACTATAGGCGTCAAATGACGCCTAGTCCAAATTTTTAACACTGGTTGGCAGCTATGCATTTTTTGTATCAATCCCTGAAATAATCTAATTTATACTATTTTTATTATTACCCAGGCTGTCCAGATCACCCAAAGGGTTTAGAGCAGTTATAAGGGTAAGATTTATACTTTGTCAAAATGAAAAGAAAGAGTAGCAACTATAAGAAATAAAATATTTTTATTGACTTGCAAATACTGAACCCTAGCTGCCAACTCTGTATTTCTTTCATGAAGCTCCGATATTTGCATTTTCTGCTAACTGCTAATCTCCGAGCAAATATACAATCCCCCCCTCCACTTTCCTTTTTAAGACTTTTAAAATGAAATTCCATACTTTGACGAAATTGGCAAGAAAAGGTGCCTAAATTTAGCTCAAAATTGCCCTAACTTTTTTTAATTTTAAATGTTTTTAACTTTTATATTTGTAAGTAATATGAGAAAGACCATTTGGAAATGTCTCAAATCTACATTTATACGCGATACTCCATTTATCCAGTTTTGTTATAAAATATTTTCCATTTTGCAATCTGTTTTCATCAACTAAAACTTTTATATTAATTGCTCTTTTAATTCAGGAAAATTAATTTTTAAATATGTTATTACTGAAATGAAGGAGTTTAGGGACAATGATCGTACAAAACCAGAATTTAAAATTGTTAAATAGAAGAATTTTTTTTTTTAATTTGTTGTTTTTTATGTCCTTTTTGCCAAGTAAAAAAAAAAAATTATCAATATTTTCTCTTTTTCTTATCAGTTCATTTTATATTTTATGAAAATTTAAAACAATTTCAAATACAAACATCTGAATTATTCTTTGTTTATACTTTTAACAAAAATGGACATTTTCAAAATAGTTGTTATTGTTAGAGATGTAAAAATGGCAACTAGTTGTGTCTATTTGGCACCTAGAGTCAAAACTATTGGTGTCAAATGGCGTCTAGCTTAAATTTCCAATTTTTAACATTGCATATAACCAGTTAATGAATATTTCAATACATACAACCAGTTAAAAATGCTAAACAAAATAAGAAAAATTGAGTGCATGTTACCATACATTTATAGCAGACACAATATGTATGATTAAGAAATACAATGCATGTACATACTTGAGATGAATTACTTGTTGGCCTTTCTTTCTTTTCTAGGGCTATTTTAAGGTTACTCTGATAACTTTCATTATTTGGGTCCAATTCAACAGCCTGTTTAAAGGCCTTAATAGCTAGATCATGTTGCTCAAGACTTGCATAAGCTAAACTGGTAAAAGTAAAAAAAGCTCATTTTTAAAGTTTCACACATGCTTATTATTCATATTTAGCAAAATAATTCATTTTATCATACCCCATTCTTCCATAGGCTTTTGCATACTTGGGATCAATTTCTATGGCCTTTTCACAGTCTTTTATAGCATTTTGAAAATCATTTAATTTACTGTAGGCAGCAGCCCTATTAAAATACAAGTATTTTGTAATTTACAAGAATCACAACTATAATGTGTAAGCTACATTGTAGCCACTAGCCATTTGGATAATAAATATATTTCATATTTGGCTAGTAAATTTTGTCAACAGCCACAGTAGCTAATATATATATATATGTGTGTGTGTGTGTGTTAGCTACAGTGGCTGTTGACAAAATTTACTAGTCAAATATGAAATATATAAACTAGACAGTCACAACGATTTTAGTCATGCAATTAAATATCTTAGACAATCAAATTAAATCGTTTATGAATAGAATATGCAATGTAGTAATATAATTCATTTCTATGAAGTTATTGAATAATGCCATAATTCAAAATAATTCGATAGCAGGGTTCGCCAAAGTGGGCCCAACCCGAAAAAACCCACCAGGTATTTTCAGGCTGGACCCACTTGAAAAAACCAACCTAAAAACCCACTCGGGTGTTTTCAATTTTAGCTGTTCTTTGATTTTTAAACATCTCTAACCAACATATGCCCATCAAACACCACAAATCTAATCCAATCACATTTTACATCAAGTAATTTACTTTATAATAGCAGATTAATTCATGAGAACTAATATAGCAATTTAAGATTTTATGAATTTATTAATTAAATGAGATAATTACATAAATAACTAAAGTAAAATGCATTTAAGTAGATTTTAATATTTCACTAAATATGCAGTACAAATTCTAGAAAAAAAAAAAAAAAAAAGCGTTTACAAATCAGACTAATGTTTTAAATAAAATAATTGCATTAATCAACATGAAATAAGAAAACCCAAATTTAAGAAGAACGTGAATGTAATGATTTATAAACTTTCCTTAGTTTTGTTGCTTTTTCAACACCCAGACGATTTCGTAATTTAATCTAAACCAATCCAAAGATTGAAAAGTATCTTTCAATCGACACTGAGAATGCTGGAGCTGAATGTAGAGAATGAAAAAATGCACAAAAATCTGGTGTTAATTTTGATTCCTTTTCAGATTTCTTTTCCATGATTTGCTACCATTTAGCAGAGGAAAACTGGTTGACTACATTTTCTTGCATCATTGGCGTAGGATAGTATTCTGTATCCCTAATTTTAAACGCCATTACATCTGGCAAGTAATCAGGATATAATTTGGTTAACCATTCTTCAGCTGCACTTTTTTTGCATACTACTGACACGTTGTCCTCTGAATTTTTGAATTTCGGATCCATTAGATTTGCTAAAAAGTGAGGAGGTTGGATTGTTTGCTCGGACCTTTTTTTAAAATATCCAAGGTATGGTTGCAATATTTTTTCAGATAATAAATCTAACCATATTTTAACAGCAACAGAAATTGATGTAGTCCTTTTGAAGGGTATCAAGAGTTTTCACAACTATCAACAATTGCTTTTCCATGTTTAAGACTTCATGGAAAATGGCTAGGTTGTCCAATATTCTTGAAATGGATTTTTCAAAATTTCCAGTATTCTCTAATGCTATTTCTCTATATTTATGGTAATTGGCTACAAATGTTTTACACAATCAGGGTGTGAGTTCCACCTTGTGTCATTTGGGAATTGTGGCATTACACCACCTTTTTCATTAAGCCATCTATGTGCTGCATGTACATCGCAAAAGTACTTTTGAACTTCCACAATTTGTTTTAAAACCGATTTTGGGGAAACATCTTTCTTGACTAAATTCGAAAGATGTGCAGAACAATTGTTTGCAACAAGATTTGAAAATTTATCTTGTAATATTTTTCACGTTTTTACCATTTTATTTTCGTTGTCTGTGACAACAGCAAAAATATCTTTATTAAATTTTATTTTGCATTCTTCTATTGCAGCTTCCACTAGAGCAGAACATTTCCTTGCAGTTTTTTTCTCTGAGCCTGAATCTATGGCCTTAAAAAAAACTTTTAACACCTGTATGAATAGTTATTGATTGTATTTAGTCATTTTTGACATTAAGTCAACCATCAAGAGTGAGAGTTAAGCTACAAGTTTTTATTTTATCTGTGAGGTGTTGTTCTATTTCTTCTGCAGCATTATCTAACAATTTGTTTCCAAGGTTTTCAGCAGAGGGAGGTTTGTAACCTGGCCTCAATGCTTCAAATATAATTTTATATTGATCCAATTCAGCTGCATTAAAAGGAATATTAGCTGCATAAAAAAAGTTTGCTACAAATTTATCAAGAACAGTCTTTTCTTTATCTGAAGTTTTTAAGTAGAACTTATTCATGAATTGTTGTACTTTCTTTGGAGCATCATGATTAAAAGTAGAGGGTCCTGGGTTCTGACACTTCTGACAGAAATTTGAATTTGACAGTTAAGAACAAGTAGCACTTGGGGTTTCAAAATTATCTTCATTTTTATTGTGATTTGAATCCTCATTTCTTTACTTACGGGCATAACATTTATTTAAATGGCTTCTTATTCGTTCAATTTTGCAACTAATAATAATCCCACAATGTATGCATTTGCATTTAGTAAATTCTCCATCAATTTTCATGACTTCAGCCCATTGGCTAGAAGATTTTCTATCACTGCCCAGTACTTTTGGCATTTTCACAAATGAATGTTCTTAATAGAAAATCCTCCTTTATAAACACACTACCTTTTACTTTCAGCAGCTAAACAGTTGAGTAGCAAAGCAACACTAATTTTGTCATTTTACGTAAAATAATACTAAGGTTGACAGAAAATCCCTATTTGAACTGAAGGGAGGAAATCTCTATTTTCTCCATTCTTTTTTTATGTTAAAAAATTAACTTTCTGTTTCTATACTTCAACTTCTATAAAATAATTATTTTAATTAACTTCATTAAATGACGGATTAGAAAATTACAGTGTTAATAATGGAATAGCTTACCTTTTATTTAATGAATATCCAGTAGAAAACAAAATCAAAACAGCTGAAATTTCTAATCACTTGTGAGCAAGATATTAAGGCATTACATTTTTAGCCATGTATTTCAAATTAAAATAATTAAAAAAAAAAACCCTAAAATTTAAATGTATAAAATAAATTCAGATACACCACATATGATACAAAAGTACAGTTTTTAAAGCTTTTTTCTGTATATGTATTATTGTATTTGAAACTCCTCAAAAAACCCAATTTTCCCCGGGGATAATCGGGTTTTTGATGAAAAAACCCGAAAAAACCTATGTGGGTTGGGTTTAAAAAAAAAAAAAAAAAAAAAAAAATGAGTTTTTTCTAACCCTGTTCGATAGTCTCTGCAGCAATAAAAACCCATTCAAATGTTTGAATAATAGAGCACAATCCCCAAGTTCAATAGTAATAACAACTATTCAAATGATTTTGGGTGATAGTAGTATTATCAGTCATATTGATAAAATTTCATCTGATTCAGTTATACTTTCCATTCAAATGAATTTGAATGATAGTAGAGAAAAAACAATTCAGTGTAGGCAGCACATTACTTTCCCTATATAATGCAATGAATTACTTCTTTCACAATGAAAAAATAATGTATAAGATATACTGCACAATGTTTTTAATATTAAATTATACATTTGGCACTTTTCTGGTTGACAACATGTAAAACAGGTTCGAAATACACAATTAACTTATATTTCGCGCTGCTTTAAATTGCCAATTATTAATATTGATAGCATCCACATTAAGCAAAATAGTCCATATATTAAAATATTTTAATTCATTAATTTGGCATCATTTTCGTCAACTTTAGCATTATTTTTGTACTTAGAAATATCTTAATCTAGGGCAAAATATCACCAAGATGGTAACTAATTTAGCAAAATATTGCCAAATTTTTCACTAAGCATTACAGACAAATGCAGAAAAGAACATTTCTTATATATAAATGACTGTTGGTGAAATGTTAGGTGTTAAAATACAAAACTATTACAAAAAGTATCTTCTCTCATGATTAGAACAAACTAGATCTATAAGAATGTATTGCTAAAAATGTATCTATAAGAATATGCTATATGTATTGCTAATAAATGGATCTATAAGAATGAATGGCTAAAAAATGTATTGCATAATATTACATATGGAAAGAACATATTTCGTGACCATTAAAACTTTATTTTATGTTATTATTTTGAAAATTTAATTTATCTGAAAATGCAATATCTCAAGAATGGTTCATGCTAGAATTCTAAAATTTGTGTCAATCGTTTTCTAAAAAAATTACACAAGGAATGATTATTTACTTAACATTATTAAAAGTTCTGTTTTTTTGATAATTTTTTCAATATTTCATTTGAAAATTTGGGGGGGGGGGAGAGGGGGGTTCTTCCAAACATTCAATTGCATATAAAATCAATACACTTCCAGGATTTACTAAATGCAAATTTTGTACCAAATTTCATTTGATACGTTTCATTCGTTCATAAGATATCGCCTCCACAGTTTCAAGGGGACACGAACACATTATCTCAAAAATGATCAACGGGATGCTTGAAAGTGCTCTCAGTTGAAATCTCAAATTTGAATTTTCGACCCCATCATAGTTCTTTTCCTATACATTATACAATGTACATATGGAAAGTAAAAATTCATATTTTTATAACTAAATATACATACCCAAAAAATTCATTGATAGTTTTAAAAAAATCTGATATGGACAGCACATGACTTTCCCTATATAATGCTTACTTCTTTTAGAGTGAAAAAATGACGTATAAGATCTACGGTCAGGCATTTACGGAGATAAATTTTTAAAAATCAAATGTTTACCAATTAAAAAAACTATTGATATAAAAAATTAAAAATGAATTTCTATTTTTTCACTATGGGAATTGAATGTCAGAAAACAAGGAGTCGGAGAGTAGGAAAACAGGGAGTCTGAGTGAGTCTGACAGTAGAGAAAAGAGTCAGAGTTGGAGTCACAAGTTTGAGGTACCAACAGAGATCGACAAAATGCCTCCATATGCATATTTCACGCCATAAAATAGGGAAATATGCTACCAGTCATGATATTTATGGTCATGGAAGCAGATATGCTAATTATTAAGGATTCTACATAGTTTCTATGAAAAACATCCTTATGCTATGGATTACAGAATTTGCATAGTTTCCTATGGAAAATTGCCTTCTGTCTACACCAATGAAAATTTATGGCTGCATTCATGGTAATGCCAATCAAATCAACATGACAATGGGGATTTACGGATGCATGCAATGTAAATTAAGATCACGATTGTTTTTTTACGGAAGTAATAAATATGCTTCTTAAAAAGTTGTATAATTGGGCATAAATCGCTAAACAGTTATTTTACAAATCATAAATGGAAAATATAAACAAAATTACTAATCAAAAATGAAAGATGTGTATAGATGGCAATACCTTAATTACTGTTGCCACACAAAGTTTATAGCCAGTTTTGCCACACAAGAAAATATAAACTTGTTCTGTTTACCCCAACTATTTAAATTTCATTCACTTGAATTTCAATGAATTCGTAATCTAGTACTCATTAAGAATATTTTAATTAGTAACTGGTGATATACAATGTCTCAAGTTTAATTATATATATTAAGGAAATTTTGTTTTGGTTATCCAATTTTTTAAAAATACTTGTTTCTTAAAAGCTTATTTGGTGGATCGGGTGGCTTAGTTCTGGTGAGAAAGGGAGATTCGTTTACTTTCCTTTAAAAAGTGATAAAATATAGCCTTCAAAAATACATTTTGAGGATAGACCTGAAGCTTCAAAAATAAAATAAACCTAACTCGCAACTTGAAAGAAACCTGACCCACAAAGCAAGTAACTTGTGGGTACATGATCCAATGAAGGGTTATAGTTGATAGCTATGCAAGAAAGTTATTGCAAGTAAAGAGCTTTTCAAAAGAAGAATGGATGCCAAAGACAGTAACATTAACATCTCTATCTAGTAAAGATGGTAATGAAAAAGGAAATAAGTTCTCTCATACATCACTAAAGTTGCCGAAATAGAAGCTACTACAGTACTGCGCTAGACAACTTTTTCATTCTTTTCCCATTAATTACCCTGTATTTTGACTAACTCAGTATAAACAAATGCCTGTTCCTGTAAATGGTGCAAAAGATCTCTATCTCAAAAAGCTATATTTTTAAAGATTTGTTTTAAAGAAAAACTGCTTACAGAATTCAAATTTTCAGAACTTTTTTCCCTAAATGCATACCAAACATGGAATATTTTAAAGCAATTTTAAGTTGTGGAGAAATAAAAATAGTTTTTAAACTATTTAGCCAGTGGATGGGAGAATGTGTTACTAAACAATCTTCTGCTTTCAGCTTCACACAAAATGTGGGGATGTTTATTCTCTTTTTTTTTTTGTTCTAAATTCACATCTTTATCTTATTTTATTTATTTGAGGTGAGAGACTGACACACAGGGTGACGTAAGGTTGAAAACTTTAGTAATGAAGTCAAAGGACTCTTCGATTTTTATTTATCTGGAATCATACAAGGGTTGGTTTGTTTTTGTTTGAGGGTGGCAGAGCCTTAGAGCCTTTCTAAAACCGCTTAGTTGAAACTACATTAAACACATACTGGATAATCTTGTAGCAGGAAAGAAGGATTTAGTGTAAGCCAAGCGCACAATAAAAATGAAAAAAAAAAAAAAATAGTGATGAGGTGGAATGGAATAAGGAATGATGATTAATGAATAAAATTGCATTCAGACTTTGGCGAATGAATCCAAAGTATGTTTGCCATAAAAATCTCATATCACGGACCATTCAGTAGCATTCTTAATAATTATAGTTTGTAATGTTGACGATTTATCAATTTCTTGATGACTTTTTAAAAGTACGAAACTTTTATTTTTAGGTGTGTAGGAAAATAGAATTTTATGTGCAGTTTGGTGCAAATGCTGAGATTTTAGGTGCATTTGTAGCAGGATATAGCAATAAATGGAAATTGTACGAGTGTTGCACAAATTTCCACTAGTATGAAAAATGTTATCAGTATTCAAATGACAAAATCTATTATGCCAAAGTTTAGCATAATCTTTGAACTCAATTTATGAATTATTTGGATTCAGTCTATTCTTAAATTCAATTTCATCAATATTACTAATTCACTCTTTTTTTGGGGTCACACTAAGGTTTTAAGAAGTATAAATTATATATCTTTATTTTTGACATAAAATTTTTTTTGCCCCTTTGGATTGAAAAACCATAACATCCTATTTCATTCGCATCTGTGAAGGAGTAACCCTGTTCCGATAAAACTGAAGCAGCTAACAGGTTACACCTCAATTTGGGCAAATACATGACATTTTAAGATAAATATAATTTATTTTTCTCTTTAAATTGATTGACATTTTTACTGTGTCTATACCATTCAATAGGGTTTTCCACTTTGCCAATGGCTAAAGTCATGAAAATTCCCTTAACTTTTTCTATTTTTATAAACAAATTTAGATTATTACAAAAATGCCCAGTGGCAGCCAAATCAATTATCCAATTGAACTTATCTACAGGTTCTTCAGTCTGTTTATAACTAGCCTTAGTGGAACAAGTATTTACAATATCAATCAAGTTTCCAGAAAAATATTTATTTACTCTTACAAATTACCTTCAAATGTACGAATTGGCCACACTTCAAACAAAGGCCTAATTTAGCATTTTTAATTTCATTTTTACACCTACATTTACTAGGTTTGTTAAAAGATTTGGATGTTTTTGCATGTAAATTTTCAATACTGATATTCAGTGATGGAAAGTTAGCAATTCTCTCTCTCTCTCTCAGCGAAAGATAGCTCAATTAAATTTTAGTGAATTAAATTTTAGCGCATTTTAGTGACAGCTCAATTGAATTTCAGAGATCAATTAAAGTGCCATTTGCGATGTTTGATAACAAGATTTTAGTAGTACGCATTTGGGTCCCCAAGCAAATTGCGGTTGTGTTTTTCTCCCCAGCATTTTGCTGAAGCATAGCTCAAATAAATTTATAGGCGTTCAATTTAAAAATGCTATTTTTAATGTTTAGCAACAGGTAACAAGATTTTAGCAGAACGAATATGTTTCTCGTGGACACTGGAATTGCGATATTTTTCCTCGGCATATTGGCGAAGGATCACTTAAGTAAATTTCGGGGATTAATTAAAAAATGCTATTTTTAATGTTTAGTAACATGACTTTAGCAAAACAAATTTGCCTCCCATGGATATGAGAATTGCAATCTTTTTTGTGAATTGTTACAAAATTTTATGCGATTTATGCATTATATGTTTTATAAATTGTAGGTATATATTTCTAAAATTCTATAAATAAGGAAATTTTGTAAAAATCTGTAAAATATTAAATTATTTGCATTTTTTTAATCGAGAGCAAGGGACTAATTTTGATCTCCCATAAAAATCAAGAGACTAGCAATTATGCAATTGTGATAAAATTGTTAATGAACTAGCATGTTAAAATGATTGAACATCGTTAAAATAATTGGAACATTTCATTACTGACAGGCTTGCTTCAGACATGGCTGGGTCCTTGAATTAATTCTTTTTCTTATCAATAATGTATAAGATAGACCAAAGATGAAAGGGCAGATCAAGCTCCTTTTTTTCTGGGCCAGCTCCAAATTTATAGCTCCGATCTTGGCTCTGTCAGAGAAATTTAAAATGCAGATAAGATTGACTGCTTACAAATGTAATCCCATTCTTCTTTACAGCTTACAGTGTCATTGCAGATAGGAACTCAAGTAAAAATACTGGCAACCACAATGCAAGATTTCACCACATTTCTTCTAGGAGGTAAATGGGGTCAAGATCAGTTAACTCCTCTGAATGCAATGCTGACAGTGAAAGGGGATTCAAGAAAGGGGGGGGGTGAAAGAAAAGGGAAAGCAGGATGATGGGAATCAAAGGCAAGTCATAAATTTTTGTCGTGATCCGTAATCACTGGACTCAAAGGGAAAATGCAAGGAGCATTTGAAAGGATATTTACAGTTTGAATAGAGGGAAACGTTTTTATTCATACTGTGAGAACACATCACACAGCAATTTCTATTGTGTGAGATTCTCTAGAAAAGTGCGAGATTTTCACACTTTAACCGGAACCTTGTAAAATTGAATAAAAAAAATCTATTTGGGAAGGAGTGAGAGAGAATGCAAATGAACTAGAAAAGGTTACTAGCAATCTTTACTACAGTATTTTTCTGTTACTAGCATTTCATTTTTTTAACTAGCAATGTGCTACTTGCTATTAGACGAAATCATGGTCTGAGCAACAGAATGCATATTTGGAGCAGGTAAAATATATTTTTTGAGCAAAAGAATGTAGTTTAAATAGAAATAGATAGAAAAAGATACTAATGGACTCCCGGTGATTCACAAGAACATAAACTGAATTGCATAATCATACAGTTTATGCAAAATTAATTAAAAAATAAGCATTAATAATTAACCAGAATATGAAAATATGCTAGCTTAGTCAATCTTATATGCAATATTTAGAAGATGGAATTGGGTAAAAAAAGATACTAATGGACTCCTAGCAATTCACGAGAGCATAAACTGAATTGTGCAATCACACTGTGTATGCAAAACTAATTTAAAAAAAAAAAAATAAGTGTTAATAATTAACCAGAATATTCTAACTAATAATGTACTCTTTAGTCAATCTTATATGCAATATGTAGAAAATGGAGTTGGATGAAAAAGATACTAATGGCCTCTCGACATTTCACAAGAACATAAACTGAATTGTACAATCATACTATTTATGCAAAATTAACAATAATTAACAAGAATATTAAATAAGCTAGTTTAGTCAATCTAATATGTAATATTTAGAAGATGCAGATGGATGTAAAAAGATACAAATTGAGTCTCGGAGCTTCAAAAGAACATTAACTGAATTGTGTAATCGTATATATTTATGCGAAAATAATTATTTTAAATATTAATCTTAATTAACCAGAATATGAAAATACACTAATTTAGTCAATCTTATATGCAATATTTAGAAGATGGAGATGGATGGAAAAAGATACTAATGGACTCTCGGCGCTTCATAAGAACAAACTGAATTGCGCAATCATATATTTTATGCAAAAATAATTTAAAAATTAACCATAATAATTAACTAAGACTATAGAAATAAGCTAAATTAGTGTAATATGCATTATTTAAAAGATGGAGACAGATGGAAAAAGATACCAATAGCCACTTGGCGATTCATAAGAGCAAACTGAATTGCACAATCATACTGTTATATGAAAATAATTAAAAAATTAACCGCTTAGCGATTTATGCCTAATTTTACAACTTTTTAAGAAGCATATTTATTACTCCCCCCCACCCCATCCTCCCCAAAAAGAGATCTTAGTTTACATTACACATGACGATAAATCCCCGTTGTTACATTGATTTGATTGGCATTACCATGCATGCAGCTGTCAATTTACATTGGTCTTGACAGAAGGCAATTTTACATAGGAAACAATGCAAATTCCAACACCATAGTATTAGGATGTTTCCCATAGAAACTATGGAGAATCTGTAGCATCTCTGGGTTGTGTTCCGACTGACGTTGACATCATTTGTCAGAGAATTCCAGAAAACTTGCAATTCCACCAGTTTGGCACAGAAGTTCAGCATTTTCATTATTTGCAGCAGTTTCTAGCAACATTTTTAAATTGTCGCAAACTTTCAATCACTGGACATTAGAATATGAATTAAGTAAAGATACACTATTCAAATCTCTTGCCTGTTGCAGGTGACATTATTCTTCAGCTACCAACTCAGGTTTCATCTTAGACAGCACAAAGTCTTTCTCACTCTATCAGTAAATGAATTATCTCTTCCACTGGAACTTCTCTGGTCAGCGATAGATCACTTGAAATGCAACAAACAAGTCGTGTAACAGGTAGCCAATATCTTTGAGACATTGTTCATGTTTCCTTATACGAGAGCAGAAAACACTCATTTTCCCACTTTGCTTCAGTTTCAAGCCTTAAACTTTAGCTAACTGTCTCCCTAATATTCCACAGGTAACCAGCTCAAATGTCTCCTTTAACTTCTTCCTTGCTTCTAATGGATCAGTAAGCTACGAAACTAAATCACAGTATTTCGGCCCAAGAGCATAATAAATTATTGAAAGTGCTCTATCTTGCCTCCAGGCATAATCAACTTTATCTCTCCATGATGATGTATCATCTAAATCTGGTTTTGATCCCCCAATGAATGAGAAGCAGCCTTCATCCCACAATGTGAATTTAATTGCATCTCACCATATGACCCAATTATCTCTTCCAAGTAACTCTTCTTTCTCAGAACATCTATTGATGATGAAGCAACTTCATTCACGTCCTTCACAAAGTCAAGTAGAAAGAAAACACTGGCAAAGTCACAGTAAAATGCCACCAAACAATGGTGGATGAACATTCAGAAATCACTGAACTGTATCTACTATAAAAGCTGTTATTTACCTGACAGTTACCTAATTTACTGTAACCAAATTTTAACATTTTTTTTTCAAAGAAAATTTTAAAAGAAAAAAAAATATCAGGGAAGCTATTATAAGTCATTTCAATTCATATTTTATTTTACATGATAAGGTGTTTAATGCAATTTTTATGTAGATCACACAACTTTACAAATTGAAATTAATAGCATGCATTTCATATTGGGTGTTGGTGTCATATTCAATTGATAACTTCTACTCACAGAACAAATAATCATGTCATTCAGTTTACTCACTCATTTAAGAAATTGTACTGGATGTCAGATATTAATAACATATCAGAAAGCGTGATTGAAAAAAATAAGTGTGTGTGTGTGGGAGGGTGATTTATACTATGAACACAGCTGATATGAATATTTTTATCCCAACATTTAACATCAATTTCTTATGTAAATAAAGTACTAATATTTTATTCATAATCTAAGAAAAATTGCGAATAATATTAGGTTAGGTTAAATTTTCCTCAAATCTCATACAGCAGCTCATCAATAACAATGCATTCTTACCTGTTCCCATAGTAAATGGCATTTTGATTATCTAAATCAATAGCAGCAGAATAGTATTTAACAGCTTCAGTAAACTGGTTAGTTTTCATTAAATTATTTCCTGGAAAAAAATATAGAGGGTTTTCTTAGCACAAATATAACTGTATACTTAAAATTAGTTGTACTCAAATATACAAATTTTAATTTACTCATACTATATTGCTTAGATAACTGTAGCCAACAAGAGACTTACCTACCACATTTTATGCAATTTCGTTGAATGGTTTTTGACTTAACATGACATGGGTCATTCCATGACAAATCAACAAATAGCGGTTGCACCATAGTAATGGATTTTGATCAAAAATTAAAATTAGCTTATATACCTGGGAAGAAGCCCAAACCCAAAATTTCAATTTTTTAAAAAAAGTAGAAGAGTAGATTTTGCCCCTTGAAACATTGTTCCAGGTCATAATTTTGTGAAAAGTGATGTTCATTCTTTCCAAAGTAAAATCACTTGCATTTGTCACAAACCAATATTTTAGGTGCCATTTTAAAGCTAAGACTCCTAGCTTTAATATGATGTAAGCTAACTAATATTTTTTTTTAAATGAAACCCATTTTAAGCACTTAAATTTGAACTTTTCTTATGTTTAAGATTTTTTTCAATTTAGCTGATGAAATTAAAACAGGTGTAAAATATGATTGATTTAAAGAGTTGGGGGTGTTTTATAAGCACAAAAAATTCTAAGCTTTTAATCTACATTTTACACTGATTTTAGGGTTGCCAAACTTCCAAAATTTAAAAAATGATCACTTTTAACATCCCAAAAACCCCATGTGGTACATAATTTAAAAACTTGTTCAATAAAACAACAAATCTATATAGATAATAGTGAAAGGTGTTTCTTTGTATATTTTATCCTTTATTTTTAAAATTGAAAAAAAAAAGTGACGTTTTCAGCATATGAAAAAAATTTAAAACAAGAAGTTATTTATACTCATTTAAACGTCTAACCAAAAGTATGTTGTTTTACCTGTGTATTTGCTCCTTTCTTATTATTAACATTAATTTAAAAGTGATTTCATCAGTTTCTATTGTAAATATCATTGCTGAGTGTTTGTATTCCTGTAGTAGATTTGATTGCACAGATAAACACTCTTTCTTTCCTGAAAAACAATGGCTGATTTCATCATATGCAAAAAACGTGCAAACTGTTTCCTTCACTTTCAAATAAAGAGGCTTACCTTTTATTTTATTACTAGGGGGCTCTGCCCCCTGCTCACTATGCTTCGCCAACCCCCCGCAACTAGTGCCTCCCACTTGCTGGCACTCACATGGCTCGCTTTGCAAGCAATTTCAAATCAAACTAAAATTTAAATCAGTAAACAGTTTATTTCACCATGCTACCCTAATATTTCTCTACAAATGGTCCATATTTTATATTTTTGTGTGCTATAGTTTTTGCGGTATGGAACAGAGAAAACCGATGGACATGCCAATACGAAAGAACATTTTACACTTCAGAAGTGTATAAAAAGTAAAATATCTCATAAACTACATCTAAATTAAAACAAGAAAGATCAATCATGCTTAAAGCATTGATTATGAAACACTTTCCAACTTCAATGCAATTTTATTTAAACAAGTCTAAAATGCAATACATTCCTCGGTAATATTTTGAAACTTATCACAATACTGCATTAATTTATTATATTTGAAAACTTAAACCTTCATCGAAAAAAATGAACTTCATTCAAATGACGGCATTGAAATATAAATTGCCTGGTTTAAACATCTCTAAAATGTTATACATTCCTCGGTAATACTTTTAGAATTATCATAATACTACGATAATTTATTATATTTGAAAACTTCATTGAAAACAACTGAAATTAATTCAAATGACGTCATAGAAAAAATAACACGCCTGGATCTCTATAGAAACAGGATTTCATTCATAACTTTCTCCCATTCATTTCATTCATCACAATACTATAATAATTTATTTTATTTAAACATTTTGTTTAGACCATGGAGCTACAAAAAATTAAACTCTATGCTTGAAACTTCATCGAAAAAAATCGTCCTTTTCTTTATGAAATCAATTAATATTTCATTCATATCAGCCATGCAGACTCCATGGACTAAGTTATTTTGTGTTAAAAAAATACAGGAATTCTAATACAACTCATTCTACATATTTTGCTGTTTACATTTTACATAGGTGAAAAATAGGCTTAGTTGTAGAAATAATCAAATTTAGATGAGCATTTAAACTCAAATATATTGTCATTGCATTGTTTCAGTATGTAGATGCACAGAATTTAAGCAAAAATAAAGTAGTTTTAGGACGGATGCAACACTCAATATGAGTTAAAAAGAACTTAAAAAAATCACGATTTTGAAACAAGATGGATGCCATATATCATTTTGAAGTGGGTCATGTGATCGTTTCATAACATGGTCACGTGATCATTTCATATGAGGTGTAATTATTATTTTAATTTTTATTTAAAAAACTACTGAATATATTTCACTGAATTTTTTTTATATATTTTATGGAACAATTTGAATATTACCTAAAATTTTCGAAGCAATTTGTGAATTTTAAATCCGCTTAAAAAATGTTTGAAAAATTAGTTCCCATAGGGCTCAATGTATTTCATTTTTTCAACCCGGGTTCAATCCAAAACTAATTGGGTGATATTATTAATTTATATTCCCATAGGTCCTACAGACCGTCTGAACAACATACTAAAATTTCATTTTGATTAAATCATTTTTACGGCAGTTATCGTGCTAACGGACAGACAGAATGAACAAAGTCAACTTTTCAATTTCGTTGTAAAGTGTTAAAAATGGGCTATGTCCTGCAAAATTCGTGGTCTAGCTATTGCTAGTCTATCTAGAGCATGAACACACAGCTCAAATATGTTGTCTTTGACTTGACATTAAATATTTCTTAAACTAACATATGTATTGAAAAATGGTTTATTTCAGTGTGTTCCCCAAACCTTTCGCTATAAGTGTTCTAAATTTCATATTTTTGTATGCTATAGTTTGAGTTATAAAGCAGAGAAACTCGAGTAACAAAAAATTTGTCAAACAGCAGCATCAGCTGCTTTTTTAAATAGAGAGATTGTTTATAAGAACAGTGTTCTTGAGGTCTTTAGTTCTGTGAACTAGATACTGGCTAATCCCAAACTTCTTCATAGTTGTTTTAGAAGCCCAACTTTGAGGCATAAGACTTTAAATTTTAATTTTTTAATGTGAAGGGTTCTGATGACTGTTAGCAAAGTAGATCAACATCCAAACTTTTTGCAAACTAAGTTTAACAGCTGCTAGCTAATATCTTTTTGAGTTTTGTCTTTCCATCATTTTTTTTTTTAAATTGGTGAGACATCTAATACATTACATACTATGTTGCCTGTTTTGGTGGCTTTTCTACTAGTCTGATATTCATCAGAACTACTCTTTTCAAAATTCTCAGTGGTCGACTTTACTTTACTTGAGCATGAAGATTTACCAGGTATAAAATCATGCAAGTTTCATTGTTCTATAAAGTAATTGTTCTCAGACCTTGAAAATGAGATGAAAATGGATCACATTAAGAATGATCTATTTAAAAATCCAAATTTTAAAATTTATGTGATAAAATATGAAGCAGCATTTCCACTAGTAGACATCATTTCCAATAAAAATGCAACTAGACTGCTGTTCAGTTCAATGTTTTACAGCAAACAGATCTAATTCTCACTCCTACAAAACTAAACCAATGCCCAGTGATTCCAAAAGCAAATGTGACCTTTGGCCTATTCCTCCCTCATTTGCAACCCAGTAGGGTGCCTTGTCCAGAATGAAGGCTGCAGGTGAAGAATCAGACCATATCTAAGCAAGATGTTTTCCAAGATAATTAGGAGAAAAAAATAATTGTGTTTTATTACATACAGTGGTGTGATTACAAAAAACTCCTTTGGAACAATTTTTGGAGCAGCAAATTTCTGGAATTGTAGCAGGCAATATTTCGAAAATGTAGCAGTTCGTAGCAGGCAATTATTCGAAATTGTAGCAGTTTGTAGCAAGCGATTTTTCGACATTGTAGTAGTTCGGTGCAACGTATTTTTTTATTTTAACAGTTTGTCGTATATATAACAAGTAAATTCAAGACAATGAAGTTTTAAAAATCTAATTAACAGAATTTAAGTATAAACATTTTGAATTTTCAATTAACTTTTAATAAACTAAAATAGTATATAAATTACATTAATGAAAAATGCTTATTTTTTATTAAAAAATCTATTTTCAATACATATTCTTTAATATAAAAAAACTGCAATAAATAATTTTAGTAAAGATCTGTAAAACATTAATATTGCAATAAATAATTTTTGAAAAAATATAAAAAATAATTGAAAAAATTTTACAGATCTAAATAAATTTTATTACATTAAATAATTAGAAAAAATCTAAATTAAAAAATATTGCAATAAAGAATTTTAAAACATATTTTTAAAAATTAAAATAAATAACTTAAGATCTAAAAATATTTTATTGGAGTAAAATTTTTAAAAAAGATCTAACAAAATGAAATAAAATATTTTAGGAAAAAAAATATTTAGAAAAAATATATAATTTTAGGAAAGATCTACAAAATTATAAACTTAAATAAATAATTTTTAAAAAGATCTAAATAAATTTAAGGGAAAATATAAAGAAACTCAAAACATTTAAAATAAGCGATATTTTTCAAAAAGGATACTGGTCTTTTATATTGCGCTAAAAAAAGAAATAACGCAAGAAAAAAAATAAAAATCATAAAATGAAAAATAAATATAGTGCAATAAAAAAATAATAATAAGGGGAATCCCCCATTAAATCAAAACTGAAATTTTATAAGTTAATCAAGTTAAAGCAAATAAATATTTCCTCAAAACTTTAATAAAATAGTAAAATTCAGTAAACTTCCATTAATACGGCGTGAAATTCCAAGAGTTTTCCCTGCTGTCTGCATCAAAATTCTAGGTATTGCATACCGCTATTTTTAATACCAATTTAAAAAAATAACTTTAGATTTAATTGATACAGTGAATATGACAGTGTAAAAATAAAAAAGCCATTCAAAATAACTTGAAATGTTTTATACAATTTTGTTTACATATACAGTACAACTTGGAAAATAAAGACCAGTCCGGACTTTACAGATTCCGGAATTTTCTGAATTATAGAATTTGGATTTTTTCTATTTTCAAATTTCATAAGAAAATTTTGAAAAATATGTATCATTTTTCCAAATGATTCAAATTATAGCATGTTACCCTTCATTCTGAAGGGTTTGAAAAAATATTTCGATTGATACTAAGTTTGATAATGTTGCCTTGTAGGGGGGGGGGGGGGGACACGAACGAACCCTGTGCATGTTTGGCTCCCCTGTGTCTACCACACTCCAGGAAGGAATCAATGGCTCCCTTTTTCCTACATAGATCTTTCAAAATAGATAATTGAAGGGGAGTTTGTTTTTCTTTTTCTATTCAATACAACGGTCCGTATCACGTTCACGTAACATGGTCAAGTACTCGCCGACAATAGACACCTGAAGAACTGGCTGTAGGGAGTAGTGCCTTAGTCCAAACACAACAACCCCACAGTTGATAAAAACTTGAGATGTCTGAAAAGAAAGATGTGTAATCCTCTGATTTTGTTGGTAGATTGCACTCTTCTGAGAAATTTCTGATTCAATCCTTTCTTTCCGTTCCAATAATTACGGCGAGGAATTACGTTTTCCAGTATTTTCATGAAATGGTGCAGTGTTGGTGCAAAATCAGTTAAAATTTGCTTTTTGTATAAGAATGGTCCAGTCTACTTTGAATGGCGCAGCAATCACATCACTGTACATATCATTTTTTTGTCATAATAAATGTTTTAAATTTATTTTCATAATATATAATTAGGCAGGAAACAAAAATTAATTTATTATTTTATTTTTTTGGATTCTTTTTCCAAAGAAAAAATCTGATGGAATCTGATGGATAATTAATTTAAATGATTGGACATCAAATGTAAAAGCAGACTGACATATTTTGTACAAACATTTAAATATGAATAACTAATTCCCTATCATTTCAAATTTTTAATACAGAAAATGCCTTTGCTTCTGAATTTTATAAATAGAAAGGATGAAATATACAAAAATTAATATTTCATATGATCATCTGTATGCATGTTTGGCTTCTTTAAATCAGTTTTTATATTTTTAACTTCTGAACTGCTCTTTTCTTTTTTTGGAGGGGGGGGAGAGTAAAAGTGGTAATTTTCATATCAGTAAGATAATGCTAAGTTGTTATAACATTGAAATAACTTTTTGTTTGAGCTAACATGGTACAAATAATATTTTGATATGTCTTTTTTTAACACAGACACCTTCTCTTCCCTCTCCAAATGCCCAATCGTAAGCAAAAAAAAGAGATGAAATTGAATTTAAATGAATGTTAATGATAATAAAAAGACAAATATGCAAACAAAACAACATATTTTTAAATAGACATTTAAGTATCAATAACTTTCTGTTTTGAAATTTTTCCATGTGCTGAAAATGCCACTCTTCAGTTTTAAAGATAAAGGATAAAATACACAAAAAGGGACCTTTGACCTGATTATCTGTATGGAGTTATTGTTTTATTGAACCAGTTTTTAAATTATTAAATTATGCACCATATGGGGTTTTAAGGGTGTTAAAAAGGATCATTTTTAAAAATTTAGAAGTTTGGCAATCTTAAAACCCAAATAAAAAGTGGAGTAGAAACTAAATTTTTTCAAGGCCAAGACTATGAGAGTAGGGTAAGATGTGGTGAAAATTTGAAGGTATAGATTAATTTATTTCATTTATTTAAAGAGGCCCAAAAACTGAATTTTTACCAAAATTAATGCTGAATTTCAGTCCCCCAGGTTGCAGTTAGCCAAATATTACAATGACATGAAATGTAGCCCACTTTAAGACCAGTAAAATAGTTTTATTCCAAGTCTCTATCTTTTTTTAATCCCAAGATATTTAAGTTTACGTGAGCAACAAAATTAGCCAAATTTATCGTCGGCCATGTTGGAAAAATATCCATACCTAAAAGACAAACAAGAAGAAAATTTATAAATTGCTTTTCATCTATTGAAATATGCAGGAACAAATGTGCAAAATATAAAAATTTTTAAAAACGGTCATGGTAACCAAATATTCTTGTTTTTTATTGATTTCACATGGAATGTCCCACACTGTAAAGTCTGACATCATGCTAAAAATTGGTTTTTTTTGTTCTAGAGTGCCTGAAATGTGTAGATCCATTGAAAACTCTAGTTTTGATTTTTGACATGACTCCAATACTTTCCTCATACATTACCATGTATTATAGGGAAAGTGAAAATAGGAGTACTAAATTCAAAGTATATATAAAAATTTTAGCATATAAAAGCTCTGAATAACAAATTATTCGATAGAGTTAGAAAAACAATGAAAAAAAACCAAGATCTTTTATTTTCACACCCGTGCATAAAAAATCCCCAGTAAATAAAACCCACTCAACTCATATCATTACAGTCTTTATACAGGAATGTGATTGGCAAAAAAGCTGAAATCAAAAATTTGAGAAATTATATGCGACAGACACTGTTAAAATATTTGAGAATTTTGCATAACTAATAAAAAAAAATACTACATTGGAAAAATGATTTCAGCCAGTTTTAGAATAAATTGTAAAAACAGAACATTAAGTAATTTTTACATTAAAATGTGAAAAAATCGGGAGATGATTCGCACTTCATTAATTACAAAATTTGAAGAAGAGATAATCCATAGATTATATGTATGATCCATATCTTGAGAAAATATCAATGTGAAAATCAAAAAGCGAAGCATCTTAAAGGATTAAATGATTATTAATTAGTATAAGATTCTGTGGTGCCACAGCATCGAAAAGCAAAGTCAGTGCTGTGATACAAGGAAATCACGATATACTGGTGGTGACAAAATTGGGAAATTTGTGCATGTACGCGATGAAAATTCGCGCAGAAACATCAAAATCATTTAAACTTGGTAGTGATGGTTTTCACTGGGAAATCACGCATGCACTACAAAAAAACCAAAACAAGAAATATTGGTCTCAAGACCGGCGCTAGCGATATCTGATATCGCGATATACTGGCGATGATGACACCAGGAATTTGTACACGCGCTAAGAAAATCCCAAAATGGAATCATCGCTCCCAATATCGGCGCTTAGTGTTGGCTATGAACATTGGGATATTGTGATGTATTGCCGACTTGTATATTATGAAACCAGTATGGTGATGTGGACTTCATACCAGTTTTTACGATATATCGATACACCCAAGCCTATTGGATACCAAACTTTTTGATCATGTTGTTCAAGTATTTCAATTTCTGATGAATGCTTATTTTCAGAAATAACACCCCAAAAATAGTTCAAGATGTCATGAAGCAAAACTTACTTCATGCTCACCAAACTTTTTCATCTGCAAATGCTTGTACTTTGCCAAACTTTTTCATCTGCAAATGCATGTACTTTGGGAAGTGAAGCATGTTCCAACAAGGAGGTTACCAAATCATAGCTATTTTTACAGATTTTAATTCTCTTGCAGCATTAACAATATGTTTATGTGAGGAGAAACTTATACACCATAATTAAGCCTAAATTAATAACAATGCAGCATACAGCTAGCTGTTTCAAAAATACTTTCGACCCCCATTTTTAGAGCTAGACAGATCAACAAACCCAAAGTCAAAAAGATAAAATGGGTGAAACAGAAGGGTGTATACACCCAAGTAGTGGATTTAGAGTCCCCTTGAGAGAGAGCTAATCAGAAAGTAAAATGAAGAACAGCCCAGTCAATCCGAAACAATGAACTAACATACAAGATTGAAGTGCCTCAAAACACAACAGAAATGTCCTAACAAGACGAGATAAGTTCAAAAAAATTTAAGAGTCCTAACAAGATGAAAACAAGTTAAAATGACAAGAAATTAGGCAAAAATGGAAAGGATAAAATTACAGGGCACCAAGCCAGATGTGGGTTATTGCTGGACAAGTCATTAACAAAATTACTAGAATTTTTCTGAGTATTAAAGGTTTTAAAGACATCAAGATCATAAATTTTATGTATTTTTGTACAATTCTTATGGAAGATCTCCTTATCCTTCACACAAAGTGTTTTTACATATTGAATATATTTATGTATGAAGAATTGTGACATTTTGGTAAATAGATCGGTCAGATGGAGATGTAAAACAAAAAAATTTGCATAATTTTTAATTTTAGAACTGTGTACAGTTTGCTGCTTTCTACTAGATAATAAGTAACTTATTGTCTACTATCCATAGGTGTAAGAAAAAAAATTCAAACTTGATGGCACCATCCACCATGAAGTTCAACAAGGGGATGCAGATACTGCACCAGTGTAAGCCAGGCTTATACACTCATAATTGATCCTTGAAGCAGCTACTAACCTTAACACAGTGCCCAGTAAATCAATGATTTCAAGCCAGTAGGAAACCTAACCAATCAGCTAATGGCAACTGGAAGACACAGTGTACCTCAAACCAAGGTTTATAGATACTACAGGTTGGTCCATCTGCTAGTCTAACGGTACTGGCTGGCAAAAACGTGGAAGTCAGGGTTGCCCTAGTCACGAGCTTCACAATATTAATTAATGGTATCATGTTAGGTAAAGCTCTAAATTTCAAACTTATTGGGAGCGATTTCCGAATTGTTCTACTGTGAGTTTTTCTTTCTGAACAATGAACACAAATATCATTTAAATATAAAATTGAATTACAGGGTTTTATGAAAATATCATTTTTACATGTATTAAACACAAATACGGAGAAAGAAAATTTTACAAATATTTTAATAAGTTTATTCAGATATTTAGCTCTGTATGCATTTATGCAATTATTTAGCTCGGTTAACATTTACATAAATATTTAGCTCAATTTATATTTTTACAAATATTTGGCTCAATTTACATTTATACAAATATTTGGCTCAATTTACATTTATACAAAGATTTTGCTCAATTTACGTATATACAAATATATAATTTAATTTACATTTATATTAATATTTAGCATATCTACATTTAAACAAACTAGCATTTTAATTTATGTTTCTATAAGCAATTTAGCTAGTTTATTGACTCACTTTAGATCAAAGTTTAAAAAAGAATATTTCAAAATTTGAAGTTTGTTATTTGGGAGCATTTAAAATATATTTATGGAAATAATGATTTTTCAATAAAATTTATAAATTAATTAAAAATGTGCAGTACTCAATACAATTGCATTAATAGAAATTAGAAGGGTAACATGGGAAATATCTATTATGAATTTATTTGCCAAATCATTTTTATTTTTTAACACTGCTACATTTCGGTTGGTTTCTCTGTGTGTGGGTCAAATATTGCAACAAATTTTTGATGCACTTCTATTCGATATTCTTGAAATTTTACACATACATATTTGCGATGACAACACAAGATTTTATCAAATTTGAGTTGATCCCCTCTCCTGATTCTGACCAGCTTCCTCGGATGGGGCAACCTGTAGTATCTATAAACCTTGCCTCAAACAAGAGACAAAGCAATATGTTGGCTTCACTCAATTACCAGGATCTCCTTTCCAGGGATACAGGCATTAATACACAGCAAATGCAATTTACCATCTATGAGATGCTACAAGCAACAGGATGGTTCACAGCACCTACAAGACAGACCTCACCTTTACAGGGAAACCACAATGAGGGAGAAAGGAGAAGAAACTGGAGGAAAAGAGACAGACAATAGAAAGTAGAAGATAGGAAAAGGAAGATTGAAAAAAAAAAGAAAAATATTACTAAGGTACCTTGGGACCACAACATCCATATTAATTAACGGGGTGAACCACTGAGGGGAGACTATAATTAGATACCCTTTGGATATCTGGATGTTGGATTTGATGATAATAGATCTCTATCAGGATATCTTATGCCATACCAAGGCTTTCTACTACGTAAGGATTGAAATTTCATAATTTTTCTGAACTATTAGTATCTACGTAAATTTTTTTTAAAATAAAAATCAGTCAAATAATTGCTTCGAAATTGCTGTAATAACATGATAAATTAAAACTTCATAAAATATATACCCGAGTTCATGTTTACTCGCAATTGCCACATCAATCAGTACTTTTAAACTAAACTAACTCACTATTTAGAAACTGCGAGTCAAATATGACTAACTAAATTCACCCATGTTATTTTTTTTTTCTATTCTTCCACACAAGTTTTTGATATCTGGATACTTTATACCTATGTAAGGGCAATAGTTTACAGTACAAATTTGAATAGATGTTAAAATTGTTCATCAATTCAAAATATTAAATTTATCACTTTTTTTTCAGTACTGCGTGTGGTATATATATATATTCAGTATACGTGTCTGGTATATATATATATATGAGTGAGACAGCTTTTTTTACCATTTTTAAATTAAAATTACAAATGTTAAAAAGGAGCAAAAAATGACTCACAAATTTGAAAGTTTGACTCACACTTTTGAGTAGTAAGAGTCAATTTGACTTACAATTTTACAAGCTCTGCATCATATGTACAAAAACAAACGGATCAACTGATTTCAAAGGCAAAACAACCTTCTTCAGGACCAACAAGAAGCATAACCTCAATCATTTGCTAACTTATCTCGAGTAAGTGGGTTGTTTCTTGTTAAGCTGTTTTTTTTTTTTACGAAGGCTGTTTTTTGTCTTTAAAACTGGTTGATTAATTTATTTTTATAGTTTCATGAAGTTTTAATTTATGGTGTAATTCATAACATTATGTTAAATTACATACTTAAAACAAGAAAAAGTACTTTTTGAAAAATTTATTCTTTCACTCAACTCAAAATTTGAACTTTATAATTTGATTTACAAATAAGGTTCTAAGATAAGAAATTAACAAATTATTACTAAATTTGAATAAAACTTGAAACAAAATATGAATACCTAAATTTTTCATCATTTCTGCTTTCTTTGTTTTATCCGATTCCGAACCATCACCCTAAAAATATAATATACCATATGTTTATATCATGAAAGTAAAATGTATCGGTATTCTTCCTAGATATTTTTAGTCAAGAAGTCGGATAGTTTCTGCAACAAAATGCAATTCATCATCTAGACAGGCTGTTTGGCTAAAATTCTCTAGGAAGAACTTCACTATTATAATGCAATATTGAATTATTACCTCAAGAGACAAGAGTGCACTCTGAAAAATTTCCTCTATTGAAAAAGGTATAGCATTTTCTGAGGATTCACAGTCTTTGGTATCAATATCATAAGCTGTTTGTAAACACTGTACAGCAACTATAAAAGAAAGAGGGATATTTAGTTCAGTGTTAAACAGGAATTAAAGGGTGATCGATAGAATAGACCCCCCACTCTTTTTTCAAAGTACGAAAGTGCACCAAGTTGGCATGATTCACAGGGTTACATTTTCATTCAGTTTACTTCGCCAATCTGGTAGCCCACGACTTTCCGGACATCTAATCAGTGTGCGACTTTTTGGGAATCTGCATTTTAATAGCCAGGAAGTATTTCAATAGTCTTCTGTGTATTTCATCAGACCTTTTTCGATCGAATTTGTTGATCCGTTGTTTTTACAGATCTTTGTCGATCGATTTTGCAAGGATTTGTTGCTACAAACTTTTTTGGAATAAATATTTAAAACTTTCAGTAGATATTTTTGTAGATTTAATTGGATTCGAGTGTGAAACGTGTTCCAGTGTGGATGTAATTAAAAATATGGATATATCAGTATTATTTTTTGGATTTAGATGCGAAACGCATTCCATTATATAAAGGTTAGTTATTTATTCATCCCGTGTTTTGAAATTGTCTTTTGTATTTTCCTGTGTTTTGAAAATGGTTCTCCTAAGTATTGATTTTTCTGAAATTTCGTTAAAGTACAATATTTTTTCTAAGTTCTGTTTTTCCTTAATTTTAGTTAAAGTACGATCTTTTTTCTAAGTTCTGTGTTTTTCTTAAATCTTGTTAAAGTACAATCTTTTTTTAAGTTCTGTTTTCTCATAATTTTAGTTAAAGTACAATCTTTTTTCTAAGTATCGCTTTTCCTTAAATTTAGTTAACGTACAATCGTTTTTTTAAATTTTCGTATTTTTTTTAAGTATTGTCTTTTTTTTTAATTTTCGATGTTTCGAGTTATAAGTTTTTGATATTGATTTAAAATTGAATTGCACTATCATTTATCAAAATTCTAGTTCATAAAACTGTATAATATGTCACTTTGGTCTTAGGAACCTATTTTAAAACACTGAAATATATGTCACTTGAGTGGGGAGGAGTCAATTTCAAAACACTGAGAAACGTGCAAACTTGGTGCAATTTTGTACTTAGAGAAAAAGAGTAGGGGTCTATTCTACCGATTTACCGGAATTAAAAGTTAATTAAATGTTAAGGTAACACAGATTAAAATCTTTAAATTATAATATAAATTAAATATTTTTATGACCTTTAATCTTATGGTGTAGACCCTTTCAAGTAGAAAAAATGAAAACATAGGCAATCTGAATAAATGGAATTATTTTGAAAATAGATCCAATATGTTTAATTTTTGGCCCGAAATTCTATATTTTGCTTCCCTCAATCTATGTTAAAAATTTTAATTCCGTAACATATAATTTTTTCTTTTTATGCTATATTTTTAAGTTTTAGGTTTGATAAATTGCTTTATTTTAGGTTGAGACAAGTGTGAATATATTTTCTATCAAAGACTACAAGATCTGCAAATTGTTATATTTAAAAACACCATCTTGAAGTACAGGAAAATGTTTACAATTTAAAGTGCCACAGTGCTTTCAGACATCTTATGCCCATTATCAGTGGCAATTTATAAGTTTTGAATATAATTTTCCTAGTATAATGTGATGGATAACACAAATGATGACATCATCAGTAACAGTATTTTCAATGGCTTGTGAAGAACATAAGCAGGAAAATACGGCATGCAGAATTTAACATCTTCATACACATTATACATGCACTGAATAAAAAATATCCTCTCACCTTCAAGACTTTCTTTGGTATCATCACTCATATCAGATTTATTTCCTTCATCTTTTAAAAAATTAATTATTGATATAATTAGCTTCAAATTAGGCATCTGGAAAAAAAGAAAAAGGTTTAGAAGATTGAAGTAGTTCAAAAACAAATATCTAGAATGCTAACATATTTTCCGAACACTTAATACACAAAAATTAATCATTTATAAGCACAATTCAGAAAGCTTTACAGGTATTTTTCATATTATTTAAAAAAAACACGGTTACCGCAAACGACTTTGAGGACCTAAATTAATAAAAATACAACTAGCAGAATTCATATTTTTAACAAAATTACTGTATTTTACAATTGTATACGTTAACATTTAAACGTTATTAAAACAAGGAAAACGAGAGCACAATATATTAATAAAATATTTCGAAACGCGTACTTATGCTGTATTTTCTAGTGACATAGAAACATCAATGAAACTAAAATTTGTCAAGGTACAATATACCTTTATGTCTGATTCACAGCAAATACTTTTCAACTGACAGTCTCTAAAATCGAAAATTTTTCTTCAAACAGAGAATATTTTTAATTTAATGCTGACGGATGTTTCCAGTTGAACCGGAATGATTCCTTAGAGAGAAAATACTAGGAGTTTAAAAAATTTCTATAGAGAAGGAATAGATAGAGCGTTATGCGTATTCAATATGCATATATTGATACAGGACGTCCAAAGTCAGTATAGGTGGTTACAGGGGCGGGGTTTGTGACGTTTAAACCATACATCACCTCTCGCGTATTCAGAATCGGTGGTGCGTACAGAACCCAGGATGGCCGCCAGGTGAACTTTGGCGAAAACGGTGAATCACGAACGCTTCAACGCCAAATCAGGACTGTCTAGAAAGCCAAGCTTGAGCGCTAAATCATAAATTGTGGCGAGAAAGTTACGTGACCTCAAGGTAAATGGAAGTAAGAGAGGTAGGCCATTCGTTTCTGGCAACCTACTCCTGGCCAGAGTTCTTGGAATTACTGACGTCACTGGTCCCTAGTCGGACCTTTCCGAAGCATGGGAAAATGTGTCGTAACTCTCGCGTTGCTAATAATAATAAATTAAAGCGCTCAGCTTTTGGAAATAATATAAATGACCAAATGCAAATTCTGAGTCAAATGCAAGCGGATATTACGGAACTCGGAGTGATTTCTAAAACTTCAATACTGCCTTTCCAAAAAGGCATTCTTGTTTCAATAGCAAGTTTAAAAGGACTTTATGATGACATGAAAGAAAATAATATTAAATACATAATGACAAGTACAGTCAATCAAGATGCTTTAGAAAATATATTTTCCTAAATTAGAGGTCTTGTACGATTTTATAACCATCCTCTTGCTACTGATTTCAAATCCAGACTTAAAACATTATTGCTTGGGTCTAAGCTTCCTATGCCAATAAATACAAATGTGGAAAATTACCAAGATCAAACACTAACTGCGACTTTATTTTTTAAATTAAAAGAAAAAGACGACCACTGCAGATATTGAGCCTCAACATGACATTCATTTCAGTCCTGATGTAAATAAAAAAGAAGCCTTGTGGGTTTTTTTTTTTTTTTTTTTTTCAGGATATTTGGCATATCGCCACAAAGAAGCGCAGTTAGGAACTTATTCATATCTAGTCGAATCAACATCCGAAAATGACAAAAAATTGGATTGAATCTTTATCAAGAGGTGGTTTAATTGTTCCATATGATACCTGGGTAGAAACAGTCACCAAATTATAAGATATTTTTTTTAAACTACACGGAAATTTTATTTCTAATTCAAGAAATATTTTCGAGAACCTCCAACTGAAAATAAAAGAACAATTTTCTGAAATAGCTCTTGATGTTGTAAGAACATATACCAGAACCACACAGAACCTTCTTCCGAATAAGACACATAAATGAATAGATGAAAAGAAACGCCATGAAAAGAAAAGCTGAAAGAATTTCTGGTGATTCACGTGAAGAAATGAAAAATAAGCAATGGAGAGATAGCTTTAAATTTTAAGGTTTACTCATGATCTAGTAGTTAGGAATTGACGGGCTGCGTGTGTTAGGTTTTCATGGTTTTCCTTACATGTAACATAAATGTGACGCAGCTTCCCTTAAAAAGTCCTCCATGAAGGCATTCCGCCTTTATAGAATGGCCATTTTTAAAATTATCCTTCTCTCCCATAGGGGAAAATCCGTGACCCAGTCATTTGATCACTGACCTTTGTAACACCAGAATTAGTTGAAAGATCGTGAGATCACATCTAGTAAAGTCACTAAAGAGGTATTGGGAGATATACCCCCCCCCCCCCCCCCCAGAAACCTATCGAAAACTATTGAAGTTAGAAGGAAGGATATTAGGAGAAATAGGAAACAACGCATTTCATTATCGCCCCCCCCCCCCCCTCCCCATTTTTTCTGTCGACGCAATTGATTAAAACCTACTGACTGGTTGGATGTGTTAGTTTTCATTGATTTTCAAACATATAGCGTAAATAAGGCACAATTTCGGTAGATGTTCCTTTATGAAAGGCATTTTCAAAATCTGATCACAACTGAACTTATCTAATCAATATCTCGTCCTATCTCTTTAGTTTTTTTAATTTTTAAATTTTTTTTATCATGAAGTACCCATATTCAAAATTGCCTATCGTTATATGAAATTCAGTGCTCATTTAATTTCTTGAATAATTCGATTTTTTGACCATCATGAAACAATAATAATACATAATTAAAGAAAACAATTGTACTGATCTTCTGTATCGTACAAAATATGATTTCCATAATTGGATTTCGTACACATATCAATTTCATTATGAAAAAAATATAATACGAGCATTTTTCTGCCTGAAATCTTTAAGGACGTCACATATTTATTTATTTCTATAATTCTGAAAACTATTTTTGAATTACATTCAGCAAGTCATTCAGTGTCTTCTAATTTATTTTATCATGTCAAGTCTACAAGCATGATATTTTAAAGCAGTTCGATAAAAATGAACAGGTTTTGTTGGCTTATTATTCTAGTCTCAGATAGAATAAGAGTGCCTTGTATTTTAGCTAAATCCTCCGATATTTTACTATGCACTTATTAAAGAAAAACTAATGACAATTTTAAAATGCAGAAAATATTTCAGCATAGTTTAAACAGCTCAATTGCTAATGTCATCGTTAGAGATGCTTAAAAACAACTCTAACAATACAGTCCTAAATAAAATTTATCATAACTAGTTTTATTTAATATTATATTCTTATATATGAATAATGAAATCTAATCTATCATTTACTCGGTAGATATTTCAATATACTATATGATGTATATTTAAATTAAGAAAATTGCTGTGCTATTCAATGTATTTCTTATGACAGTAACGGGCTACGGACCTGTCTTTGGGACCAGTGACGTCAGTCGCGAAGGGAGGGGAGAATTCCAGCTGTTGGCGTACAATCTTTGGCCAACCTTACCTTTCAATAGACCTTGACGTGACCTGACACGGTTCGGTAGATTCATGCATTGAATGCTATGCTATGCTATGAAACTTTTTCGGAGAGAATTGAAGTAAGTTTTCTTATTTAATTACATATTATGTTGACCTTATACCTTAAACATTAATCTGACAACATTTAAAAAAATTTTCTTAAAATATCTTCTCTTTCTTGGCGGCTTTTCGTAAGCCTAAAACGTATCATTGTTGGTTATGTATTGACTTTTAAAATTTGTTTACTTTATTTTTATGTTATCTACGCTTTATATATACGTGTATGATTGTATTTTTATTTTACATAATGCTTTTAAAAGGAGTTTGTATGTCACAAAAAGGCTAAATGAGCACTAGAAGAGTTATGCTGTTTATAATATCTCGGCGAACTGCCTAAGTGTTTTTTTAGCTAGGAATCTTAAAAGATATCTGTATCTCGGAAATCCGCTAGGGTAGTAACTGTTTTTGTAGAGTATAACAAATTAATTGCATGTATAAATGTAGTATTGTCATATATTGCATGTATAATGGATTATTTGTTTGATATGGTATTAGAAATCACTTGTACTATATAAAGTATTGCATTGAGTTTTTCCTCTGACATGTGAAGTTTCGATTGCATGTTTTAGAATAAATTTTCAAACCTAAAACTTAAAAATATAGCATAAAAAGAAAAAATTATATGTTACGGAATTAAAATTTTTAACATAGATTGAGGGAAGCAAAATATAGAATTTCAGAATCTTGGGCCAAAAATTAAACATATTGGATCTATTTTAATCTAATGGGCATAAGATGTCTGAAAGCACTGTGGCACTTTAAATTGTAAACATTTTCCTGTACTTCAAGATGGTGTTTTTAAATATAACAATTTGCAGATCTTGTAGTCTTTGATAGAAAATATATTCACACTTGTCTCAACCTAAAATAAAGCAATTTATCAAACCTAAAACTTAAAAATATAGCATAAAAAGAAAAAATTATATGTTACGGAATTAAAATTTTTAACATAGATTGAGGGAAGCAAAATATAGAATTTCAGAATCTTGGGCCAAAAATTAAACATATTGGATCTATTTTCAAAATACAGAATTTGTTGATTTAAATGTGTTATTCTGCGATGAAATCATGATTTTGTCCAGCACCATTCTGTGTATCTTTACATTTCAGTAATAGATGTTATAATTTGAATAGTTGCGGAGCACAAAACCGTTCTTACGAATGTTGTTATAAGCTTAGGATACCGAAGCGGAAGACCATCACTACTACTACGGTTTGAATTTTAACATACAGTGTACACTTTCTTCATATACAGTCATGCGTGTTTTGAAAGTAACAGATTTGAATCTAACCCTGCAATGAGTTTAGTCAATTTTTATTCTATGTATTTTTACTTAATGCTGAGCAGCGCTTTATTCTCCTCTGTATAATTTTTCTTAAAAGCACTTTATTCTCCTCAAGCACCTCCTCCCCTATAACAGTATTTAATTTTATTTCCATTGTATTTCATTCTGTAGAATGTAGTATAAAGAAAGTATTGTTTTAATGAAAAATTTTGGCAATATGTGTTTTAGTGCCTCTTGAACATGTGTCGACTATATTTAGAGTGATGTCCCTCTGTTTCCGGTCAATTTCTTGTGCACACGATAGCTTCCATAAATATTAATGGATATTCACGATACTTTATATCCCGTTTATTATTAAAAAATCTAGAACTACATAGAACTTTTATAAATCAAATGAAAATTGTGAAATTATATATTTTTTTGGTAGCATAGGACAAAATGTAACATAATTATGCATAAAAGAGGTTGTTTATGGCTCAGTGATCAGGAAACCTAACAGTTTCAATCGTATTGAAAAATAGTTGTGATACAATTTTTGTGTTCATGACGTCATTAGCACTTCCCTTGATGAGCAAGTTACCCTCACGGGGTTCATTACCAAGTATAGTATCAATCGAAAGATTCCCCCCTCCTCTCCCGATGGGATACATTGTCAAACTTAGTTTCAGTCGAAAGATATTTTCAAGATTTTAAAATGAAAGGTAACATGCTTTAATTATGATCATTTGAACCAACAATATAGATTTTTGAATTTTTTTTCTTGTAAAATTTGCAAACAAAAAACAAGTTATTTAACAATGGATTCTGGTATGAGAATGCCGAGTTGAGCCACCCTGAAATTAATTTTTTTCAATGAATTTCAGTTTGTCAAGTAGCATTTTGTGGAACGTTTTATTTCAGTAGTAAGAGTATCTATAATAGGATTGATTTCAAGGATGATTACAATGAACATACTAAAAATTAATGAGAAAGAAATGCATGATTTTGCTTCATAAACTATTATTTTGCTAACCTGAAATGTGTAAAAATACATTTATATTTCTATAGAAAATAACCAAGATCTAAAGGGTTTAAAGTATACTAGTTATTTATTCAGAAACAATTTACATACATAATTGTTGTCATTGCACTTTTGGAATTATTGTATTTCTTAAATTGCAATTACTAAAAATTAAGTAAACTAGTATAATTACAGCCCAATGTTTACTAGTAACACAAACACAACTAAATCAAAAACTTGCCTTTTCAAGCCATTTTAAAACCACAAATTATCACCATACAGAGTGTTAATTGGAGAACTAAAAGAAATCTTGTATTTTTAAAAGGTGTATTTGATATACATATCAAAAGGACTGACTATATGAGTAACTATATAAGTTATGACTATATGAGCAACTATATAGTTAAGTTCGATAGCAGTAAATGCAGTCGTACAAATGTATAAATTAGAATGTAATGTAAAATCATGGTATATTTTTTAATTTACACAATTTGGTTTTCATGGCTGTAGCCCCCCTCCCCCAATCTACCACTGAGAGTAATAGAAAATTAAATGATCGCTAAAGAGTTATGCTTTTTATAAAATGTTGGTAAACTTTTCCTTGCTCTGTTGGTTACCAACCTTTAAAGACATGCTCATCCTGTAGAATAAATGTACTCTTTATATTTATATCCAGTGTGGTAATTAAGTAGTTGTACATAAAAACTGAGTATCTTCATATATGCATGCAAAATTGCATATTTACAGAACCTACACTAAGTTTGGTGTTAAAAGTCCTTTTGACATACTTATTTTATAGAGCGAAATAATGCCAAATGTGGAAAACGAGTTGCTTCTCAAACAATTAAAAATAATTTTTGAACTCCTATGATGGCTAAAGTTGATTAACTTACAAGGCTTGATTGAATTTATATGCTTCTGAATTTCAAGAAAGTTAAAACTGATTTAATAAATTGCATTTTTAATTTTTTTTCCAATGGCCAGGCACTTGATACTTCATCATTCGCTTATACACCGGCCAGAATCGTGAACCATTTAGCCGTCACATGACGTTGCCCCGGCGCACCAGTGGGGGTGAAACACACTTCATCCAACGACACAACATCCATGCCTGAGGGTGGGACTCGAACCCACAACCCGGCAGCAGAACGATAGCTAGGAAACGCTTGCCTTGACCATTCGACCACCACGTCGGCATTTCTAATAACTTCTTACTATTGAAGATCCAGAAGTTTTTACATTTTGTTCGTGTTTCATTAAATATTTTTAAGTAACTCAAATTAAATGTTATCGAAATTTGAAGTTGGTAACATGGTAGGACTGAATTTTTTAGTTCCCATAGAACAGAGGTCCTGAGCATGTTGATCACGAGCACCACAATGCTTATGGACCTGTATTTAGTGCGTGCTCCTTTTAGTGACATTTTACTTTTCTCTAAGTGTATAATGTCACTAAAAGGAGCATTAAAATCAAAATTTTCGGAAATTTTATATTTTGTTATATAAATATTTAATGACCTTCAATATTCATAAAATTGTCTTACTATTTAGTCAAGGACTGGTAGCAGTCACTTATCTACTAGCAACTATGAATCTGTTGAAATTTAAAATTAATTAAAGTAATTAATTATTAGAGAAATCTGCTGCAGTTCTGGCGCTTTTCACTTTTTATCCATTATCCCTCCTTTGTAATAAGAAATTAAATTATTTGCGTTAAATAACTAGTTTCAAGGATAAGTTTAGTAAGTTTGATAATATGTACAACTTTGATAATATTAAGCACAGTTTGATAATATTAAGTACGGCATGCAATGTTAAAATAATGCTTTGATTGTATCCAATTATAGTTAAAACTCATATTTTCGGAATGAAATGATACTTTATAGCATGAGTTTGCAAATTTGTCACTTCACAGAAGACGTGAATAATATACTGGAGAGGTACGGCATGTTTTCAAATTAGGGGCTGAAATGTACCAGAACAAACCAAAATGGTGCTCCAGTTCATGAAATGTATTGAAATTCGATTGTAGTTATGTTATATGATTTGTAAACTTGGACTGCTTGCCACGCTAAGCAGTCATTTGGCCTTGTGCAATAAAGCAACTTCTTTTTCACAGCTCGATCTTTCTTTACTCTTCACAAGAATGTATCTAATACCTACATGAGCCTATTGTGCTTCGCACAGAATCATACTTTAATACAACTTGCAATGCATTACATACAGATACAATCATAAGTCCAAGATAGCCGCTGAAAAATGCACGAAAACCGCCTTGTGCACTTTTCCTGTGAGTATTTTTCATATTTGATATTATAATTTTTTGTAATTATGTTTGTAACATTTTTCTGTGCTTTTTCTGTATGTGTGACATAATGTAATACTACAGTAAACTTTTTTGTATGCTCTGTATGTTTTTATATTGTTTGAAAATAAATGAAATTTTTATCCATTTGTTGTCAATTTGTTTTTTATTTACTTTCCCTATGTGCATAGTATAATATATAAGGAAAGTGTTGTGACGGAGTTAAAAATTAGAGTTTTTGATGGAAGAGCATGTTTTAAGCATTCGTGAAATCGAATCAATTGTTTTTAAAGTGATTTGTGTGTCTCTGTGTGAATGGAGATATCTCACAAACAAATGGAGCATGTTGGACAAAATTTGGTATAAAGTTTACATTTTTTAATACCAAAAATTATATTTTTGTATAAAAATTACAATGGGTGAACACTAGAAGCCTATTGATTTTAAATGCAATCAAATGTTTGGAAGACAGCCAAATTTTGAATGAAATTTAAAAAAAATCAGAACTTTCAATAATGTTACAGAAATAATCATTTCGTATGTAATTTTTCATTAAAAAACTAGTGACACAAATTTAAGAATGCTAGCATGAATCACTCTTGAGATGTTATACTTTTTAAAATAAATGTATCAAAAAATAACATAAAATTAAATCAAGAATTAACTTTTGTGAAATATGTTCACTTTTCATATATATATTGTGTTAAATTTAGTAACATCATTCACGTGGATCTAGTTCTTTCTATTCTCGAAATAAGGTACTTCGTGTAATTGTTTTGTATTTTGACACCAAATAATTTGCTAGCAGTCATTTATATATATAAGAAATGTTCTTTTCTCTGGTTATTTGTAATGCTTGGTGATACTTTTGGCAAAGTTGGCCACTCATTTAATAAAATATCGCCAACTTGGCTATATTTTACCACCAAATTAATGAAAATATCATTAAAATTACAAAAATGTTGCCAACTTGATAAATGAATTATTAAAATATTTTAATTCGTGGACTATTGGGGATGCTATCAATATTGATAATTGCCAATTGAGAGTTGCATGAAATATAAGTAAATTGGGTACTTCGAAATAGTTTTAGATGTTGTCATCAGGAAAAGTGCCTAATGTACAATTCAGCTAAAAATATGTAAATTCATTTCATTTATAGAGGGAAAGTCAAGTGCTACAGACTTCAGTTCTTTTTTGTTTGAAATACAATACGAGTGATTTGGCATTCCGGTTTATAAAATTTTCTATTTTGAGTTCTGTTTCAAATTATTTAAGACAATTGATTTCATTATGGATGAAAGAAAGGATTACATATATGAACATTAGGTTCACTTTTTCAGGAGTTGTAAAGGTAATAGGCTAAGAAAACTTCATTAGAAAGGAAACTTTGCAAATGATTTATCCTAGCATATCAGAATTAATTGCTTTGGATTAATTGGGAAATTTTCATTCAAAGCAACCATTTGCTAAATATAGCTATACATATTTATTCTCTTACTAGAGTCGACATCATCAAACAAGTCTTGTTTAGAAAAAAAACTTAATTTTTTTTACAAGCAGCACTATATATCTCTAACAAATTGAGAAAATCGAATAACATTCAGTGCTATTATTTCAATCAATGAACATTAGAGACCTATTAATTTTGGGAGTCAACAGACCACGGAGAAGTCCCTACATTTTTCGAACATTTATTTTAGAAAATCGAATAAGCAATATAAAAACATAATAACGTATAAAGATGTTACAAAAATAGGTATTTAATATGTGATTTTTGTTTACATGTGAATGCCATCTCATTTTTAAGACATTAGCATGTTCTCAAGATTTTACCTTAAGGGTGAGCGTCAGTAAAGTTTCTGCCCTATCCGCGCTTTGTTAACTTTCGTGGCACACATATTTCGCCGAAATTCTGCTCAAACAGTTGCGAAATATTTTCTTATAGATAAAATGCTATGCTTAGATTATATTAAAACTAAATTTAATACCCAATAAAACATAGAATATATGTTTTATTTTAATTTAAAATATTTTTGGTGCTGCCATCTGTTGCCGTAATTTAATTCATACCGACTATTTTTATTTTTTAATGAACATTTTTAAATGTCTATTCCTTCTAATACGCTATTAAATACAACAACAGATCATATATAATGCCATAATCACGGAAACGTCATTGAACTTGGACTTGAAGACAAAGGAACTTGAAGATAAAACTGCAGTCCTGAGTGATGTACATTCAGATCCTTTATCAAATTTTTAGAATGATAAATTACCTTTCCGTGATTGTAGCATTATTATATATGATCTGTTGTTGTATTTAACACTGTATTAGAAGGAATAGATATTTAAAAATGTTCATTAAAAATAAAAATAATAGGTATGAATTAAATTACGACAACAGATGGCAGCACCAAAAATATTTTGGATTAAAATAAAAAATATATTCTATGTTTTGGGGGGCATTAAATTTAGTTTTAATAAAATCTAAGCATTGCATTTTATCTTTCAGAAAATATTTCGCAAGTGTTTGAGCAGAATTTCGGCGAAATATGTATGCCGTGAAAATTAACAAAGTACGGATAGGGCAGAAAATTTACTGACGCTCACCCTTAATTGAAAAAAATAAACTATACTCACTATTATTAAATGAATGACTATTTTGTGCATACATAGTTTTAACCAGAAATCAATGGACACAATTCTTCCTTATTTAGAAATTATCAAGAGCTGTTCTCGAGATACAATGAAACTTATATATTTTTTTACAATTAGCCCTATATCTCTAAAACAAAAAGTAAATAGAATAAAAATTTGTGTGATTTTTTGATGTAATAAATGTCAGTTCCTAAGCGATTATCAGAGAACCATCAGCATCAAACTGCAGAAACATTTTCAATATTTCAAACATTCATTTTAGATCAAAAAACTACTATAAAAATATAATTATGTTACACTTTATTAAAAAAATCATTCTATGTGTATTTTTTAGTTTAAAAGTGAATGCAACATAACTTCCAAAACGATATTTTCAGATGTTGCATGTTTTTGGTCTAAAATATTATTTATGTTTATTAGTTATGTAATCAGTAACAACAATAAGCTTACTGATTTCCAGTGAGATCTATAATTAATAACATAATATGTACTATTGTTTTCCCACCAATTCAAAATTTGGGAATCTTACAGAATAACACAGATTTATAAAAAAATAATTGTTACTGCATTGTTTTAAAGCTTCTACAGCAATATAAGCAAAGGCATATTTTGAAATTCAATTTTTGGAGGGATTCGGTTTTAAATTAAGTTCATATCAATCTCAAGGGATCTAAGTTAGAGGTGATTCCTTTATGGGCTCTGACCTGGCCCGTGAGTTTAGGCCCAGTGTTTTTTTCAGGCATACATCTGAGAGGGGCATTTTATATTAACCTAGTTTCTATTTATGTGACAACATTTAGATTTATTTATATAAGGCAAATAGAAAACTAGCCTTTCTCTCAAGTTTCATTTGCCCCCTCTCCCCCGACCAAAAAAATCCCGAAAGAAACTCCCTTAAATATGTCCCTGAATATAAGCAAAATTTCTAATGTATAAAAACCTGTTAACTAAAGTATTTTTGCATGTAACAGGGGCATTATTGTGAAAATGTAGTTAAGTATTCAAATTTTTCATCTGTAAAAGTTTGTTTTACTGCTGTTAAAAACTTATCATTATATTTTGAAAGAGGAAAAAATGTAGCTTCTCTGAATATTATACAGAGTGTCCCAAAAAGATTGAAACACACTTTAATTCTTTACCTGTTGGAGGTAAGTGGGTAATGTAAATTGCAAAAATGTTGAAAGTAAGGTAGGAAATATGACTACGTTAATGAAATAGTCCTCCCATTAATTTTCAAAAAGTTACACTTTTTAAATTTTTATACGACCCCCTTAGACAAATTTGGACACAGATATTCTTAAACTTATTTTTAAGACATCAATTTAAATATTTTAATAGAATGAATAACAATGTCATTTAGATTACTTTAGGAATTTGCACGTGATTGTGAATTTTAAGTTTCTTTATAATGTATATTCCATATGAAGAACAAGTATACTGCAAGTACACAATAAAATTGGAAGTGTAATTCATTAATTGAAGAGTTTAATTCCAAATGGGCTTAAATCACTTTCGCTTGGGTATCATGTTGCGGCAGCTGCGTTCTAGCTCCTAGTAAGTGACTTTAGATACGTAACAGTAGGTGGCAATATTGCACTATATTATACAAGACGAACAAGTGAAAGTGATTTAGGCTCTTTCGGAATTAAGCTCTTCAAATGTTCAATGGCCTTGTAATATGATAGAACTTTCGTAATGCGATAAGAGAAAATGAAAAAAATTAAACTCTGTTACAAATGAATGCGCAAAATTTTCTGATTATATTCTTGTTTAGGTATTAGTGCAGTAGTTGAAATAATGTTTAATACCAAAATCAATGTTTATTCAACAATTTTCTCAAAAGAGGATTGGATGATAATGAAGAAAAAATAAATCCTTATCAAGTGTATACATCGAACATAACAAAATGTTTACATTATTTGAATGACAGCATATATTGAATATATATATATTTGGATACATATTGTTTTTTCATATGCACTTGTCCATCTGGTTGTTTTGAGACCAGATATAGATTACCATTTGTAAACGAACATTTAAAATTTTAAATATTTTTTAGAGTTTTAAATTTTCAAAATTTAAATTAACTATTTTTAAATACATATTAAGTTTTAACATTTGAATATTTTAAAAGCATACAAAAATATCAAAATAAAAAAGAATAGGTGACCTCATTTATAAGGAGAAAGGGGCAAGATGTATACACATAGAATTCATTTTCAAGTAAGCTGTGGCAGTAAATACGTAAAGTACCTCTGCTTTAGAGTGGGAAGAAATTTTGTTAACCATTACACATTAAAATTTGTTAAAGTAAATCTTAAGCTGATGTTCAGATTTTCAATATATTCTATCAAAAGAAAATTTAATATGTTATTTTACAAAAATATTAAAATATGTAAGTTCATATTTTAATAGTTAATAATTTTAATTGGAATTCATTTGTGTTTGCAATCCTTGATTTAAATCTATAAAGGGTTCAAAATTAGTGGTTGTTAAATTGTGTACCTATATATTTTACTTTGATGGAGATTTTAGATACCCAACCGTTCTGCCTTTCTTCGCATGTATGATGCAAATTCCATTTTATCCATTTATTCTTAACTCTAACAATCTAACTAATTCATATCATGGATTACATGCACCCATGCAGCACAGAAGGGTCAAAGACAGGTCTACTAATAAAAGATGATTTATTTTGTGAGTTGAATAATGAAAACAAAATAAATAATTTGAAAATTGCACCCAAATAAGACATATTGGTAACTGGGAAAAATTGGTTAGATGCCATTGTTGCGTGACTTTATGCTCCTACTTTCTAACCCTGCATATATAATGCATTTATTTATGTTATGTTGAAAAGGGCTTATTTACTATTTCCCAAATGATAACAAGTTTAATCATAATTACATTGTTTAAAATATGAAAGTAAAGGAAAACTCTTACTCCATCCTATCAAAAGTATCCATGGAGTTAGATAGGTAGTCCCTTTGCCTCCATAATGATATCTGAAACACTAATTGTTTTATTCAAGTTTTTGTTCAATAATGAAATTATATATTATTTGATCTAAAGTTAATTTAATTTAAATAAATATATGGTTTATATTTGATTAGAGGCTCGTATAACAATGAATCCACATATGTCTGCTGATATTAAAAATGTAAGAGCGATACTGATAGTGGGACAAACAAAACTAAATACTAGGGAATATTAATGTTTAAAAATGACTCACGCTTCAGAGATTGTGTAGTAAGTTACTAACAGATAGTGAGAATTAAAAGACACTAGAGTGTAGATGCTCTGCATGGATACATTTAGTGTATAAAATTTTCTGACAGCTATTCAAAACATTGCTTTTTTATGCTACTACACAAACCGGTAGTAATTAAAGTTCAATTTTATAGTTATGCATTAAACAATATGGTCACTTGGAACTTCCCATGCTGATATAAGTACAACTATAATGTTGATAAAACCTCATAACTTAATATTTACAAATTAACATAATATTTACAAATTTAACCTAATATTTACAAATTTAATCTAATATTTAATGTAAATATTAACATAATATTTACAAATTTAAGCATAATTTCAAAAACTAACAATATGTCATTAACTTTCAAGCATTGAATATATTAAAAACTAGCAAAATTATCTTCTATGCCAAAGAATTCAATTATGATCTCTGGACAAAGAAGAAACTCAGCTGGCAAGCATATGTAAATTATTTTACAGTATGAACAAATTTTAAAAAGTAATAATTTCAGTACAAAACTAATGTGTAAAAATACAATGATAAATATATTAAATTAGCAATGCATCTATCCTACGTCTAACTATTAAGAAATTTTGAAAACGTTATTCCAAAAGAAAAAATTAAAGTACATACAGATAATAACGGAAAAATTTTGTTAGAATAATTAGTAACATTTTATGTAATGTTATTTGTTCTTCATAAATACTGAAAACGTTATCCCAGACATTTCCTTATTTACAGCACACATAACCAGTGGCGTACCCAGGATTTCTTTAAGGGGGGGTTCATCCTTGAGATAGTTTTTCCCCAGTGACGTCATGATATATATATATATATATATATATATATATATATAGTAATTTGAAAGTTCAATATATATATATATATATATATATATATGTTTGTGTGTGTAATTATTTTATAATAAATCGTTTATTCGAATTATACTCGTAAATCCTTTCGGGCATTTCCCATTGGGCATTGGAAATGCATGTTGATCTGACGCCAGTACAATATATACAAATGGTAAATTTATTTTTTATTTATATAAAATCTCTTTTGGTGTTAAGAATATACTACATGCACGTATCTGCAATAAGAAGCCCAAGGCATAGGTATTAGAAAATAACATAAAATAAACTCACCCACCAGGTGATCAAAGGAGAAAACTAACATATATTCATATCTGTTAATTATATGTATAACATCAGAATAATATAAAAGTTATTTTTTTAGTTCTAATAGATTATGTGTGAAAGAGTTAATTCTCAATACTTATGACTCAATGCATGGATTTGTCACTGCGCACTTCATAGGTTATAAGGCAATGTCCAGTTGACGAGGATTCTTTGCAAGTTCATTTAATACGTCTTCTGCAGTTGGGGTATGATTCCTGTGGATGTTCAGAAGAGCTAGACCGTTAATTCTTGTACTTCCAATGGAATTGCGTAGGCACGTCTTAAGACGGCGAAGGGTTGAGAATGATCGTTCGCTTGTGCAAGTAGAAACTGGAAGGACGGCCAATATTTCCAGAAGTCTAAATATATTAGGCATAATATTTTGGTTGCATATAGCCAGACCTTCTATAGCAGTTTTCGGGGGTCTAACTTTATCGTGTCCCCCTGCTCTCATAATTCTTTTATACCACAGTGTTAGCTCAGAATTTAAGTTTTCCTGGCAACCGTCCAAGTCGTAAGCATAAAACTGGTGTGAGCGCTGCGAACACTTCAAGTTGTGAAGGTTGCAAAACTGAAGGATCAGTTGGTACAATGCACTGGAATCCTTTTAAAATTTCTCGGTGTGTTAGGAAGCGTAAATTCAGCTGGGACAAGAAAGAATCGAGAAATGGGATGAAAATGCTGACACGGAAATATGTTTCTGGTGTCGCTGCTGATACGTTGACGCGATTCGTTTGTCTTCCAGCCACACGAGGAATTATAATGGATAATCCTAACTTCTCTAAGGCTTCCGAGGCAGAAATAAATATTTTAGAGAATTCGCCATAGGCATTTTCGAACAAAGATTTTATTTCACTACTAATGTCTTCCGCCAGCTTCGCTGCTTCCCGTAAGTCAATCGTCGACTTCTGCAGAAACCTACACAAATGCACAGTTAAGGAGAACACCTTGTGAATGCAAAAGAACGAAATCACAAACTGGCAATTTGTTACCATGCACAGCAGAGAATTGGCGTGTGCTGACGAATCCTTATCTATCCAGTCTGATATTTTTTGGAGTGTTTCAACAACTGGATTATAAAGCTCTATTACTGTTGTTACAGAGTCATACCTTTTCAACCATCGGGTTGCACAGAGATGTTTTAGTTTTTCTCGTCGTGAAGTAGATATTTCCATATCATTTATTGCGGTCGTGAGTACATGTTGTCTTTTTGGAGTGTTCAGGAATTCATACAAGGTTGCTATAGTCCCCATATAATTCCTTATTGCTGTGACCTCACACGCTTTTGATACTGCCAAATTGAGGCTGTGGGCAGATGGGCAGAGCAGTGTACATAAAGGGCGGATGGAATCACTTCCCTCACATGGGCTTGCACACCATTTAGTCTTCCGCTGATTGAAGCTGCTCCATCGTAACCTTGGTCACGCAACTTCTTGATCTCCACATTTAATGTTTGCAGCTTGTTTAAATTTATTATTGTCGGTGCAATTCCTTTACCCGTTACATCATGGATAGGAATGAATTGCAAAAAAAATCCTTTCACGGCGAATTTTTCCCTGTCGATATAACGAACGCATAACGATAATTGTTCTACACCTGCTATGTCAGTTGTTTCGTCGGCGAGGATGGCAAAGAAAGTTGAATCATTTATTTCACAAAGAAGCTTGCGAAGTATCAAATTATTACAGGCTTCAATTACTTCATTCTGGATTCGGGGGCTGATATACTGCGCATTTCCACCGATGCATTCCAACATTTGTTTCAGAATGGGGTCATACTTACTTCGGAAACGAAGCAGTGCTCGTAAGTTTCCGTCATTTTCATCTGGTTTTTCGGTCACTGCAATTCTCCCTGAATCCCTTTGCCATCTCAACGCGAGTCCTTGCTCTCCACAAAACAAAACTGTTTCAATGATTGGTATGATATTTTTTCTGTTTTCTAATTTTTTTTCTCACTGCCGCAGTATCTAATTGCTCTTTCACAGACTTTTTCTTTCCACACGTAATGCCACTCAAAGTTCTAGCAATCTCTATTGATTGCTTATGATAGTGACACTTTTCATGCTGGGAAAATCGCTCGACGGCATCTTTCCAGTTATCAAATTTAGCTTTACATAACTGACCTAAGGGCTGCTTACCAGATCCGGCACCATCATTAGGGGCAAAAAGTGCACAACATTTGCAAAAGGCTCCACCCAGAAAGTCTGAATAAGCAAGCCATTTCCACCGATAAAGCCATTTACACTGGAATCGCAAATTTCTTTTTCCTTTTGTTGGAAAAGCAAATCCTGGATTGGGTTCCAGACGTTGTTGAGTATGTCCAGTTTTTTATCATTCGATATATCTTTCACTACAAACAATCCAATATCATATGGGTGTGCTTTAGTAAAGCTTTGAGAGGCATTCAGGATTCGTCGGGTTTATATGACACACATGGCTTTACACCGTTATTCGATTCCGATATAAGTGTTGAACTAGGGGCGACTTCACTAACGGAACCAGAGAAATTGTCAATAAAAGCACCACATTCATGCTGAGAGGAAGAAGAAGCACTTGGGATGGATGGCGTTATGTCTGCATTTGCACTACTCATGCGAAAGTCATTTACACGTGGCTTTTTACCAAAGAAATGTAAAATTGAAGTATGTGATCGTTTAGACATACCGGTCAGTATACTGTAACTTTAGATTATAATTTAAAAATAGAATTCAAATATCAACACCACTGATTTAACGAGAACCATTTGTGATTAACTGACGAAAATTCGAAGCTTGAATAAAAAACACCAGCTTGCGGGGTCAGAGTCAGAACTGAATAACAAAATGAAACAATTAAAGTTCCTTTTTGTCTTATAGCTGGGTTTGATGCTTACTACGTCAGACGATACTGGTTTCGAGGAGCGTACAATCCGTTGTGTACTGAAGAATTTCGTGGAATTTACAGAAATTTTGTGACAAAAGCTGCACGTGACATAAGCACGTACACCAACCGCTCTCACAGATTCTTTACTGCTACATTCCTCTAGTAACTGGAATCTGGTTGCCTCCCAACCCTCACCCCCCAACTTTTGAGGTCTTCCAAAAGAGCTCTGTCAATCGCAGAAACTGGAGGTTACATTGTCAACTTGGGTAGGTGAGCGCCAGCGCAAGGGAAAATGACAGTATTTTTTTTTTAGCTTTACCGGCAGTTTTCAAAATTACTAAAAAATAACCTTGAAAGAAACTTAAATCCTGGCACAATAGTTTGGCTCAAGGGGGGGGGGGATTAACCCCATAACCCCCCTTGAGTACGCCACTGCACATAACATATAAACAATGTAAGCAGAACGATTAAAATTCAAAAATTAGACTTCGTACTTACTTTATACTTCTTAAATTAAAATAAATAGGATTCAGTAACAAAATAAACTACAAAAAGCACTATTTGGTTTGGTTTGTTTCACAGATGAAAAAACGTGGTAAATTCGGTTGGTAAGGGTTACCGCATTGTTTTTCAACTGCAACCGCAAGGGCTGAGCATTGGCGCGTTATTGGGATTTTCGCCAAGGACCGATGTCAGCGCTACCTGGCGGGCATCCTGGGTTCTGTACGCACCACCGATTCTGAATACGCTCACCTCCCTTCCCCTACATCCCTTTTTTTCTTTAAGCTATAATGGTTATTATGCCTGATATAATTTTTTAATGAAGTATCAATCAAGTAAGTATTATATTTTAATATGTATAACAACGCAGATTTCCTTTTAACACTAATCTGATATCATTTCAAGATTGTTTTATATCAAATTCAAGTATTATTTACAAAAATATCAAATTCTTATCAATCGAGTATAATAAGTACACGGTAAAAGAGTGCATATTCTGTTAAATGTCTGAAAGGCTAGATGGACACAATGAAGTTTTTGCTGTTTATAAAATATCAGTACACTTCCCTGTGTTTTTCTAGCCAAGAATTTGTAAAGATATCTATATGTAAAAATTATATCACATATGTAACTAATCAATTATTTGCCAATCTTTATAACAATTCATACCAACACCTTTTTACACAAAGCACCCCATGCCTAGCAATAAATAGTTATAGATTGCAGACATACACACATGTAGATACTGCCAACGGCCGTACCGTGCTGAAAACACCGGTTCTCGTTAGATCACCGAAGTCAAGCAGCATCGGGCGCGGTTAGTACTTGGTGGGTGACCACCTCGGAACGCCGCGTGCTGTTGGCCATCTCGGGTGCGGTATCCCCGTGGTTTGCGCGCTAGATTTGCACGCTGCCACATATGCCGCCGTGTTCATGCGGAGTACGATCACGTTAAACATGTGGGTCCGTAAGTCCTTCCGAGAGGTTGGTGGTAGGGGAAGGAGGGTACGGTCCCTGTGGATGCCTCCCCCACTGGGTTCCGGTCTAAATTGGGTGGCACTTCCCGGCCGTCCATACAGTTACCTTACACCTTTCTGGTAGGTCGGACGGTCTGGGTCATCAACATCAACACATGTAGATACCTTTACCTTTACCTATACCTTTACCTTTACACACATGTTACCTTACACCTTTCTGGTAGGTCGGACGGTCTGGGTTTCAACAACAACAACACATGTAGATACTTTATATATTTTAACTAATTTTGTATTTACTTTTGGACAAACATTCATTCAACAAGCTTTCTTTTGTAGAAGTAAGTAATTTTGTTGTGATATTCATTTTCTGTTATCATTTATGTTAAACAAGACTTGATGTTTTCAACAGTCAAGTAACTCTATACTACTTAAACTCTATATTACTCCAACATATGATTTAAGAGCACGGTGAGCCAGCACTCATAAGAAGGGGAAGGTTTTTCAGCATTCTGTTGCTGATTTTATCAGAGCCGGGTGATTTCTTCACTTTGAAGCTGTGTATAATGTGATGAACTTCAGCCAGGTGTATGGGATCAAGGTCGTTTGGTGCTTGTACGTTAAGTGCATTCTGATTGGTCTGTTGGAAATCGTGTAAAGTGCCTGTGTAAAGATGGCTGAAGTTAGGGTCTTCGTGTGATGAAAATTGGAGTTCCAAGCTGTCTGCAATAGCATTAGCTTTTTCCTCTGCAGTCTGGGAGAGAGAGTGTTGGCCATTAATGGGCGGAATTGTTGTTCTCGTTGTTCTCATGTTTTTAGCTGTTCGCCAGAGACTGTGAGTCGTGGGTGTGAGTCCCTCAAGGTGAGTATGCCAGCGTTGCTGGGTGTGAGTTCGAATCATAGACTTGACCTCGCTATGAAGTTTACGGAGTTGCGCACCAAATGGAGGATACCTGCCAATCTCTCCGTAACCGATTACGCTGCTTAATTTTGGCTTTGATATCACTCGGGAGCGAGTGATAATTCGGTCGTGAATGATTTGGTTTCAAGGCTGCAGCTACTGCCTCTAGCAGTAAGTGATTAAAATCTTGGACGACATTTTATCAATGTCGTCAGTGCTGGTAATTTTGAGAGGGGGGGGGCAATACTAAAATTATTAAGATTGTGACGAAAATCGTCCCAATTTGTAAATAGCTCCACCGGGTAGTCCAAAGATAAACTATTAAAATTAAGGGTCAGTATTACAGGAAGGTGATCAGACGTCAGTTTATCATCGACGCTGATCGTATGATGGAAAGGAATATTTCTGAAAAGAGCCAAATCAATTATGGTTGGGGTCCTTCCTGTAAAGAAGTGAGTGGGGTGGGTGGAGCTACGATCCTACAGTTGGCACACTGGGCCAAACGTTTTAGTTCATTGCCTTTACTGTTCGAAGCTATGTCCCAGGAACAGTGGCGAGAATTTAGGTCACAAGCGATGATAATGTTACTGCTAAGTCCTAAGAGTGCTTCAAGCTCGGACGAAGGCAATCTAGTATTATTAGCAGGCGGGATATACACTGAAGCAAATGCAATCGGGACCAAATTTGGAATAGTGACTTTGATAGCTGTGGCCTCAAGCTTCGTGAAGGCCGGGATACTTAACCTATGATGAGGAATGTTGTTTTTAACGTAGAGTGCAGTACCGCCACCTGCAGTAACCCGCCCCAGCTCTCGTTCTATACGAGAAGTAACCTGCATAATTACAGATTGCTGGGGAGGAGGGGGGGGGGGGGTCAGGTGAGTTTCATTCACCATAAAAATATCGAAATTTTCATCTACAACATAATCCCGCATCTCGTCAAACCTGGAACGCACTCCATTGGCGTTCCAAAAGCCGACTTTGAGGGACTGCAAGGTACGAGTTGCCGAAAGAGAGTACATGGCGAAGCCAAGTAAGAACGGTCAGGGTGGGGGGCTTATCTAGCCAGAGCATCATAGCTCTGGTAGAGAAGCCAAACCATATCAATTTGTCGCCATACGCAGCTGGGGAAGTGCTCGCTCAAAGGCGGCAAGTAGTAATTCCTTGTCATGAGAGTTTCTCATGGCCAAGAGAGATAATAAGAAGTCGGTATAGTTGATAGTACTGGTGCTATCAACTTGAGATTTTGAATTTAGGGCGGCGACGGCTGGGACCGACTGTATCTCAACAATTTGTCGAGTAATTTTGGCAGGGGGGGGGGCAGTTTGTTCCTGTGGCTTGCCAGAAGCGACAGATGCAAAGTTAAGATTAGTCTTAATGCCAGCTGGTCGGAAAGGACGACCTGCGTCCCCAGGGTTTAATCCTGGGGGGAGGGGGCGAGAGTTAGGATTAAATTTCTGCTGGGGAGCCCTATTGCTCTTAGTCGCAGATGAGTTGCCCGGGTTTTTCGGGCAACCGCGCCAATTAGCAGCGTTTTGGCCGCTGCAATTGCAGCAGAGCGAGTCGCTTTCAATGAAAAACACCAGGAGAATTGTTCAGGAAATGCAACAGATGGCGCTGCAGTTATAACGAACCCGCTCATAGCAGATAATTCTATGCTTTTCTATGCAAAATCTGCGTCATTTGAAATTAAAAATTTAAATAAACTAAACTGTTTAAAATATGTTTTGACTTCAAATTAGAGTTTCTGGAGAATTATTTTTCTACTGAAATTATTCCTACAGTTAACACGGATATATTATTGCAATATATATATATTTTAAATTCGTTTCTTGCACTAAAACAGACAATTTCATCTGTCTTAGATGCGTTAAATTTTTCTTTTTCTTTTTAGTATTATTTTGTAAGACATTTCATTATTATTTGGTAAGCAAAAGTTATTTTTATAATTATATAAAATATATATAGAATCATAGAATTTCATCTCACAACTTAGGGAGGGATACAAAACGAATGAATTTACAATAAGTTTGTTTTAAATATTGCATTTGTAGACAGAAATGCATATAAACTTTCTTTTATTCAAAAAATTAAATAAAATAGCTTAGATAAAACTTGAATACAATTTTTGTGAATAAGTCGTTTTGTGAGTTGTGTTTGGTAAAAAATAGTCAAATTTATCTTCATAAATAAATAAATAATAAAACTTACCTGGTAGCTCATCTTTATAGCATATTACTGTAAATTCTTGAAAATTACTTTATATCTATTCATAGTACTATTAATATAAGAATATTCTGTCTTGATTATATTTTCATTACATCTATCTTGATTACCTTATAACTATACGCATATATTAAATAAATTATGCATCAATTAATTTGACATCATATTGAGAACTTTTAAATAATTTTTTTTTTTTACATGTTAGAATTCAAACTTTATTGAATTAATTTCATAATTTCAATAATAAATTTGCACCAGTTGAAGAAAATGACATATATAAATTGAACAAAATATTTACAGATAAGGTATTATTTCTTACCTTATATTACATAATAAATTTAATATTATACAATGTCTAATAAAAATCATCAGTATAATATAGACATACACATCCTCTCAGAAAAATAAATCTTTCAGGAATATTATCTACTTTAAAGGAGACAAAAACTAAATTATAATAAAAATATTTTAATAACAAAAAGTATCATTATTATTTGAATATTTTGCTTTGTTTCTTTGTGTACATTTGTCTCTGTTGATATCTTTAATATAAAAATGAAGTCTGGTTATTAAGTAAAATCTCAATAATGTTTCTGTTCGACCTTGTGGCTTTCACATCCTATAATGTTTAATGTGGAGTTCGACAAAGTGTCAAATAAGTCACTTATATTATCTCTGAAGTAAATTTATAGAGAAACATGTTGTAAATTTGTACTCTAAGTTTTTAATAAAATTATATAGATTTATTGAGGGGTACATAAAACTTCCATCATTAAATGCTTTAGTGAATGATGAACATTCATTTGTCAGAGAGTTTCCCTGATCTTCTATCTGCATTTTATATTCAGTACATCTAATTTTGCTTTTAAATTTTCTGACAACATAACCAGCTATTTAATAAATTAAAAATCTGTAATCACTGTATTGCCCATTAGGTACATTATTAGATAAAATTTGTGAAATATCTGAAATATTTCCATTCTCAACAAGTAAGTCAACTTTAGATAAAATTGAATTTTCAGTGGAATTATCAGGGCATATTGTAATTAATGACTCATTCACAGATGGGTCAGCCTTTTCATCTCTTGGAGGATACGCCAAATTGTAAAATGACAAGCATTCTACAATTTTAAGGAATTCTGCAGTAGTAGGATGATCATTACACCCTCTACACTGTCCGGCTGTCCAAGTTGCTGCTCAATGAGTCGGACGGTCTGGGTTTGCCACCCTCTACACTGTCGTATTACGCTAAATAAATTTTCCAGTTTATCCTGTGATAAACGTGATGCCAGCAAATATTTAAAATTGTCTACTGATGTCAGGTACTGTATAAGAGATAAAGCACTGTTTATTGTGACTCTCAATCCAGTAGCTGTTGTTTTGCTCACGAAACCACCTATATCATGGCAATGATTCTCCCAGTCATCCATATAATGAAACCATTTCTTTAAAAACTCACTTTCTACACTTGAAAACTTTAGACCTTTTGCTGGAAAATGAGAGTAAATTATTTGTATAAGTCCATCAATTTTTTTATACAATGAATAGCAGGTTCTGCATCTACATATTGAGATATAATCTGATCTTTGTAAATATACAAACCTTTCAGAACTTTAGAAAAATTGAACTAATAGATGAGTCTAATCGATAAGTTCAACTGACGATAACAGATGGCGCTCCACTTTCTTGTACCGCAGTTTACTCGATGTATCCTGAATTATTGGAACAAGTTTTTCAACACCTTTCTCTTACGAACACGACACCACAGAATACTATATTCTAGGCACTAGGTATTCTAGGTATTCTATACACTAGGTATTCTAGGTTACCTTACACCTTTCTGGTAGGTCGGACGGTCTGGGTCTCAACAACAACAACTAGGTATTCTAGGCACTGTACTAAAATCTCTGGCCCCTGCCTGACTACTGTGCTGTGTGTGAAACAAACGTCCGGTGCTCACCAGGAATAAACTATCCGCGGGGTTTGCAACTTCAAACGAAATGGATGCCACCTGTAAAGACAGCACTGATATATAGAATCGAGGAGTAATTCCAGATAAGATCTCATTAGGTAGGCAAAATAAATCATTTCTACTTCTTGGTAATCATTTATAGTTATTACTGGTGGGAAACAGCTATTTTTTGGAAATGCCATAACATGGCTGTAAATATTCTATTTCTCTTTTAATTAGGTGGTCTGTCGAAAAAGTTCTGGTGACCAAGTGTTTTTGTCATTAGCGTAAACATGTTTCCTGGGAGTAAAGATGAGCTTAGTTTGTGTGCGAGATAGTTTAGGGAGCTATGGTAAGGAAGATGTGACATTTACGTTGATAGGATTTTCTTTCAATTATTTAACAATGTTTAAATTTATTTTTATTATGTTTAAAAAATTTCATTTTTTGGTATTTAGTAAAATATGAAGTTAGAAAAAAATCTTGAAATTTCCCAGAGAGGGGAAAAGCCCCTCTGCCCCCCGTAGTCGACGCCTATGCTAGATCCCATTGCAAGACTCTACGCTGAAGCAGTTGGGCCTGATTTCCTCCTTGTGGAAGAAAATGCCCGTCCTCATCGAGCTAATATCGTTGACGAATACCTGGAAAATGAGGGCATTTCTCGTATGGAGTGGCCGGCGTATTCCTCCAGACCTTAATCCCATTGAAAACCTTTGGGATGCCCTCGGGCGTGCTGTCTCTGCACGTTTACTTCCTCCAATCAGTCTCAGAGAGTTGGAAACTGCCCTATTGGAGAAATGGTCATTGCTCGCATTTGCGATGGTTGATCACCTCATTGAAAGCATGGAAAATCATTGTAAAGTTTGTGTGACGGAGTGGTCACATACCATATTAATGTAGGTTCTGTTTGGTTTGTTTGCCTTAAAACATCATTTTGTAAATGACCCAAATGTGACGTCACCTTATAACTTACGAAAAGTAAATATTTTTTTCATCTTTGTACATAATTCTTGTTTTCTTTAATGCATAAACACATTTGTCACCTTCATGTACAATTTTGAGTTAATCAAAGCTTTACTTTTCCATTTTTGTTGACTTTACCGTCCGTGCTTAACTTTTGGAAGCCAATGTAGTGTATATATAAATGCTCTAGTATTATATTATGTGTACAGAATATTGAACGCTTATGATTATATATATACTGAGAATTATTAATAAATATGATTTTTTACAAAATGTTGATAAAAGTTTGATATTATAATGAATTAGTTATTGAAGAAAATTTATGTTTCGTGATAAGTAAACATTTTAAATATTGATGGTTATATTTAAAGAGGTTATACTTTTAGAAATTGAAACAAATACGATAGCCCCAAGAGGCCTAATTATTGATAAGTATGATAAAAGCGATATGAAAATATATCTATTAATATATGTGTTCAATATATTCTTGGATGAGATAATGTTTAAATGTCAATAAATATTCTGGTACTCTGTAATGAAATGAATGCACCTTGAGTTTAACTAATATTAATTGATTTTCAAGAAAAGATAAAAATTCAGGTAATTTTAAAGTTACTAATGAATTAAGCTATTTCAGGTATGCTATGGTCGGTTCTTCAGGAGTTGGTATTTATTACTTGCATTTTCCCAATTCGGAATTTGTTGTTTTCCTGAGTTTATTCTGAGTTGACCCTTCGCAACCGGCTGCGAGACTTGTGGCTACCAGATCTGGGCAGGCCCGTAGCCAGGCCGAATGTAAAGGGGGGGGGGGCATCGAAAACTTGAGGGGAGGGCAAATAGTTTGGTGTTCTCAGGGTTATATCCAAGATTTTATTTGGAGGGGGAGGGGTTCCTAATATATGTTACCATTCAATTGACCTTTACCTTTTAAGTGTCAATTACTGATAAGGGAGCGTTCAAGTATTACGTAAGCACCGTTGGGGGGGGGGGGGGCTGTGCATATTTTCCTATGTTAGCTAATGTTAATTTATTCAATTTATGCTTACGAGGGGGGAGGTTATAAAATGGCCAAAATATTGCTTACTTAATACTTGAACGCTCCCCAATGAGCAAACAAACACTTTAGATTAAGAAGTGGAATGTAGCCAAAATTAATTCAAAATAAAGAAAAAAAAATTCATTGCATTAGAGTTTCATTTGAAACTATTTACAATTCTACCTGGAATTCACAGTTTATAATAGCAGCAGCTTTCTCGTCTTAATTTTTGCAAACGACAATACAAATTTGTCCAAGTGCAGAGCTTTCGTAATGTCTTTATTGTAAGACATTAACACCAGGTCTGCTTTCCGGCCATGACACAACACATTGACAGTCTCTGGGAAAGTAACACTGATGTTAAGTGTGAGAAACAGTTTTCAACTGTTGCAGTACTCAGTACTACTTGGAATAATTTGTGCAACTTCTACTAGTAGTCCAATTCCTGGAAATGCAGATCCATAATTGGATAATTCAGCAGAAAACTGGACTAATGATGACACATCCCCAATTAATGATTCTGCCAATTTAAGTTCATGTTCCAAGTTTACCATTTTGCTCACATAGTCTGTGTTATGCAGTAGAATTTCACAGAGAGGTCATAAGTTGTCCATACTCCTACTTTTGCTAAGCAAGTGTTTAGATACTGCTGCTATGACAGAGTTTGCTCTCTCCTTGAATCTGTTTCCCATCTCTTGAGTGCAGTGATCAAGAACTCTGTTACACAGTTTCTTAAGCTCTTCCCTATTAGTGTCCATTCTACTTCTGCCTTCAAAGTTTTGCTTTCACCACCAATAATATGGTCTTTAAAAATTCCTGGCATCACACGCTGTCGCTTTACATGTACTTCAATCCTTGTACTTTCAACAGTTTCACTGCAAACATTCTCTGCAATTTCAAAGATGCTTTGGAAATCGCTGTCATCTTTCTCATTGACTGGAGTTGACTTAGAACATTCTCAATCAATTTTATGGCTGCACCTATATTTAAATCCCTCTGCTGCCGCAATGCTGTTACAGGCTTCAGATATCCTAGCATTTTGAGCATCAATTCAGTAAGAAAACAGAATGTCAGGTTACTAACCTGTTTTAGCAGTCCAATAGCTTCAGTTTTGAGAGTACCAAATTTTTCTGCAGAAGATGTATTGTCAATATATTCTAATGCTGAAACAACTGCATTAATAGGCGTTTTAAAGATTTCCCTTCATAAATGCGAGAAACGAGGCCTTTCTTAAAGAAAACATATAATTGCTCACACGAATCAGAATACTCCTTTACCTCTAAGATTGCCTAGCACGTATCATTTCTAAGTGCAGCTGGTGGTTGAAGCAATGAAGAAATACTATGTACCTTTCGAGTTCCTTTGACAGAAGAAACTGAACCCCCACCAGCTGGTCCCTGCATTACAGATGCTCCATCATAAGACTGAGCAACCAGGTTGTCAAAATTGCAAAACATGTAAGACTCTCCGATATTAAACAGCGCTACATTTTATGAAAACACGATTTTTATACTAAACAAACAGAGCTATTAAAACAAGTCTTTCAAAAAGAATATTGCGTAACATTATTTTATCATTTGGGGGGGGGGGCAAATGATTATCTAGGGGGACCAGGCCTCCCCCCCCCCCCTGACTACGGGCCTGGCTCTGGGTAGACTTGCTTTGTAAAAGAAAGTTAAGTTACAATTTTAAAACTAATTTAAATGTTTTTCTCACATACTGTATAGTGTAATGCTGCCTGTGTAACAGTTTAGGCAAATAAATATCACATTTACTGTCCACTACTTTGCTTTCAATTAACTTTCGCAATACCCCATTTTAGTTTGACATCCGATAATCTGGCACGGCACTGCTGAAGTTTCCAACGTGCCACATTATCGGAAGTTTACTGTACACATATTTGTGTATGTGTAACATATATTTCTGTTTGTTTCATACGAAATAAAATTAAAATGTCTATTGCAGTTTATACATTTTGTAGATTCATCTAATGTCGAAAAAATAACATACCATGGGCACTCATTGAACATCTGGGGGTGGGCAAACTCAATGATAAGTACTTGATGCCCGACTTTGTGATGTTGAAAGTCCAGGGGGGAAGTGACTTCCCCCCTCCCTCCACACATATTTGCTTTCTCCTATGGGCGCCCGTGCAAAACGGAAAACCGCTAATTTTATTCGTAAAATCGAAAGAAATGGGTAAATAGATACATGTAAAGTATTTAAAGTTGATTGTGACTTTTCATATATTTGTTTTAAATTACTATTTCTTTAGGAACCAGTTCTTTGTATGGTAATTCGTTAAACGTAGGGTTGCGTGTATATATATTTAGGTTATTACCCACAAAAACATAGTCTGCCATAGGTAAAATATTACGTATTCTCTCACATGCCATATACGTTAAAAATTATATCGTACAAACCGCTGACTCAAACAGGTTACCAAAACCTACATTCAGATGAGATTGCAAATAAAAAAAAAGAGTTCAATCGAGATTTTGCATACTAAATAGTTTGTTTAAAGTCGCAATTTCTATACATAGCTACCTAGCTACCAAGAAAGAAAAAATACGATGATGTGTATTACGTGCAATAACTGATTGCCCCTATACTGGAAATAAGCTTTTTAATATTTTGTAAGATTGGCAATTTTCCTGCAACGCGACGGGACATATCTTGCGGTTTTGAAGATCAAAATTGATATATCTAATCATCAGATCAATAACTAAAAAAATAAATATATGGGGGAAACATTTCACCAAGGACTGACCATCAACCTTGAAACACACGATGTTGATATAAAATAGAAAATGCTGTCTGATATAAAACACGTGACAAAATACGTGCACGATTTCAATCAAGGACTGTTTTTGGATTTCCACTTAGAGAGCTACACATTTAAGTTGAAATTTCCTCTATATAATTTAATTTTATTTTTGAGCTATTTGTCTGACAAATTATAGAGGAAAGGGTATGAAAACATCTGGTTGCAACGCGCGGAATTATTTATTCCTAAATGAATGGTGTAAAGCAGTATATTATGATGTATTTGAGTCGAAGATAGCGCACGGTAATTTTTGTTCCCCCATCTGAAACTAATCCTTTTGCTACTAATATCCTTGATCGTGTACAAATTATTATAAATTTGCATTTATATGTGATGGTTTACAAGAAAAGGGTTCAGTTGTCGGAAATTTCTCGAAGTTCAGCTTTTGAATATAATATTTAATTTTAGCTTCATTTTAACTTGCAGAGCACAATAGAAACGTTTCCCGTATTGAGAAGCACATGTGGCTACCTAAATTCACCATTTAAAAGAGTACAGTTGTCGGTATTATATACGTTATCTCAGAAGTAAAATTACCAACAATTGGACCCTTTTCTTGTAAACTTTTTCCTTGTCACATATTTCAAATCATTGCAATAACATGTAGGGAGGGAGCCTTTTCTGTGTTTTAAAGTTGTGTATGCCCTTTTCTGTCAAATTTTAAAGCTTATTCGGGCTAATTTCAGAACTCTGAACTCTGAATTTTTTTATCAGATTTTTCATATCGTGTCAAGATTTTAAATTGTGAAGCCAATTGTTGATTTTGAATTCATTAGTCGTCGCATTGTCAGTCATGTGCCAAGTGCTCTCAGTGGCGTAACAAATGTGGGGAGGGAGGCAGATGGGGCCATCTGCCTCCTAAAGGCAGCCAATAGAAAGAGGTTAAAATATTAAGGCTAAAATATCCCCCCCCCCATATAAAAAGTCCACCCATGTTTTGAAAATTTAACATTGTACATTGTATAGACTTGATTTTGTTTCAACTTGCGAGTTAAAAGCTAAATGATGCCGAAAAAAAATTGAATGCAAATTTCATAAATTTTGCAACATCTTTTTATAAATACTTTTTTTTTCTAAATTTTCGACTTTCTATATTCGTGCGTATGGCAGAGGGAGGAGCCAATTTTATGCCTTAGCCCCGGGCGCTTCTAACTGTAGCTACGCTCCTGTGTGCTCTAGATAGTATCTAGAATCAACATTTATTTAATTTTACATGTATTGATTCATTAATAATATAAATATAACCTACCCAGAGTCAAGAGTTTTTACAATGTAAAACTCAACTCAAATTGAATTGGGTCTATTAGGCGCTCATAGTTTTAAAGCATTCCGATTTCTGACTAGAATAATATATTTTTATAATATATAAAAAATCTTGAAATTACAAAATCTGCTTACTCTCCTTCCGAGAGGGTTGTGGTAGGGGAAGGAGGGTACGGTCTCTGTGGGTGCCTCCCCTTCTGGGTTCCGGTCTAAATTGGGTGGCACTTCTCGGCCGTCTAAATAGACACCTTATACCTTTGGGTAGGTCGGAAGGTCTGGGTCGAAGAAGAAGAAAATCTGCTTACTCAACATTGCTTAAATAATCATGTTTTAAAGGATTTCGTGACATATATCATAGCTCAAATATACAATAATTTTTTGTTCATTGTATCAACATATACCCATGCCATAACTCTTTAACCATAGGCCAGGGGTGCCCAACCAGTTGATCCAATCAGTTGCAATCCAACCAGTTGCCCAACCAGTTGATTGTGAATAGATATTTATGTGTTTTCATATATTCCATTCCATTTTATTAATTGATTCTAAAAAGAAAATCAATTTCAGACTAGATTCTAAGATTTTGATAAGATTGAAAATATCGCATTATTATTATTATTATTTTTTAAATGCGTTTCAAAAGTATATAACGTTTTAAGATGATATATTTGAAATCCAAAGATTGTACTTACAAATACGCCAGATATGAATACTCAATACTGACAAATGCGGTAAAAAAGCGGATGTCTTGTTTTGTTTCTAAGCATTTGGAGAAATCCGCATTTTTTTTTATATGAAAATTTTAAAATCAGAGATGAAATTTTTGATCACTGTTTCGAATATCTCCTTCATCGTATAATCCCGACATTGAAAATATTGCCAAATCTAGGAATGCCAACAAGCTTATTAATACTCGTATTATTGTACATAGTATTTACAATGTTCCTAATTTTGTTTTTTCTGTGATATGATTATATCATAAATTGTATATATTTTGTTTCTACTGAAATGTTTAATAAACTTTATATATATGCAAACGTTATATATCACATTGTTATTTATCCCGTGTAAATGCAAATCGCGATGATGCTATATAAAAATAAGAAAGATCAATCATGCATAAGCATTGATTATGAAACACTTTCCAACTGAAATGCAATTTCATTTAAAAATCAATAAAATGTGATACATTCAGTGGTGATATCTTTTACATTATCACAGTACTACAGTAATTTATTATACTTAAATATTTAAAACTGTATCGAAATATAAATCATCTGATTCTCTATGCAAAATCAATGAATATTTCATTCATATAACTTGTATTCCAGACTCCAGAGCTAAATAATTTTGTGTGAAAAAAATTCAGCAATTCTTATGTAACTCACCTTACAACCGCTTGAGATATTTGCATTCTGCATAATTTAAATTAGGCTTCGTTGAAGAAATAATAAAAGTTTAGGGATAATTTAAAATCACAACTATTGTAATTGCGTAGGCACGGAATTTAGATACACAGATAATATATATGTGTGCGTGTGTATGTATTCAAAGTATCGGAATCGTGCCGAAGATCGGAACTCGAATTTTCGAAGGATCTACACGTTTGGGTACTTCTAGAACACGAAAAAACTATTTTTAGGAAGACGTCTGTGTGTGTAAGGGTGTATCTGTGTATGTTTCTGTGTGTCTGCGAGGATATTACATCCACTCTAATTGAAAAATTAATGGACCGAATTTCATAAAATTTGGTAGGTATGTTTTTGTGGGAAACCCTGATGTTCATTAGATTCATTAGATTATAGTACGATTCGTAATAAAAGAATCTGCCTTCTTTGCGAAATGGCCGGCAGAAATTGCCTTTATCCACTCTAGCTAAAAACTAATGGAACAAATTTAACACAATTTGGTGTATAATATTTCAATAACCTACAAGTGATGTATATACCAAATTTAACAAAATTTGGTATATAAATCATTTGTAGGTTATTCTAGTACGATTCGGGAAAAAGGAACGGGCTGTTTTTGCGAAATGGCCCGCAAAAATCATTAAATATAAAAATAAAGGACTACGTGTGCTCAATTATATCAATTAAATTCCTATTTTATACTTGATTTTTAACAACAAAAAGAATAAGACTAACCCCATTACTCTAGGACTAGCCGTCTTTGAGATATTTTAGTTTTTTTGCGTTTTCGCTACGCCACCTTTGACAATAAGTCCATCTATCAAATGAGAACTAAATTTAAGTTTAACGTGCAAATTGAATGTCATTTAAAATACTTATGGCTGTTATTTTGTGCAGATAAACTCAAATTATTATTAAAGAAATAAAGAGAACGTGAATATGAGTCTGCAGAGAAAGACATGTGCTGTCCACATCAGAATTTTTAACAATATTTCAACAATGATTTATAGAAGTGAACGGGATTATTTGCAGGCCATTTCGAAAAAAATGTTGGATCTATATTTAAAGATCCACCAAATTGTTGTAGAATAAAATGTTCTACAAATTTTAACTCCCTAGGACGTAGGAAAGTGCATTAAAAACGCCATCAAATAAGTATATCATGAAGAGTTATATAAAATTAAAAAAAAAATTGAAAAATAATTATCTACCAAATTCATTTTAAAATGTGAAGCCTCTTTCATATACAAAATAATTAAACTCTTGGAAAGATATTTATTATATAATATATCTATTTTTTCTTTCTGGAGGATATCGCAAAAGTCAGAATTTAATTGAATTCGTTTTTCTCCCTATATTAAATAATTTTTAATTAAAAAACTACCTAACATACTGACACAACCTAACTACCTGACATTTTTTTTATACATTTTATGGGATAATATGAATATTTTCTAAAAATTTCGAAGCAATTTGTGAATGTGCTTAAAAAATGTTTTAAATGTGCTTAAAAAATGTTTGAAAAATTAGGTCCCATAGGGTTCAATGTATTTCATTTTTTCAACCAGGGTTCAATAAAAAACTAATTGGGTGATATTATTTATTTATATTCCCATAGGTCCCACAGACCGTCTGAAAAACATACTAAAATTTCATTTTGATAAAGTCATTTTTACGGCAGTTATCGTGCTAACGGACACAGACAGACAGACAGACAGACAGAATGAACAAAGTCATAAACATTTTTCAACTATGTTGTAAAGTGTTAATAAAAAGCTAACGATGACTCTATATAAAAAAGTTGGTCACAAATACACAAAAATTGGGCGGTCCTGCTGGACTATATTTAGTTCAAGCAGTCTCAAATCTGTATAATAATTGTTTCACGTATTTGTGTCTTTTCAGGTTCTTCAGAAGATCCCACCACCCCGGTGAGCTGGAAGGCTGAATCTTTGCACACTGATAGAATCTGACCCATGAATGATACTAACTATCCGGATCTTTGATATGCCTCCCATTTAGCGGAGAAAATAGGGGTTTTCGAAAAGTCTTTCCAGATCAACGAGATATGTACGGTAACTAGATATAGATAACTCGATGTTCCATACTCTTCAGAAGCCCCCCGATGCAGGGCCGCCCATAACTTGTAGCCCCTACAAATAGTCATTACGGTACCCCCCCCCCTCAATATTTGATTTTCCCTTTTTTATGAATTTTTTATTTCTTCTTCAGCTTCTAAAAGAAAATATTGGCGATACGGACCAACCTCTGAAGCCTTGTCCCCCATTCTAGTGGTGTCTATCCCCCTTATGGGCGGCTCTGCCAGGTGACTTAACTGAATCTTTTTATGTTTATAGTATTAACCACAGGATAGTACCTAAAGAAGCTGAACTCGATGTTCCCCATGAGAGCGAACAAGAAAAAAAAAGAGGGGGGGGGGTCAAAAGTATTTCCAGAGTCTTTTCATAACCTCCCAAACCATTCCTTTGACCATAAGGCAAAACTTCACAAAATATTGACCACCTAACTGAGCGAAATTTCGATTAAGACGATCATTTTTGACGCTAAGCGTCATGTATTGTTTAACAAAGTGAAAACTATTAAAAAAAAATGTTTCAACATTTTAAAATGTTAATTTCCATGCATTTGACAGGGAACTAGTTACTTTCAGATGTTTCGAGCACAAATTTTAAGCGACCTACCTGGTTCGTGAGTCGTGAAAAAAAAAGTGAGGACTGGAAACAAAGCCTTTCAGATTATAGTCAGTGGGAAAACAGTGAGTTGACGCAAAAATGCTGTTGAAACTTCAACACATTACAAAAGCTGTACTAAATACTATAACGTTTGATTTGTTAATTACTTGTGATTTTAATAAAATATAGAGTTCCTAGGGAAGTCGATGTAAGGAATGATCTATATGAGTTTGTTCGTTAGGTCTATCTATAGTGAAAAAAATCTGATGCGGGAAGCACATAACTTTCCCTATATAATGCAATGAATTAACTGCTTTCACGGTGAAAAAATAATGTTTGAGATCCGCGACACAATATTTTGAACATTGAATTGTACATTCATCGCTTTTCTGGATGTAAAACTATTTCGAAGTACCCAATTAACTTATATTTCGTGTATCTCTAAATTGACAATTATCAATATTGATAGCAGCAGTAATAAGCAATATAGTTCATATATTAAAATATTTGAATAATTAATTCTTTAATTTGGAGTTATTTTCGTTAACTTAGGGTCATTTTTGCAATTTTGGAGATATTTTCGTCAATCTGGGGCGACATATCGCAAGGTTGACGATATTTCGTTAAATTCGTTGCTAAGTTCGCCAGATTTATAGCCAAGCGTTACAGATAAACGGAGGGAAGAGCATTTTTTATATACACTATACAAAAAAATATATGCACCTATAAAAAAATTGAGCTACAACCTCGAAAATCGGCATGCAAATATCGTTTTAAGAATTATGCAAATGATCAAACTGTCAACGCCATTGATATGTTATAAAACTCATGCAACGCGCATGAGAAAAACGCATCGTACAGCATTTAAAACGACCGGTGTTCTCACTCACGGGCAATTGAAACTGGATTTTCTGCGTTCATACTGCAAGTTGTGTACAAATATGATTTTGAGACGCACTCGGGTGTCTTCCGAACATTCAATCGCGTTTAAAATCAATAAGCTCCCAGTATTCACTGATTGCAATTTTTGTATGAAATTTCGTTCGAAATGCTTCATTCGTTCGTGAGATATCGTCTCCACAAATTCACGGACGCACACAGACATCTCCTCAAGAAGATTGATTCGAATTCAGGGATGCTTGATACGTGATCTCCCTTCGAAAACTCGAATTCGAATTTCTAACTCCGTCACAATACTTCCCTATACATTATACTATGTATATAGAGAAAGTAATTACTGTCCACGATTAAATGGTACCAAATATGCTTTAATTTAAGACTTTTATTAAAAGGACAGTAAACTAACATGCGTTTAATCCATGAGAACATTAAGTTATAATAACTTTATTTTAATAGACATATTTACTTTCTTATTTACTCAAAAGAAAGTAATTTCCATAAAAATACTATTTCTTTAAGCTATATAAGTTTGTATTCATTTTGAAGTTACTTTCCTAACAATACCATTTAGGACAATCCTGGTAATTGAAGACTTTCTATTAAGTCTTAAACATTTCTACTATTCTGCAATTTGGATTCACGAAAAAAGAAATAAATAATCGAAACAGAATATTTGTCGCTTGAATAAAGTTACCATACTATAGCTTGCAATGCCTTTAGGTAAAATGATGTGGGGAGTATATAACTACGATACAGGCTGAAATATTTCTGCCCTCTAATAGCATATTATATTCTTCTGTTTATTTTATTATAGCATAAACAAGAAAGATCAGTCATTCTTAAAGCATTGATTACGAAACACTTTCAAACTTCAATGCAATTTTATTTAAACATGTCTAAAATGCAATACATTCCTCGGTAATATTTTAAAACTTATCACAATACTACATTAATTTATTATATTTGAAAACTTAAACCTTCATCGAAAAAAATGAACTTCATTCAAATGACGGCATTGAAATATAAATTGCCCGGTTTAAACATCTCTAAAATGCGATACATTCCTCGGTAATAATTTTAGAATTATCATAATACTACGATAATTTATTATATTTGAAAACTTCATCGAAAACAACTGAAATGCATTCAAATGACGTCATAGAAAAATAACACGCCTGGCTTTCTCTATAAAAGCAGCATTTCATTCTTAAACAATTTCCCATTCATTTCATTCATCACAATACTATCTATCTATATATACTAATTGCCAAGTGACCGTCTCTCTGTGTCCGTATGTCTGTCACGCTTTTTTTAGGCACTTCCCGAATAGATAGAGACTTGCAATTTGGTACACGGCTCGATCGTTCGATTAAACCCCCTGGAAAAATCGAATTTTTCGAAAATGTTCTCTAGAGGGGATGTTCCACACCAAAACATTCGAAAAGTGAAATGATAGGAAAGCATGCTTTGCCATAAGATAGAGACTTCAAATTTGGTGTATGGGTATATCGTTCGAAAGGAAGAAAGTGTGCAATTTCAGATTTCCAATATTTTCTACTTAAGGGGGTGCCGCACACCAAAATGTTCGATTTACCGAATAAATGAGAAACGGCTCCTTTAATATTTGATAGAGGCTTGAAAGTTAATATATGGAATAATCATTTGATAAAAACACCCAAGACGATTATAGTTTTTAAAAAACGTTCGTTTAAAGGGGTGCTTCAGAGGAAAACGTTCGAAAGGTAAATTGATAAGAAAACATACTTCGGGATGAGATAGATATTTGAAATTTAGTGTACGGGTAGATAGTTTGGAAAGAAGAAAGTGTACAATTTCAGTTTTCCAATATTTTCTGCTTTAAGGGGTGTAGCACACAAAAATTTTCGATTTTCGGAATGAAGTAGAAACACTCCTTTTAGAACGTAATAGAGGCTTGATATTTGGTATATGGGCGAATCATTTTATAGAAAACCCAAAAAGAATGGAGGTTTTCAAAAATGTATAATTAAGGGGGGGTGGGTACTCCACAGAAAAACATGCGAAAGGTGAAATGATAGAAAAAGCATGCTTCGCGATGAGATAGAGACTTCAAATTTGGTATACGTGTAGATAGTTAGAAAGGAAGAAAGTGTGCAATTTCAGTTTTCCAACATTTGCTATTGTAGGGGGTGCCACGCACTAAAATGTTCGATTTGACGAACAAATGAAAAAGGCCCCCTTTACAATATGATAGAGGCTTGAAATTTAGTATATGGGGTAATCATTTGATAAAAAAAACCTACGATTAAAACGGTTTTTAAAAAATGATCATTCAAGGAGGTGCAACAGAGAAAAACGTTCGAAATATGGAGTGATAGAAAAAGATGCTTCACAATAGGATAGAGACATCAAATTTGGTGTACTGGTAGATAGTTTGAAAAGAAGAAAGTGTGCAATTTCAGATTTCTAATATTTGCAACTTTAGGGGATGCTGAACACCAATATGTTCGATTTTCGGAATAAATGAGACACGTTTTCTTTAAATGTGATAGAGGCTTGATATTTGGTATATGGATCAATCATCTGATAAGAAACCCAAGGCGAACAGAGTTTTTCAAAAATGTTCATTTATGTGTGTGCTCCACAGAAAAACGTTTGAAAGGGGAGATGATAAAATAGTATGCTTCGGGATGAGATAGAGACTTTAATTTGGTGTACTGGTAGATAGTTCGAAAGGAAGACGTGCACAATTTAAAATTTACCATATTTTCTTCTTTAGGGGGTTCCGCACATTAAAATATTCGATTTGCCGAATAAATGTGAAACGCGAATTATTAAAAAAATGACAGTATTCAGGGGTTGCTTATTGCAAGACCGTTGATTCGGCTAGTAATATTCGGCTAGTAATAATTTATTTTATTTAAAAATTAAGACCTTGGAGCTACAAGTAATTAAACTCTATGCTTAAAACTTCATCGAAAAAAGTCGTCCTTCTCTTTGTAAAATCAATGAATATTTCATGCATATCAGCTATGCAGACTCCATAAGTTAAATAATTTTGTGTTAAAGAAATACAGCAATTCTAATACAACTCATTCTACATATTTTGCTGTTTACATTTTACATAAGTGAAAAATAGGCTTCGTTGTAGAAATAATCAAATTTGGATGATCATTTAAACTCAAATATATTGTAATTGCGTTGTTTCAGTATGTAGATGCACAGAATTTAAGCAAAAATAAAGTTGTTTTAGGACGGATACAACACTCAATATGAATTAAAAAGAACTTTAAAAATCACGATTTTGAGACAAGATGGATGCCATATATTATTTTGAAGTGGGTCACGTGATCTTTTCATATCATGGTCATGATTTGGTCGTGATTGCTTCATATAAGAGGTGTAATTATTATTTTAATTTTCATTTAAAAAACTACTGATTATATTTCGCTGAATTTTTTTTAATATATTTTATGGAACAAATTGAATATTACCTAAAATTTTCGAAGCAATTTGTAAATTTTAAATCCGCTTAAAAAAATGTTTGAAAAATTAGGTCCCATAGGGCTCAATGTATTTCATTTTTTCAACCCGGGTTCAATCCAAAACTAATTGGGTGATATTATTCATTTATATTCCATAGGTCCTACAGACCGTCTGAACAACATACTAAAATTTCATTTTGATTAAGTCATTTTTACGGCAGTTATCGTGCTAACGGACACACAGACAGACAGAATGAACAAAGTCATAAACACGTTTCAACTTTGTTGTAAAGTGTTAAAAACAGTATAATAACAAAATTAAAAAAATCTGATGAGTTCAGCACATGACTTTCCTTACAGAATTGAGTTAAATTGCACGAACTGACACATAAACTTATTTCCGGCCACACATTAAGCTACAGTAAGCCTTCGGGTCTGTCGTGTGGTCTGGGTTTTTTAACATAAACTTATTTGAAATTATATCCATTTTGCAGTTTTAATGCACACTTCTCTTTCATTTGGAAACTTTACGCATAAATGTAGCCAGCGCCTCAAAATTCCAAAAATCTTAAATATCTTGAGAACGATTTATATTTTAGAGATAATGGGGTTAGTCTTATTCGTTTCATCGTCAGAAATTACTTATGAAACAACCATTCAATTAATAAATTTCAGCATATATTGTCTTTTATTTCGAATTTTGACGATTTTTCCGGGCCATTTATAAAGGGTCATGACAAAAGCCAGTTTTGACCTTTCGAATCGAACCAAAATCTAGTCAACACCAGGGTATTGTGCATAAGTGACTTCCCTACCAACCTTTTGTAAAATTTTGTAAACAGGTTTTGAGCTAGAGTAAACAAGTAGAAACTTTATACAGACATATAGACATTTCGTGTTCCAGAGTACTTGAAACATATTGATCCGTCGAAAACTCAAGTTCCAATTTTTGTCATGATTCCAATACTTACTCTATACATTATCATGTGTTGTAGGGAAGGTATAAAAGTGTGGAAAATAAAAATTTTGAACAAAGTGCTGAAATTTTTCGAGTTATAGAAAATTTCGACTGATAGACGTTCAATGCGATGGAAGTTTCAGTGTCTTCTTACAGTATAATTTTCTTCATGTTAATGTTTTAGTGAGGCACATACACCTAGGTTAGTAGGAAAAATCTATTTTTTCTTTCTTTTTCTTTGGGCCTTATTTAAAAGTACGGTGCCACAAAAATATTCTGTTCAAATTTCGTAAGGAAATATGCAAAAATGGCTCAGGTATAGCGATTATACTGACACCAGTAAATAAATAAATAAATAAAATAAAATAAAATAAAATAAAATAAAAATAAAATAAAAATAAAATAAAAATAAAAACACCCTACCATGCTAACAGCGTATAGTCCTAATCTTTACTTTATTTTTTCCCCCTTTTGGGTGAAACCCGTAGAATAATATCCTAACAACGGATGAGAAAAACACATTTGACAAAAATCGCTGTCGTTTGCAGAATTCTACATTTTTCGATAAAAGTTTCATAATTTGCATCCCTATATATAATTTTCTAGCGTGTCCAACGTGTATTTGCCTCTCTACATCCTCCAGAAGCCTATTGGTGAGTTAGAAAGCTGAATCTTTACACCCTTACAGTATCGACTATACGGAACAGAACTTAATGGAGCAGGGTTTTCGATTTATTTCACGCTCCTCTGGGTTGGAGAAAATGGGGTTTCCGAAAATGCTTTTCAGACCCTCCGGACCCCCTCCCCCCCTCTCTCATGACCTAGACGGCTGAATCTTTGCACGCTTATTGTACCAATTATCGGACAGAATCGAGCGTAGTCGACGTTTCTATTCCTTCCCTTGAGACGGAGATTATGTTTTTTTTTTCCTGTTTCAATTTCTTTCCAGTCCCCCAAATATCCCTCCGGCGAATTAGAAGACTGAATTTTTGCACAATTATAGTATCGACCACTAGGTCGAACCTAACGAAACCGGATATTCGATTTTCCTTCGGGAATAGATAAAATTTGAGATGGTGGGTATAGTTTCTTAGATTCCTCCCAAAGCCCCCCCCCCCCTCCAGGGGACATAAAAGACTGAATTCGACAACGGGACAAAACTTAACTTAGCCAATTTCAATTAAGACGACTATTTTGGACGCTAGGCACCATACATTGTTAAACACAACGAAACTTTTTTTTTAATTGCCGCTTAATTTTTTAAGAGTGTTAGTTTCTTTGTTTGCGACATGCTGGTTTTATTATATGCACTTTTGAATCAAAAGAAAGCGTTTAAAAATTGTTTATCAATTTCCGCAACTCAGGATCAGGAAACCTTTGGTTTTCACTAATCCCAGGTGTATGTGCCCCTTAAAAGAACAAGCATCCCCAACAGATGAGGTTATGGCTGGCCTTGAAGGTGCACAGTCCTCACCACTTGAACTTTTTTTTCCGCACGGTTAACTCGGATTGCAAGACTTATGCTTTCACTTTCATCAAAACAAGTCGCAAAGAATTAAACGAAGAATAAAATAGCATGTGGGCTAGAAAACGAAACCGGTTTAAAATGAATCTGCAATAACAGGTCCTTGACGCTGACTGCCTGCGGTATATAGCAACTTCAACTTTGGGCTGACCATTATTTGATAACAAACCTTGCTAAACAGAAAACCCCTCAGAAGCCTCCTCTGATAAACTGCAATTTCCCAACAAAGAAAATGTAAGTTTTCTGTACATCATATTTTTATTAAATTATTATATGATACTTAAACGATTTATTAAAATTATACAGTTTATTTCTGGACTGTTTATCCACCTGTTTTCTGAATTTCTAATTTAATTTAAAATGCTTTTCTTTTTAAATGTTTTCCCTTCCTCAAAATGTTTTTCCCTTCTCAAAATGTTCAAATTTTGCTCAACAATTGCTTCTAGTTAATAATTTTTTTATGTGTTATATCTTGATTTAATTACTATATAATAGTGCTAATTAAAACGATTTATTAGAAATTAAAATTTATTACTGGGTCATATGTCCCTCTGTTTCCTCATCTTTAAAAACATTTTAAAGATGAGGAAACAGAAAGTTTTAGTTTAAAAAAATGTCTTTTCTCCTTTCATTTTGCCTTTCATATATTCTACAATAAAATGTTCAAAAGTCCCTGTGTTCCTGAATATGTTCCAGAATTTATATTGCTGTGCCGAAAAATTTTCGTAACTCTAAAATGGCCCATTTTATTTTCTTTATATAACTCACTCGAAAATTTTATGCGTTTTATACTCTGCTTGAACAGTCACTTTTGTCTGAGAGCGAAATTCATTCTTTTCTTCTATAAAATTGCGAAATTTATTTTTTGTGCAGCCCCTAATAAAAAAAATGTCAATTAGTAAAATTTTTGCCGCGATTTCCCGGTACCTTTGACGAAAAATTCGCTGATATATTTCGATTACTTTTATTAAATTGTTTTTGTTCGATTGGAAGGGATCAGCAGCAAATAAATTATTTAAAATTAAATGATAGCAAATTTCAATTGGTGTTTTTTTTTTTTTTTTTTTGTCTTAAACATATTTATTGATTGTCCCTCGTATTTACTTTCATGGGAGATAAAAGATTCACACTCACTGCTCAGGAAAAACTGAACAAGCCCTGGATTTCAATTATCGATATCTTAGCGAATTTTTCATCAAAAGCTATCGTGTAAATTTCTTTCGCTTTAATTAAGGGCGGCAAAAATTTTACTAATTGATTTTTTTAATGGGGGTTGTATAAAAAATAAATTTTGCATTTTTATGAAATTATTAGTTCCGAAAGGTGTAACTATCATAGTTAAATTTTTCTCTACCTGATGATTATTTTTCATATTTCTCTTTACTTATACAACCAACGGTTGATTTTCTATTCATTTCAACCACTCTCCGTGAAACACCCGCTTTATGTATAACTAACAACTACTGTTGAACTTTTGACTATAAATATTATTAATTACATTAAAGTATTTGTTTAAATGGACATAAACACCCTTTTCCTCGTCTATCAAATGAATTAAAAAATTTAATCAAAGCTTTCATTTTATACTTTTGAACTTTTGACTATAAAATTGTTTTCAAATAAGATATTTGAACCATCTGTCGTTTTAATTTTATTTTTTATATGATTGATAGTGATATGGATTAGTTCAACATTGTAATATTAAATATTTAGTGTTATTTGCGCAGGCAGGTATCATAATTCGTGCAGGCAAATTTGTATTGCTAGTGTAAAATAGACGATAGTTCATTTTTGAATATTACTTATTCTACTAATAACAGATGTTGTAAAACAGACAATAGTTGACTTTAAAGTATTACTTATTCTGCTAATGTTAGTGTAAGCGAATTCACGGGGGATATGATCGGAGTGGTGTAGCTAGTAACATGATTGGATGCAGTGGGGTCCGGGCTCGATTCACGGTTCCAGCCGATTTCTATTTTTAAGGAAAGGGGGTGGAAGGTCTGAAAAATAATATATATTTCTCTTATTTATGATTTTTTTTTTCCAAAAAATTTTACACAAATGTTTTTCTTCTATAATGAAATGTAAAATAAATAAAAATTATTAATATACATTGTTTAATTTAAAATGTAAAATAAATTGAAGTTTTTAAAATTGATATGATTATGAATTTAAACACTGTATTTACAAAACAAAAATATTTTTTATTGGTAAAAGCATGTTATTTAATTTGTCTTTAGAATATTTTAGTATACTGATAAGAAAAAATTAATAAAAAATGTTTTAATGAAAAAACTCAATTTTTAAATGAGTGACTTATGTGTATCAAACACCGTAAGTTTAAAACTTACAGTTTTGTGCACAAATTCTGAGGGCAAATTAAAGTTATTATTATAGATCAAATTATATTAGTTATTATTAAGTTAAATTATATTTCAAATTTCATAGTTCTAGCTCTAATTTGAGTTATATTAATTTCAATATCGAACTTTTCAAGAATTCCAATTTCTGAAAAATCAAAGGTTTAAAAATTTTGATTTATGCAGTAAGTACAAGAAAACGAAGTTTTTAATTTTCTTTTTTTACTTCTTAAAAAAAGGATTTTAACAAAAGGATTTATGTAATAATTATGTCATTTGATTCTACTCTAATTAAACTGCTGAATCGTGCAATGGTCTACAGATAGATGTAAGAGGTAGTAAGATGTAAGTAAGATGTAGTAAGAGGTAGTAAGATGTAAGTGGTAGATGTAAGAGGTAGTCTCTCCCCCCCCCCCCAGCTTCGGAGGTGGATTACATAGTAATTAAGTAATTAATAGGATTTTCCAAGACAGTCAGAGTGGTGTACCTAGTAGCATAACTGGACACAATTCGGAAGGTTCGGGTTCAATTTCCAGTTCGAGTTGACTGTTATTTTAAAATTAAAATAAGTCAAATGTTATAATATTTTGTGTAAAGTGGCGTCATATTGATGTCACATAATTTTATGAAATTTGGCGTTTATGCGCTTTTTAATCTATTCTTATAATTTGTATGGAAACAAATAAAAAAAAATTAATATTATTATCTATATAAATAAAATTAAAAATCTGTCTGTCTGTTCGTTCCATCATCACGAGAGAACGGCTGAACAGAATTTCATGAAATTTTGTGGGTAGCCTTGAAATAGCCCCACTTAAAATTTAGTCCATGTTTCGAGGTTCTAAGACCAGGAGTTCTCGAGATATTAATGAAAAACGAAACTTTCATTTGTCTCATCATCACGGGAGAACGGCTGAGCTGGATTTAATGAAATTTTGTGGGTAGCCTTGAAATAGTCCCTCTTAAAAAATGTTCTAAGACCAGGGATTGTCGCGATATTAAGGAAAAACGAAACTTTTCCCTAGGGGTTCTACTCTCTAACTTCTTGTTTCCTCCAAACGAGAAAGGTTGGAAATAGCTGGTTTAAAACGTGAAAGTGTATTGAAACTCTCTGAGTTTAGTGGGAGATTTTTGCGCTAATTACTCACTTTTTGAAAACATGAATTATTTGAAAACATGAATTGTTTGAAAACATGAATGTTTGAAAGATGAATTTAAATTGAAAATCTATCACCATGGTTTATTTTTCACAAGATTTTACTCAACAATGAAAAGTATTAAGAAATCAAAATGGTTATTTAATTATCAGCATTTCATGAGGGAGATTCTATCTTATATCATGTTGCTCAGCAACGCAATTAAATTAAATGTGTTTGTTAATTTTCATTATTATTTTTTCGATTTGATTAATAAATAAATGGATATAAAAATATATCTTAAAAATGAACGGTTTAATTTTTCTTTTAATTATATTAATTACGGACTGCATACATCATTTTCATTTATTTTGGCAAAGAGTTTTCAAACTTATATATTGTGCCAATAAACTCATATATTGTGTTTAGCAATTGAACTCATTTAGCTGATTGTTGAAACAGAGTAAGAACGGGTATATCTTCTAATACAATTTTAGTGTTTTCATTTAGTATATACAAACGGGATCAGGATGTTTTATTCTTCAGATCTATAAAATCAGAGCTATGAATTTGGCGGATATCGCTAACTTGACAACTTTTCTTAAACGTTACCAAATTTCCGGAAATGCCCCCAAATTGATAAAAACGACTCTAAATCAATGAAATTAATTTTGTTTTTTAAAAGAGAGTACTGAAATGATGTGTCGGTTGCATTTATCTGTCTGTCCAACCGTCCTACTTAGTAGCACATTTAACGAATTTTTAAAATTTCACCAAATTGTTAAAAATGTTTATAAATCCATAAAAATATCTTGAAATTGATAAAATTGCTCTAAATAAAGGAAATTAATTGTGTTTCGTTAGGGGATAGTATTGTGATGATGTTTCGTCAATATGCCGCCAAGTGGGACTGTCAGTTCTACAGTCCCATTTGGCGATAAATTTAACGATTTTCCAAAATGTCGCTAAATTGACGAAAATGTCGCCAAACCTACCATAGAGATGGCATTATTCAGACGATATTTTTTCCACCAATTTATTTGAAGCAAATGATATCATGTCACTTAGCAACGGATTTAAATTCAATGTGTTTATGCGGCAGACGATTTTTATTAATTTTTTTCCGATTTGAATAATAATAATTTGTATATAAAATAAATTTCATTGACATTGGATTTTTGACTGGATAATATCAATTACGGTCTTCAGGTTTAAACGTTGTTATTATTGATATTTTCGGGAATTATTGATTCAGAGATTATTGATATTTTCAAGTTTTTATGCCATTGTTTTATTATGGCCAAAATTGTTGAAACTCATGTATTGTACGTTTTACGAGTAATCTTCTACAGATGCATATATTTGCATATATTTGAATCAATTACGGCCTTCTGGTATAAAGATTACGGGGATTATTGATATTTTCAATTTATTATGTCATCTGTTTTATTTTGGCAACGATTTTTGAGACTCATATTGTAATACGGGTAATCTTCTACTAATACACAGACTATCTTCTAATCTAAGAGAATATAAGTAGTACAGGTATATTGGCATATATTTTGATATATATTGGAATCAATTACAGCCTTCTGGTATAAAGATTAAGGGGATTACTGATATTTTCAATTTATTACGTCATCTGTTTTATTTTGGCAAAGATTTTTGAGACTCATATTGTAATACGTACTCATATTGTAAATATCTTCTCATATAAATTTAGCACTTTCATTCTGGCATATATTGGAATCAATTACTGCCTTCAGGTTTAAAGATTACGGGTTTATTGATATTTTCAATTTATACATATAATCTACTAATACAGGTTATATCTTCTAATATTCGTGTATATAAGTAGTAAGGGTCCCATACAATTTTAACTCTTTTATTTTTCATATATTGATTCAATTTCATATTTTTTGTGAATTTGCTTATACAAAGGGCCAGGATGTTTTATTCTCCAGATCTGCCCGTGAAGATAATTTTGTATAGCGAGAACAGAGATTCTTAAACTTCTTTCTAGGAGCATTAAATTAAATTGTTTAACAGAATATTTTGATTTGCAATGTCATTTAATATACTATAGGTATTTGCACATGATTGTGAAGTTTAAGTTTCTTTATATTTTCTCCGTACGAAAAACGGGTATGCTGCTAGTTAAAAATAAATATAAAAATCCTTTAAATGGAGCCCAGGAATCGCATTGAAAAGTAACAGTGGATTAAGGAGTAGATTTATAATATATAAACTCTATTTGGGGTCCCAATTCTTTTATAGTCATGGCCTACGTTCTGGATCAGCTTTTTTCAAAGTGTGTACCACTGAACCCCGGAGTTCCGCGACAGTATTTCAGGAGTTCCGCGACGTAATAATTTTGTGTAAATTTTCTAAAAAAAAAAAAAAAAAATGTTGTAGGCAGCATGTGACTTTTCCTATATAATACAATTAATTTACTTCGTTCACAGAAAAAAAAGTGATGTATAAGATCCATGGCACATTGTTTTTAACATTGAATTGTACATTTGGCGCTTTTCCGGATGGCAACATGTAAAACTATTTTTAAGTATCCAATTAACTTATATTTCGCGCAACTCTAAATTGACAATTATTTGCATTGGTAGTATCCGAAGTAAGCAATATAGTCCATATATTAAAACATTATAAAAATTAATTCAATGCCAAATTAATCACAATTTGGCATCATTTTCGTTAATGCATCGTCAATTTTGCAATTTTTACTATATTTTCGTCAATCGTTGGCGATATTTAACTAAATGAGTTCACAAAATTTTTCGCCAAAAGTTACAGAGAGACGATGAGAAGAGCTGTACTTATACATAAATCATTATTTCCGAATTATTGGTTTTGAAAATATAAAACTATTCGACGAGTATCTTCTCTCATGAATGAAACAAACTAGATCTTCAAAAATGGTGTTAAGAATTTGTCGCATAATACTGCATGGAAAGTGAAGATATTTTACGATAGTTAATACTTTTTAATTTTATGTAATATTTTTTTATAAATTTATTAGAAAAATGTACAATATCTTGAGAAAACGGTACATACATACTAGCCTTTTAAAGTTCATGCCATTTATGTTCTAATGAAATATTGCATGAAAAATAATCATTTACGTAACATTATTAAAGATTGATTTTTTAATGATTTTTTCAAAATTTCATTCGAAAATTAGGGGATCTGCCGAATTTTCGATTGCGTTTAAAGTCAATAGGCTTCCAGTATTCACCGACTGCAATATGTGTATCAAATTTCGTTCAAAACGCTCCATTCATTCGTGGCATATCGCTTCCACAGACTCACGGACACACACACACACACACACACACACGCATACACACACACGCATACACACACATGCATATACACACAGACATCCCTCAAAAACGTTCGATTCGAGTTTAGGTACGCTCGAAACGTGCTCTTCCGTCGAAAACTCGAATTTAAATCTTCGGCCCCATCACAATAATTATACTATGTATATAAGGAAAGTAAAAAACGTGTTAAGTTTTGAATGCATAATTTGGGACCACAATTGACTTTTTTCTCATTTTGGAGTTCCACCATCAAATTGAGTTTCAAAAATTTCAAAGGGGTTCCGCGACAAAAATGTTTGAAAAAACATTGTTCTAAATGGATATTGAGCACAAATCGTACTATAGGAACTCCCCAATGTGAAGCCTAATTTTTTCCGAACCCAAGCCCCCCCCCCTCCCCTCCCAAATAAAAACCTTAATCCGGCACTGCCTTTGACAGCAGTACTTTGACGAAAGACAGTTATAAGTTATACCGAGTGTTTCACGAAGTGTGTCTCCAAAAAGACTAAAAATTCAACGGCTGGTTTTAGAAGCAAGTGAAATACGAAAATAATCAGCAAACAGAGAAAAATTTAGTTATCTATGATAGTTTCACCCACCGGAACTGATGGTTTCATAAAAATGGGAAATTTAATTTTTTTTTTATATGGTCACCAATGGCCACCAATCGTTAATTACTAAAATTTTCGCTAAAATTAGGGTGAAAGTAATTTACCAGGCACCTTTTAAGGAAAAATTCGCCAAGATAGTGATAATTGAAAATCTTGATTCATTTCATTTTAGCGGAAGTGCTAGTGTGAATAGCTAACTTCTTCTAAAGTAAGCTACTCACATAATGGGGGATATCTTCAAATCTATATAAAACAGGAAAACCGCCAATTGAAATTTGCTACCATTTAATTTTTAACAATTTATTTGTTGCTGGTTCCTTGAAATCGAATTAAAAATACCTAATAACAATAATTGGAATATTTCAGCTAATTTTCCATAAAAAATTATCGGGTAAATTTATTTTTCCCTAATTAAGCGCGGCGCAAATTTTACTGATTGACATTATTTCGATTGGAGGTGCCATATAAAAAAAATAATTTTTGCATTTTTATGAAATTATCAGTTCCGGGACGGGGGTGCAACTATCATGGTCATTTTTTTTTTTTATATTTAACTTTACTTCTACGTCCGACGGTTGATTTTATTCTACTACTGAACACTCTTCGGGAAACGCCCTGTATAGTCAGTCTTGAATAATGGATGTTTTAAAAAAAATTGTGAACAAGAAAAAGAACCGGAAGGGAAAAGTCTTAGTAAATCTCCCTACCTCCCCCAGAATTTGATGTTGAATCCATATCAGTTATTATATAAGCTGTCTATCTATAGCCAATTTTGAGAAATAGTTATTTCAGCCAAAATTGGAAATTTTTGAACAGGTAATGGAAAAGGAACCGAAAATAAATCCCTAGTGACCCCCCCCCCCCCCTACAATTCCTCCTCCAAAATTTGATGATCAATCCATATCAGTCATCCATTTAAGCTCTATCTATAGCAGATCCTGAGAAATAGATGCTTCAAGGGAAATATCTTTTTAGTAGAAACAATAGTATGGCCACATTTTTGGCCACCATTTCAAATACTTTTCAATTAGACTCCATTCAAAACAAGATTTTAATTTTAATTTCTTGTTTAAATTTCGATGTATGCAATATATTAAAAGGTGAATGGTTTTATTGTTAAGTATCTTTACTCCACTTCAGAACACACCTTAGGAAATGCTGAATTATAATTTCTCAATAAAACTATCTCCGTAGCATTTTTTTTTTTCAAGTTGCTCTAATTCGGAAAGCTATGGTTCAGGAAACAGCACTGGAGAGGGAATACCAATAACAATGAATGTCAAGGCAGTGCTAAAATAATCATTATATTTTTCCATTCCAATTTCACTAATACAATCGTTATAGCGTGTTTTGGTGTTGTTGATTCGGCGAAATTAAATCTACAGTACAATCTCAGTAATCCGGCACAATTAAAAACCAGTTAGTGTCGGATTACTGGATTTGTCAGATTATTAAAATTAGGGATAGTAGGTAAATAAAGTATCTAATACACTGTATGATCAAAAGTATCCGGACACTTTGGATGTTAGAATGTTTTTCGAATTTCTAAACAAATACTTGGCGAAGTGTTTTGTAACTTTGGCGATGGGAAGAATATGCTTGAACGCACACTTTCCAGTAAAATTTCGGTGACTTGTGCTTTTAGGGGACCACCCAGATATTGAAAAGGGGAGGATATATATTTGATCACCCTGTATCATAAAAAGCTGGAAATGATTTGTAACTTTCACAAAATAGTTAACTAGCTTTGTTCAATGTGTATAAGCATTTTCGTAAAACAAAATCGTATATTCATGAAGATATAAACATTTCTTAAAAAAAAAAAAAAAGTTTTGTTACATGTTTTTTGCTTACAATATCCATAGGTTTCAATCAAATTTCACGAAACTTACAGAACATTTACCAACGTCGAAGAAGAACATTATACTTCAATTGAAAATTAAAGCATTGAATATACGATGAGATATAAGCATTTGAAGAAACTAAGTTTTTACTGCGCAGGCGCAAAACATTGCAATAGTTTTCTTTCATGATTTTGTAGTGAATACTGTAGGGCAACGTCTATAAAAATTCCGCTGGAATATCGTGAAAATTCACAAAGATATCGACGATATAGTGATCAGCTTTTCTCTGAAAATGAGCTAGTCCAATTTTATGTAAATAATGATCACCAAGTACAGGGGTGTCCGGAGACTTTTGATCATTATTTGCATAAAATTGTACTAGTTCATTTTCAGAACAGGGGTGTCCGATGAATTTGTAAAATGTCAATTTGTGGAAAACCCCTTATCATCTAGGTACTTTCAGAGAGTCAGAGAAAAACTGATCACTATATCGTCGATATCTTTGTGAATTTTCACGATATTTCAGTGGATATTTTTATAGAAGTTGCCCTACAGTATTCACTACAAAATCATGAAAGAACAACTATTGCTATGTTTCGCGCCTGCGCAATAAAACTTAGTTTCCTCAAATGCTTATATCTCATCGTATATTCAATGCTTTATTTTCAATTGAAGTATAATGTTCTTCTTGGACCGTTAGCAAATGTTCTGTAGATTTCGTGAAATTTGCTTGAAACCTATGGCTATTTTAATCAAAAAACATGTAACAAAATTTGTTCTTTTTTTAAAGAAACGTTTATATCTTCATGAATACACGTTTTTGTTTTACGTAAATGCTTATACACATTGAATAAAGCTACTTAACTATATTGTGAAAGATACTAATCATTTCCAGCTTTTTATGATACAGGGTGATCAAATATATTCTTTCCCTTTTTCAATATCTTGGTGGTCCCCTAAAAGCACAAGTCTTCGAAACTGGAAAGTGTGAGTTCAAGCATGTTCTTCCCATCACCAAAGTTACAGAACACTTCGCCAAGTATTTGTTTAGAAATTTGAAAAACATTCTAACATCCAAAGTGTCCGGATATTTTTGATCATATAGTGTACATGAAGCCGCAATTATATGCGTGTAATTGAACATACATATATACAAAAAACAAATCTAGATTTATGTATTATAATCTTATACATATTGTACTTTTATAGGCTACTATTTGGTATCAAAAATGTTTGTTAAATAGATTTTAATAGACGGTTGTCTCTTTGCAACTATCTCTGCCTTAAACACTCTCTCCAAAATCTTCGCAAAAAATCATGATTTCTTTGGTAGATACTTAATTTTCTTCTACCCAAGTTATATATAGGCATTAAATCATTTTAAGACAACATTTGGCGTAATGGTTACAAAACTTGATACATCAATTACATTTGCACCTGGATATTCTTCTGTCAAAACTTCTTCACATAGTTAATCTTACCTTACACCTTTCTGGTAGGTCGGACGGTCTGGGTTTCAACAACAACATAGTTAATCATCAGTTATGATGTGGTTATTCTTCTCAGTGCTTCATGTCAATCAGAACCTATGGTATCGGATTATTGAACGTGCCGGAGCATTAAAGAGCCGGATTATACTGACCAGTGCACTATATATGGATTTTTAACTTTAAAAGATTTAATATTTGGTTTTGTAATTAATTATTTTGAAATCGATAATTAAAATACAAAATTATTAAGATGGTTTATTGTTTTACATTGTGTTCATCATACATAACTTTTCAATATATATTAACAAGGGAATATACATTTAAAAAAACACACACGTAAATTAGATTTATGAAATACTTTCTAATAAATACATAAATACATAAATATACATGGTTCCTAGGAATATCTTTAAGACTTTCATAGAAATTTGGGTGCTTAAGAGCTTTCCTAAGAACTTTGTAGGAAAGCTAACACTGTAAATATTTTTTGTCTTTTCTGGGAAATGAATACCATATTTCTGTCTGCTTGGTCACTCTGAGCAACTGAGACGAATAAATTTCCTTCTATATTTGAAGTGGACCTAAGATGCTCCTAATTTAGATTTCGGATCGGGGTAAGCCCAAAATTTGGGTACCTCTCAAAAGTTAAGCTCCTTAAAGTAAAAGTATTTAATTAAAGCAAAAGTATTTAATTAAAGTAAAAGTATTTAATGAAATACTTTCATATTTGGGGGCCAAAATTTTAGTTTTGGGAGAATTAAATTTTGCGAGTGGGACAATTTACATATTTTGTTCAAGGTACTAAATTTCGAAGTTACGCCACTGCCGGACATTCCTATCTATTGACGTTAATTTCGAATATACGCTTTTGGAGTTATATAGGTTTTTTTACCCAAGTATTCACGAATCCCTTGAAAAACATATAAACGCTGTAGGATATTGATCAAATCAAATGATATCTCTGTCCAAATTGCTGTTCATGTCCCAGGACGAGTCGGACGGTCTGGGTTTTCGAAGTATGAAACGGCTATTACAATCGTATATATGAACGAAAACCAACCTTCGAATCGCTTAACAGGCCAGACCCATTGCCAACTTATCAAAATACCCTTTTTAACAGGGATGGGGAGAATCATTCTTACCAGATTAATAATCGTTGTTTGTAGTGGAATGTTCAAACTTTTATGGGCGTGTCATTATTTCTTCAAATGATATCAATTTTTTTAAGATGGGTTATTATAGGGTAAGTTATCTGTTTGGAGGGCTAGATCATCTCATCGTTCGTCAAATGCTCCATTTTACTCGTCAGCGTTACGAATGACGACGGTAAAATATAGCCAATTTCCGGACCTCTCAACAACGCCCTCTAACACCAAAGGTGAGCATCTGCAGACATATCATTAACAATAAATGTTTGCTTTAGTGTTCCCTACCTTCCATTAGAGTTTGTACAAAGAGTTTCAAATTACCCTGCAAATTAAAAGTGGAACATATCAAACACCCATCAAATTTTCAAAAATCGAATTGACAGCGCAGAGTGAAACTAATTTGCATGTAAATAGATATAAGAATTCGGAACTGTTAAAATTATCCTTATTAAGAAGCTTTCTTTTTCTTCCGTTCTTTCATTGAAATCATTTCCTGTAAACGAGGAAAATACTTTTAACCTTGGATTCCTGTATTGTGGTGGAGATTATTAAAAGCGTAGCTATTAAGGGATTTTTTCTCTACTAGTCAAGGACATTACAGGCAATTATACTCACATTTGATGTTGATATTAACCATTATACCTAGACTTTGTTATAAATGCCAAGATCAATCGTCTACAATTGTAAAGCTTATCTATTAACTCTTCAGATAATGTTTATAATTTTTCATCACAAACACCATTAACTTTAAGTATAGAAATATCTCCAAGAATTTTTCCTCATGCGTGTTTATTGCAGAACATTTTAAAGAGTAGTAGGTAATTAAAAAGAAATATAAAAGTGTATAATTTTCATAATAGACCACTGTTTTCCTTTCACTAAGGTTTGTATTTTACATCTCATAGCTATTACTTATTGAAGAGTATATTTTCTTTATATTGGGAGAGGCATTTTAATGCATTGATATCCCTTTCTGTAATGATGCGTCACAGGAGACAAGATAGACAGTGTCTATCCCAATAATTTACTAAAAAGGAAATTTTAAAAATGGCTATTTTTGTATCAATTTTTAACATAGTTATTTTCATAATGTTTTTTGATTTTTGAATAAACTGTTCGAAAATGGAAGACACTTTGATCGGGGTCCGTTCGCTCCGAGAATCAGCAGGCTTCTTCCGTTCATTGATTGAAATAAATGTACAACATTTCACTCAACTTGCAATTTTATTCGAGAGATATCTTGTTGACAGACAGAAACACAGACATCAATAAAAATTGTTGATTCTTATGGGGAGATAGTCAAATGAGTAAATTGATCACAATCCGAGAGTTGGGTTCTTTTTTACCCCCTTCACTGTACTTTCCATTTACATATAGTATGTTTTGTAGAAAAAATAGAAAAATAATTTTATAATGCACATATTTGTTTCTCTCGCTATCAATCACGTTTTCCGTTCAATGCCTAGCTCTTTCAAGTATTGGGCAACAAGCATCGTTAAAAATGAAAATGTAAACGGAAAACAAATAAAATTGATTGGTATGAATTTACTTTAGCTATTTATTCAGTTAAGCAGTTTAGCATTTAAAGATGTCTTGAAGTATGACATTTAACATTAATATTTATCCATGAACAAGAGATTTTTCTCTTAGACAAAACTAGTTTTCTAATTAAACAGTAGCATATGCGTACTTTTGGAAGAATTTAGAACACAGACACGTTTATATGAATTATTTATGACGTGTCATATGGAGGATGCTATAAAGATCATTATATTTCCAATGAATTATGCATAAACTATTTTTGATATTCCATGTGAATATTAATTGAGTTTTGCCTTTGTATAGGTTGAGTAGGTCCCGACCTGTATTAAATATTAATACTCAATATTTCTACAAAATTGTACAAAAAATAGTTATTTACAGAGTATCAAAGAAAATAAGTCATGAATCAAGTTGATAACTCGGGAAGTTTTAGGCTTATCGCATATTTTTGTGCAAATGTATAGGAAACTCCATAAGTATTTTGGGATTCATATATTATTAGGACACTTGAGATGCTAGTCCATATTTAAATAATAATAATAATAATAGAGAATGAGGAAGTCTTTCAGATAGGAAATTTCACTTCAATCGGAAATCTGGAAGAGAAGAATATGGTGTCCACTTCCACTGTAAGAGATAGGAATTTCGTCCCAGTAGCAGGAGCGTCGTTCCAGTTGCCGCAGAAAGCGTCCCAATAGCGTATCCATCTGACCAGTTCGAAGACCTGTAATTTAAATTGAAAATTGAGTTCTTTGAGGCGAGGCAAAGCGCTAATCACTTTATAGAGATCACATTTTTACTTTGCCTGCAATACATGGTAATGTATAGGGAAAGTATTGGAATCATGTCGAAAATCGCAACTTGAGTTTTCGACGGATCTACACGTTTTGAGACCTCTAGAATACGAAAATACTACTTTTAGCGCGACGTCTGTGTGTGTGTCTGTCTGTGCAATGTATGTATCCACTCTAATTGAAAAACTAATGGACCGAATTTCATAAAATTTGGTAGGTAAGTCACTTGGGTGAGACCCTGGTGCTGATTAGTTTTTGGTAGGATTCGTAAAACAGAACCCGCCCTTTTTTACGAAATGGCCCGTAAAAATTTCATGTATCCACTCTCGCTGAAATACTAATTGACCAAATTACACAAAATTTGGTAGATAAATTACTTGTAGCATACTCTGGTGCTGATTAGATTTTGGTACGATTCGGAAATGAACAACCTGCCTTTTTTTACGAAATGGCCCGCAAAAATTTCATGTATCCACTCTAGCTAAAATACTAATTGTCCAAATTTCACAAAATTCAGTAGATAAGTTACTTGTAGCATATTCTGGTGCTGATAAGCTTTTGGTATGATTCGGAAATGAACAACCTGCCTTTTTTTGCGAAATGGCCCGCAAAAATTTCATATATCCACCCTAGCTAAAATACTAATTGACCAAATTTCAAAAAATTTGGTAGATAAGTTACTTGTGGGATACTCTAGTGCTGATTAAATTTTGGTACGATTCGGAAAAGAACAACCTGCTTTTTTTTACGAAATGACCCTCAAAAATCGCCAAAATCTAAAAAAAAAAAAAAAAAACTACGTATGCTCAAATGTATCAATTAAATTCTTGTTTTATACGCAATTTTTAACGAGGAAAAGACTATAACACACTCCATTATACTTTAGGACTAACCGTTCTCAAGATATTTGAGATTTCTTGCATTTTTGTTACGCCGATTTCGGAAAAATGTCCAATTACCAAATGAAAACAAAAATTGAATTAAAAATGCAAATTTAGTGTTATTTGGTTCGATTAAACTCAATCTAATGAATTATTAAAGAAATAAAGAAAATATGAATTTGAGTCTGCAGGGAAAGTCATGTGCTGCCCACATCAGACTTTTTTAAAATAGGAAATAAGACTTGCGTACCAGTAGCAAAATTGTCGTCCCAATTCATCCCAGTTCGTTCCAGTGACAAAAGCTTTGGAAAGAGAGTCATATTCTCTACTCAAATATCCGTGATTCGAATCCTGGTCGGAACTTGAATTCATTACAAGGCGGGAGCCCTAAACATTTCAACGATATAATATTTTTATTTTTCTGTTTTTCTCATTGTTATTTAATAAAGCCCAAATTTTGCTAGTTACAATTAAATCATGTCTTATAATAATTTTGCAAATTAAATGAACAATAATAGTTAATTTTATAATACAATGCACAGTATTATAATTTTAAATACAATGTTATAATAACGTTACTAGTTATGAGATGAAACCTCCTTCAAAGTTCAAAATATCCAATGTCAATCTCGTTCTCAGATTAAAGTGACCTTTCAATCAGCCTAGTTTAGGACGACCTCTTCCCCTCCAACACTCCAATTCCTTTTTTTCTCTCACCTTTCTCGTGTGAATTAAAGCCGTTTGCTCTCATTTAGAACATTTAACCCATAATTGCATCATTATTCTACGTTATGATGTATTTATAATGCTAATCGCAGCTTTGAATGCGATATAATTACCCATCTGATTCATTAACTTTATAATCATTTGATGCTTAAATGGGTGGTTGAGTTATAAACATCTGTCACTAAATATTTGTGGCCAACGCCAGTGTGCAGAGAAATGCACAAACCTGAGCTCTAAGTAGCCAAAAAAGTTTGCTTTTTTTTTGTTCAGTTATTAAGCGATATTGGTATTTTTTGCAGTTCTATATGCATTGCTAATGTTCCATATGCATTTATATTCCATCCTCAGATTCACTTGTATCGCACAGTGAAACATGTAGCCTTTAAAAATATTTAACACTAACGGTCTGATCTATATAAGTCGTTCTATAATTTAATTTTCTACGGTTTAAATAGCAGCTATTTAAATACAGCTTTAATGGCCTTTTTTTCACATGGGTGGGATAACCAATTCACTGCAAGTTGAAAATTTAGGCAATGAATTCACTATAATCAGTGGTGGATTAAGAATAGTCGGGGCTTTTTTGCTTATGGTGTAAATAATAATGAAAAAAATATCAGCAAGTAAATTAACAGTTTTACAAGCCATATATTGAGGGGGACAAATAAATTGCTGGACACGGAATTACCTTGCCTCGATGAATAATCAGGCCTTCTAATTAATGCACTCTTGGGATTTAAATTACTCTTCGGGTATTCTAATTGATCTCTACTCTCCAATACTAAACGGTCTATAGTTACAGCTCAAGCAGGAACGAGAAGGAATACTGTATTGATTTGGTGGCTTCCAGACCGCGTGGGCCCATCAAGCTATATGAGGCCCCCGAAATCACAAACTGTTGATACCAAAAGAGGTTCAAATAACATTACTGCAGAGCCTGCTACACCACCAATCCACACTGAGAGCGTACTGTGAATATCGACTACCATGATCAATCAACATGTTCAATTACAATTCGGTGACAATAAATTATAGGAAAAACAAGTTTTCTCAATGTCCTTCCCAATACAACAGTAGAGCAGGGAAAAGCAAAAAATAAATTTTAATCACGCTCGGAATTGAACCAAATTCAGGGTGTAGGCAGATTCAATTCAAAACAATATTATAAAAATCTTATCATTACTCAAAAATTATTAGTATTATGTAAAATTATCGAAGGGAAATGAGGATGTAGGCCAGCGATTCCCAACCGGTGTGCCGCGACACCTAAAGATGCCGGGGAATTCTCCAGGGGGGCCGCGACATTTGGGGAGAGGGGGGGGGGATACTTTTTACAAATAGAAAAAAAAATCAGAAAGAAATTTTTTTACAGTGACATTCTATCGCCGAAACAATCACATGACACAGCATTACGCAAACATAAGATAAAATTGTTAGCCTAACAATCCAGGCCTCTATAGCTCTACTTTAGGTTCTGAACTTGATATAAATATATTGTATTATTATATAGTATATAAAGTGTTGTTTTGCTTTATATATTTCAATAGTATCAGAAAGTTTCTATTTTATTACAGAAATATTTTTAATACATTTTAGCTAATCTGGTTTTCTTAACTTTAAAGAGTAAATCAAGGTCCATAATAAATAAATAAATAAATAAATAAATAAATAAACTGAACATCTACGAAAAATCAGAAGAGTGCTAACCCCCAGAAGGTTGGGAATCACTGGTATATAGGCAAAAAAAAAAAGTAGTTAAAAAAATAGAAATAGTTAGAAATAGTTTCGACAATTTTACATAATATCAATTTTGGATAATGATTAGATTTGTATAGTATTTTTTAATTGAATCTGCAACCCTCATTTCACTTCGACAATTGCGCATAATATAAATTTTGGATAATGTTATAATTTATATAGTATTGTTTTCAATTGAATCTGCCTACACTTTCAACTTGGTTCAATTTCGTGTGTGACTAGAATGTGTTTTCTACTTATTCGTGAGCCACTGTTGTATAGGGGAGAATACTGAAAACTTATTTTTTTACGTAATTTTCGTCCCAAACTTATGTAGTATATATGAATCGGCGTGGTAGAACCAACAGAACATTTCATCTGAAGACAATTAACCGTAATTTGTAAAGAAAATGTATGGAAAGGACTAAAATATAGTTATAATGTACGTAAATGACGTAATAATGTAACTCACTGACGTGAAAATGTGACAGATAAAAATGAGTGCCGAGTTTCAAATCTAGGAGCCGAAAACGAGCCCGTAAAACATGACGTACGTAAATGACTTAACGGCGTAACGTGATGACATAAAAAATTGAAAGATGAAAATGTTACGGGACATAAAACTGTGTACTGAGTTTCAGCTCTCTACGCGCTTTGAAAATCGAGAACGAGCCCGTCAAATGTGTTGAACGAAGGGATGAACAGAATCCACATAAAGTTAATAAGATATGTAAGGAAACACGAGGCCAAAAGTGGTCGTCTGGCCCTCGTGACCCCCTGTCTTAAAGAATTTACTATTTCATTCTCTCACACACGTTCTGTCACTTTACTTTTCATACCATATCTATATTTCGTATACCAGAGTTTATATCGCTCGAACTCCAGTATAGAGTCGCAGTGAGGGACTCGAAACCCAAGTCTCTGAATCACAGGATTAGCGCTCGGCCGACTAAGCTACCCAGATTTCGTAATTGAAATTAACATAAAGACATTTTAAAATGGTATTCATATACAAAAGAATTGAATGCAATTTTCAAACGTTTCATCCATGCTTCAGTATCCAACTCTGAGAAATGTTGTTCCTTGTTTAAAGCTGTAGCCGAGTTTCAATGCAATTTTCTTCACAAGGAGGGAAAATGAATTTTACAAAATTAAAAACAGTTTATTGTAAACATTCATAAGGAAGTAAGTAGTAGTTTTAAATAGTTTTCCTTTCTTTTTTGCTCAAAATGCGTCATGGAAGGAAATGATTGTGAACGATAAGTGCGACTTATAGTCGACCGTTTAAAAATTCCTGTTAGATGTGTAATTATTTTTAAAAGAATGCGTGCGTAAAATTATTCCTTGATATGATTATATAAATGCACGTGACGGGTAAACAAAAAGTGCTCAAATTGCTTTTAACTGTACTTCGAATTTTAAAAGAAAAAATAACGAAAACAGTAACTTTCGATTACAAAAGAATCTTGACAATTTCAGAATTTGTCATACGTTGATAAAAGTATTTGGAGTCACCACCTGACTTCCTCATACATTCATATTTCATAGTGTTTAGTTTGACTTAAATCACAATCACTATTACAATATATATACACTCCTTTGCAAAAAAAAAAAAAAAAAAAAAAAGATGCACCATAAAGAAAGTTACTGTTTTTATGGAAATTAAATATGCGTACAGCTCCTACACAGGTAATGAAATGATTAGACAATCAAGGCCGCAGGACTCATCAATGGTTAGCAATTGCACATTGAACTTTCAAATTAGTAATTGATGAACCCCCTCCCCCCTTGGCGGCAATGCATGCTTGTATACGTCTAGGTAAGGAGTGATAAAGTTTTCTAATGTGATCCTGCGATACATTCAGCCAGGCATTCTTCAATTGTTGCTCCAGATCTGCTACATTTCGGGGCGCCCGAATCTGGCTGTCTAGCATGTCCCATGCATGCGCGATTGGCGAAAGGTCTGGTGACCTTGCTGGCCAAGGAACAGTATCAACAGCACGGAGACCGTCCACAGATATACGAGCCGTATGTGGCGTGACATTATCTTGTTAGGAAATGGCCCCAGAATGACGTGCCATGAAGGGAAACGCAAACGACTGCAGGATTTCATCAACATATTGTTGAGCTGTTAAAGCTGTACGCAGGATGACTACGGGCGACCTGCTATCGTAAGAGATAGCACACCACACCATCATACCAGGGGTAATGGCTGTGTGCTTGTGTAAAACAAAGGCTGATTGGGACCGCTGGCCCTGGCTCCTCCACAAGCGTACCACCCGATGGTCATCTGCTGAAAGACTGAAGCGTGATTCATTGCTGAGCACTATGCGATGCCAGTCTGCTGGCAGCCACGATGCTCGGCTACGACACCACTCCAAACGACTCTGTCGATGTTGTGGGGTTATGGGCAGACGTCTTAAAGAGCGTAACTCCACCTCAGCCAAGCGCCGTGAGATGGTGGAAGGTACCACTGGTGGTATGGAAGAGGCTGTATCACGTTGGATGGCGGACAATGATGCCGTTGGGCCAGTTCGGGCCTGTCGCACAACCGATGAGTTCCTTGCAGCAACCATTGCTGCCAGCACCTTTGCACAGCAGTTTCCGTTCGGTACAAGTGGTGGCCTATTGCTCGGTATGACCAGCCAGCTTCACGCATCCCGACTATACGACCACGTTCGAACTCGTCTAATTGCTTATAAGGTCTTCGGAAGCGTCGTAACGACATTATTGGTTATGTCTCCACGGAACTGCAACGTCGATAACGAGCAAAGATAAACCGTCCACATTTTTAACCTGTTTTATAGGATGTTAGTTGCGCAGTAGAAATGCGTGATATGACCGAAGTTAACACTCATTGACCTTGCAAATTTAATCATTAGCATACTTGGTATAAAGAAATTTGCATGCGAAATTTCGAGATGATTGGATTACTTTTTAGAGGTGCTTCATTTTTTTTGCAAAAGAGTACAAATTGCAATGTAGCACAACATTATGCGGGGTTGGAGGCCCAGCAGGATAAAATATTGTTGCCACACTGTTCGGACATTAGAATAAAGATCATTTATTGTTTCGGAAAATACAGAAGGTTTTGAAACATTTGAAAGGAAAAGAGTGTTCATTTGATGCTGTACCGAAATGGAAAAATGCATATGAACGACAGCAGACACCTTTGAGAAAGGTGTCAGTACGGGATATGTCCACCGTGGAGTGTGATGCAACATTCCACGCGGCGAGTCATGCTTTTCACAACATTATCCAGCAGCTGTCGAGGCAAGTTATCCCATTCCTCTGCCAGTGCACGGATGAGGGTGTTCTTGTTTGTTGGAGGATATATTTGACCAGCAAGTTGATCACCGACAGCACCACGGAGACGGAGAACATGAGGCAGTAGAACTTCATCAATGTATCGTTGACCGGTCATAGTCCCAGTTGCAACCACATATAGGGACATGCGGCCATTGATC